>OZ005649.1:24891923-25299423 GCA_963930645.1 Salticus scenicus | reverse complement strand
CTGTAAAATTAAAGTCATGTCCACAAAGCTGTAATGAATTTTTTTTTTTTTTTTCGTGAAGAAGGGAAGTGGACATTTATAAATTGTCAACAATCAGGAGTTTGCAGCAATTTGTTGCAAATACGGGCATTTGTCTTTTTTCTCGAAGAAGGGAGAGCAGGCCGTATAATTTAATGGTCACCACTCCAAATTTTACTGAAATTTCTGAGAGTGTAGTACTTTGCCGTTAAAAAAAATAATTTAGAACCTCAATGTTTATTGCACATAAATAAATAAATATATATTAATAACATATATAAAACATGCTTTTAAACATCTCTCTTTACTTTTCGCTGTTATTTCACACAAGATTTAAAATAAATAACTTCCAATACAATTTCTGCTTTAATTATTAACAGTGTGTTCTACTTGTTTTCGGCAGACAAAATTTTACCAACTCTTCTTTCCAGTAAGCCATTTTTCTCTTTTAAGAATAAAATTCATTAATTAGAAAAGAAAGAAAAACTCTTTTAAAATAGTGGTATTCAAAATACGTAAAATTTGACAATTATGTGTAATTTACAACACTTCAATAAACCAATAATTTTGTGTACACACGTATTTTTTTTTTCCAACTTATTTCCAGAAATAATTTCATTGTTGAGCAGCAAATGAATTTTTCTTTCTTTAGATTTTTGAATATATGGATGTCACACACACAAAAAAAAAAAAACAATTATCAATTAACTCAAGTTAGACGTTAAGATAGCAATAAGTAAAGTAATTGTGATTGTTTTTATGAATACGTTTACGTTGTAGCATATGTCTTATTAAAACGTGATTTTTATATTAGAAAATGTAAATATTGTAAAAAAGAAAAAAAAAAAAATGCATTACTTTCATAATAATACACTTCTTTTAAATGATATCAATACACTGGTACTTCTTTTTTTTTTTTTTTTTTTTGCAAAACAAAAAATCAGGAACTCATACAAAAAATAAAAATTTCTACAATCTGTACATTTTTAATGATTGTAATACAATTTTAACTAACATGAATTTTTTGAAGAAATGTAGCAACTAAAATTCATGTAATATTTAAATATAATTTAGAATATACATAGTCATGGTACAGCTGTTACCCACTAATATTATTTAAAATATTTCGTTAGCTTCTGTGCATTTTATTCATACATAAATATTATTATTATTATTAACTTGATTAAAATAATTAACATTGAAATTTTTCATAACTGTGCAGTTCTTTTTAAATAATTAATTTTTTCAACACTAAATTTTTTAGATATAATTATTTTATTAAACGTGAATTTATAGACAACATGTTAGATTATAAAACGCAAATTATACATAGATTAAGGGAACTAAAATTTTCGCAGAACAAAAATGGAAAATTTAAAGTGTAAAGACGTCCGCTTAATTTCTATCCGCGTTTGTAATGATCGATAGACGGCGCTTTGTGAACACTGCAGTTGTTAGTAAACATTAGCCACGTGTGTTCCATTAGTGTTCTTTTTATTATTCTACTTAATATTCGTACTATAATTTCTCCGCCATTACATTATGGAAAATTGATTGCTTTTGGAAAAAATACTTCAGTTTATTCAAAGTTCGATCGGAAGTAGATTTTTAACTGAAGTTGAACAAATATTAATTTCAAATCATCTGATTAATTCTTTACTTCCATTAGCCGAAGCAACTGAAATTTTAAATTTGTCATTTGGAAATAAATGGAAGCTCAATTCTGGATTTCTTGATCCTTTGGAGTTACACTGTGGCACACAAAAGTATGTGTTATCTTTTTTACCGTATTTATTCATTTTTATTCGATAAATATATGTGAAACTAAATATCGGCAAGCAATGGCGGCTGTATGGAATTCGAATTAAACCATGTTTATTGTAATTTCACCTTAGCCCACCAGAGGGCGAGCATTTCATTACAATCGCGGATTACTTAAGCGCAAACTGAAATTTTGACAATTCTTTTTTCTAATTGGCGTGTCATTTATTTTATAATTTTAATTATTTTTGTGATATTTACGTTCATCCTTTATTAGTGTTCATGTATTGAAACTAGTTATTGTTTAGTAACTATAAATAAGCTAACAATATTTTAAATATAGAAGTAGTTTTGAAATTATTTTACTTTCTTTTCATGAAATTTTTCCAATACAGAATTAATGAAAAAAAAAATAAAAAATAAAATAAAATAAAATAAATAAATAAAAAAAAAAAAAAAATCCCCGATAGCAAAGTAAGTTATTGAAATGATTTAAATGTGTGTTCTATAAAATTCCGTTGCCATGGAAATACTTTTGAATGTGATGTAATAGAATGTTTAGCTGTTGCCAATATCAAATATTTCTAACTTGTTTTCCTTTAGTAACGAAAAATATAAGAAAAATAAAATAACAAACCAAAAATATAAATGTAACAATCAAAATAAAACAACAAAATAATAACAATAATAATAATAACAAATAAATAAGATTTAATCAATAATTAAATAAAATGAAAAGTAAATTAAAATAATAAATTATATTTTATAACAATGACAAAATAATTTAATTACAATACAAAACTAAACAGAATTATAAAACTAAAAATTAATTAAAACTGAAAATAATAAAGTAAAAATAATGTAATTTATGGAATTATAGCTTTATTTAATTTCTTTTTTAATTGTGAATACCTGGAGCAAGCTCACTAGTTGGTGTAGAAGCACGAATAGGCGGTGTTTCTCTTGTGATTTCTGCGAGGAAAAAAAAAAGATTTCAATTCATGTTCATTAAATAAGCTGTTTGCGATTTCATGTTCCTTAAAACTGCATCTGACAGTTTTATATTATGTTCTCATCCAATTTAATACTTAACGAGCTAGAAAACAATAAATAATAAATTATTAACATTGTTGATACGTGAAAGTGAAAAATGCGTTTTGATGTGACCGGCAATTTCAAAAATGAATATGCAATGATTTTCACGCGATTTGGCGTTGTATAAAACTGCATTTGAGAACTTTATATTATGTTCTCACGCAATTTAAGATTTTAAGATTTAGAAAACAATAAAAATTAAGTTAGTAGTTTTGTTTGTACAGTCGGCAGCAAAATTATTGAAGCACTAGCAATAATTCCTACTTAAAAAATGGTCACTTAATACTGTTATGTTAAATATTTGTCGAGTCATGATCTTAGTCTCATTCCGTTTATAAAAAAGTAAGTTGGTGATGTGTTGATGTGTGCTTCAATAATTTTGCTGCCGACTGTATTTGAAAAAGAAAAACACAGTTTTGGTGTGACTGGAAATTTCAAACATGAAGATGTAATGAATTTCACACGATTAGGGGTTTTATAAATATTCATTTGACAGATTTATATTTTGTACTCATTCAATTTAAGATTTTAGGAGTTAGAAAACAATAAGTATTAAATTATTAATTTTATTTACATTTGAGAGAGATGAACACATTTTGGTGTGACAGGTAATTTCAGACAAGAAGATGTGATTAATTGCATCTGATTCGGTGTTTCATAAAAATGGAGTTCACAGCTTTATGTTATGTTTTCATCCATTCTAACATTTAAGGAGTTAGAAAACAATAAACATTAAACTATTAGTTTTGTTTATGTTTATATGGGAAGGAGAAAAACATATTTTGCTGTGACCGATAATTTCAGAAATGAAGATGTAATGAATTTTATTTGATTTAGTGTTTCATAAAACTGCATTTGACAACTTTATGTTATGTCATCACTCAATATAACATGTTAGAAAACAATAAATAGTATTAACATTTATTTTGTTCGTATGTGAAAGAGAAAAACGTACACTGGTGTGACCGGTAATTTCAAACATGAACATGCAATGAATTTCACAGGATGCGACTTTGTATAAAAATAAATTTGGCAGCTTTATTTCATACTCAATTTAGGATTTTAGTAATACGTAAACAATAAATTTTAAATTGTTAGTTTTGTTTATATGTGAAAGAGAAAAAGATATTTTTGTGTGACCGTTAATTTCAGAAATGAAAATGTAATGGATTTTACATGATTCGGTGTTCTATAAGAATACATTTGATAACTATTTATTATGTCTTCACTCAATCTGACATTTTAGCAGTTAGAAAACAATAAATAATCAATTTTTAGATTTGTTTATATGTGAAAGAATGAAATACATTTTGATGCGACTAGTAATTTCAGATATTAAAATGTAATGGATTACACACGATTCGGTTTTTCAGAAAACTGCATTTGATAACTTTATGCTATAGCCTCTTCAGTTTAATATTTTGGTAGTTGGAAAACAATAAATATTAAATTATTAGTTTTATTTATGTATGAAGAAAAAAGAAAAACTCATTTTGGTGAGACAGCTGGTAACTTTAAGCATAGAGATATGTAATGAATTTATTATAAATACACCAATAAATATTACAGAATGCAAGTTAAAAGAAAAAAAATCTAAGAATTGTAGCACATTAAAACATTTACATAACTATGTGTTCAGTTCATGATTATCTTGAGGCTACTTTATTAGCATTTAGTAATTAGTGTCATTGAATTATTGCGTACTTTTAAATTGGCAAATTCAAAATTAACTTCTAAATTTAACTTATATTTCTTTAGTTTTTGACAGTGTATAACTTATTTTTTCATTAACTATTTGGTGTATTAGAAAGTAAATACTCTGTGTATGATGTCTGGTACATTTTATTATTATTATTATTATTATTATTATTATTATTTACTTAGTGTTACAAATATCTTCTTTTAATAAAGTTTTTACCCTTTTCATTAGAGATTTGAATAAATTAAATTTTTATAATAATTCAATTAGTACTTAAATGTTATTCGAAGATAATATTTTTTAAAATTCCCCCATAAATCACTTTAACACAGGTAAAATTTTATAGTATAAATGATTTTTGTTATTATTCAACACAATCATTTTAATGTTGCGATGGATAATTTTAACTCTTTTGCTACCACCGGGACATATATAACCCAAGATCAGTTTCAAATAAAATATAAAACTATTTTCTGAAAGTTATCTGTTTTTGTGTTTTAGAACTATAACTATCATGATTAGGAGGGTAGAATTGTCAGTTAAAGAAATTTTGTTGAATGAAACACACCAGATAATTTATTTAATACTTATTTTCCTTTCTTTTAGAAAAAGAAAAATATTGGTAGTAAAAGGGCTAAGATAAGCCAACCAATTTAATGTTAATAAAACTTAAAACCTTAATAATAATAATAATGAAACCTAGACAATACAAAAAATAAAATAAAATAAAAGTAAGATAGTTTACATACAATTCTCTTATTTGCAATTTTAGAGCACGATTATCTAATAAAACTTAAAGGAAAAAAAAAAAAAAAAGATTGGTTATAATGTTTAGGAGAGAACATAAGTGACTATCTATATAATATTTCTCTAACGTGGTCCAGTTACGATTATTTTTTTAGAAACGATACGATAATGACTTAATAAAATACGTGAGGATAAAAAATAATACATAAGCAATATTTAAGCACGCAGACTCAGTTCAGTGATCTAATAAAAAAAATTATGACATTTGTCTGATGAGATCATTTTATAGAAAAATGTATTTTTAAAAGTTGCATCTTTACACTCTTTGCCAACGTCATTTTAAATCTAGCAATATTTTAATGATATAAGCACCATATGAATGTTTGCCATAAATTAACTAAAAAACGCAATAACCAAAATAAGTATTAAGTTTATTTAACACAAAATTATGCCAAAATAAACAATTTAATTAATAAATATGCCTCTCCAACATGACGACAAAAATTAAACAGCCACTATGGGGGTCCTATACTAAATCTATCCTGCCTCGCGAAATATGAAAAATGGGTTGCCAAACATGAATTTTATTTTTAAGCCTTTCATTGAATGATATTGGTTTTATTACCACTCGCGTTTCATCCCACAATATTACTTTACTTCTAATAATAATTTGGCTTCTGATGAATTAAAATTAAAATTGAGTGGAAAAATTAGCCTAAAATTTATGAGTTTTAAATTTCAAAGGTAAATAAGAAAAGAAATAAAGTGCGAAAATTTCGCACGGGTTTGCTAGTACAAAATATTATTCTATTTCCATCATTTGGTATCAACAAACATTTTTCATTTTGCAAATTCAAGTTCTAAATTGTAAACATATGAACAGATAAAAAAAAATATACTATATATTCTGACAAGTCACCAAATAACTCTGGAACGTAGAACAAATGCATAAACGTGACAATGATTGCTTGCATTTAGGAAAAACTATAAATGCGTTCAGCTTAATGTTAAGTTATATGCTTTTTATTAATCCAGATGTATCGTTTATTCTGCATTGTAGTATATTCTTTTTCACAAAGTTTAATGTTTACATTAGTAAATTAGCTATTTAATTCATAAAATAATCTTTATTAATCAGATAGTCACAAATTATCTTGAGGAATCATTCTTTTATAAAACAAAAAGTATAAAGCGATTTAGAGACATAAAGTTCTATAAAAAGAAAATGTAATCCGCTCACTAATAAGCGTTCTCTCTCAACTATGGGTAATTATGAAACGATATAGATATTCTGAAAGTTCTTAGATTCTTAGCCAGAATAACATAAATGCGAAATCCTAGAAGCAGACAGCAAATAGCATAGAAGTTATAAGGGTTAAAGGTAATGGTCCATTCTATGGAAAAGCATATATTTGCCCCACACAAGCAATTTGTTTCGATTGAAACTTCTTCAAACAAACATATGTAATTTATCAGTTACCCAAAAACGCATTATTTACATCAGGCTCGTCCAACCCGAAACTCTTGGCGGGCCGCAATGGAAATCTATTTCACACAGGCGGGCCGCATTAGAAATCTGTTTCGCACAGGCGGGCCACGTTGTATAAATACGGGTACCATATACGTATAATAATTATTTTTACAGTGGTCTTGTGAGGATTTAAAACAGAAAATATGTATATTAAATTCATTTTTATTCATAAAATAACTATAGAACAGTGAAAAACTTATGATTATACATTAATATGTATAATAGTAAGAATCAGTTATTGATCTGGTAATATTTTATTAACATCAACGAGCACGATATTGGTTTCTTTAGCTACATTAATCGGTGTATTCATTAAAAAAAATGTCAGAAACAATTTATTAATTTCAGATGTTTTAACCGAAGTTGTCAAATTAGAAATTTCCTGAATTCTGTCGTGGGCTGCAGAGACTTACACGATGGGCCACATGCTGCCCACGGGTTGCGAGTTAGCCAGCCCTAGCTTACATATTAAAATATAGATCATAAGAATAGGATTTATTTGAACTTGGAAAAGAGTATTTTATTGAGTTATTTATAATAACACATGAACACTGAAAATATTTTTGGATTAACAGTCATATATGACTTCTGCGTTGACTCCATCGTCCATGATAAGGTCTTAAATGACGATATAACTTTAGTTAAGTGTACAGCTGAGTGTTTTTGTGACTCATTTTATTCTCTACGGTCTTCACATTGACTGTTAATCCAAAAATATCGTCAGTATATACCCAATAAAATCATCTGTTTCAAATTGAAATAAAATCGTTTTTTTTGGTTGTCTGCTTTTAAATATATTGACAATAATTCGTTTCTGGTAACTGATAAATTACGTACAGTCGGTAACAAAAGTATCCGAACACTATCAAAAATTCCTAATAAAAAAAGCTGAGTTAATAATGTTTTGTTAAATAAATCTTTGTCGAATCATGTTCTTAGTCAGTCTAAGAACATGATTCGGCAAGGATTTATTTAACAAAACAGTATTAACTCTACTTTTTTTATATAGGAATTTTTGCTAGTGTTCGGATACTTTTGTTATCGACTGTATGTTACTTTCAAAAAATTTTAATTAATGGGAGTTTGTATTCGGCAAACATATGTTTTTCTATAGACAGGGTTGCCTCAGGCAACTTTTTTTTTTCTTTTTTGTTGCTATTACTTTTGTGCATTATTTATATAACACAAAATTTATAATAAATTTATTCTGGCAAAGTGCAGGTAGCCCTGCATAGAGTACACTGTTATCTTTAAACCCTTGTAACACTTACACCCTTTATCGTCTGCTGCAAGGATTCCACATTTATTATGGAAGCGTACATTCAGAATGTACAGTCGGTAACAAAAGTCTCCGAACACTAGCAAAAATTCCTATATAAAAAAGTACACTTAATACAGTTTTGTTAAATAAATCCTTGTCGAATCCTGTTCTTAGTCGTTCGGAGACTTTTGTTACCGACTGTATAATAACATATCTAGATTCCCGATTGTTCGAAGAAAATGTTTACGTGTTAATAGCAATGAACTTTTTTTTTTTCACCTGACGCAATAAAACGTTCTATATTTTATAGTTTGCAGGGGTCGCAATCTCCGCCTTCCTTTTAGAGCACTTTTAGGGATGAAAAATTTCCAACTATTTTGCTGCAACTATTTTTACAGAAAATTTTTTATTCGGTTTAATCACGACATATTACTATAAAAATACTATAAAAATTTCTGTATGAAAATAGTGACAGTTAAAAAGGCGGAAACTTTTCATCTCCGATAGTGTCCTAAAGAAAAGACGGAGAATGAGATCCCTGAGTTTGTATCCCCTTTTAAAATTTCTTCTTAAAAAATTATATATATATATAAACTCTTTCATGGATTAAATTGGAAGTTTTATGTCTTACTTGGCGAAGAGGCATCTTCAATATAAGATGGCGGCGACGAGGCTGAATGATTGGGGAAGAAGTCAGGAGGACATCTAGTTTTGGCGACTGTTAGCACCACTCGATCAGACGTTGCTTTCAGTGTAGCGACGGCTTCTTCGTGTGTCACATTTTCCAAGTTGACATCTCCTACCTAAAATAGCCATGAAAATTAGTATCCAGTTATTAATAAAGAAAAGAAAGAAATAGACATTATCTCAAAATTAATTTTATTAATAATATAATTTGAAGATTTAAAACGTACACTAAAAGGTAGATACAAAGAATTGTAATGAATAACTAGATTTTTAGTAGCTTCAGAGTAATTCTAATCATAAATTGTTGAATATTACTCCAATGATGAAGTACTTAGATACCGAACTAGACGAGTAAATGGATTATGACTCATTGATAATGGTAAGCTCCACAAATTTGCCATAAAATTTTATTATCTATATGTTCTTATTAAACATTTTTCAATATCATCTAAGTCTACAAAACAGAAAAAAAAAAGAAAAAAAAAGAAGGAATAATGAAAGTAAAGGAAGAAGAAAAGTTGCTTTTTCATATAACCATGAAGAGCAACACACCATGCGCCATATCCTGACAGTACCAAATGTACTATAATTTCTTTGACAAATGAATTGTCATAATGTGAAAATGCAGCCTTATGTATTCTTTGCAAGTATATAGTGTAATTGGGGTTTTGTATGTGAAAGACTTTTAATTAGCAGAATATTATTTGTAACTCTATAAAATGCATATAACACCAGTAAAACAGTTGCTAGTTTGTTGTATTTATCACAGTTCTGCGATATGGCTGTTGCTTCATAAAAGAATAAAAATCAAGATGGTCAAACACCATGGATGAAAATGCATGCCATATCTAAAATCTGATTATTTTTGGTCAAGTTGGGCCAAAATAAAAACAGTTATTTACCAATTAAAATTCCGAACATGCTACCGTCATGTGGCATCAAGGACTTCAAGCTACAAGTGGTGCTCAAAATTTTGCTAAATGACGCAAAAAAAAAAAAAAAAAAAGAGAGTGGGGCTGCACATCTACCAAAAAGAGACAGACATTTTAGAAAGCTCTATTTTTCTCCCATATGGTTATTAGGAGGACGCAGCTGTAGATTTGCAAACAGAAAAATGTTAGCAAGCGTTGCTATCCGTTTAAATCCCAAATTTAAAGCACAGTTTCTTCCAGTAACCTTTCGAAAGGAAGAAATGTGAAATTCCGTGTTTCATTCCAATAAAGCAACATATAAACATCAAATTTTGCTACAAATTGTAAAAATGATCACAAAAATAAAAATCCATGCAATGTTAGTGCATATGTATGAAGTGAGTAAGAAAGTTGTTTACGACAGGTTCATGCGCTTTTGTGATGGAAAGGAAACTATTGGCGATGATTCGTTTTCAAGTCGGCCGAAACCAAGTAAAATCCCGAACCTGCAGTAAACAAACATTTTACTCAAAGCTTCTGCTTAATACTCATGCATTAACATGACATGGTCTTTCGTCAGCGTTTTTCTCAATTTTTAGAAAAAAATAAATAAATATTTGCACCATATTTAGTTGCACTGTGACACGAGATTTCACATGTCTTTGGTTCGAATGTCTACCGGAAGAAACAGTAGTGCTTTAAATTTGTGGCTTCAACGAAAGGAATTGCTTGTTAACAAATCTTTGTTTGCAAATGTTCAGCCTCGCTCTCCTAATAGCCATATTTGCTTTAATTTCCCAACAATTCATCTAACTTTTAAACACACCTAGCACATAGTTTAGTACTTTGATATCTAACAAAATATATGCTTGAAACAAGCTTGATTTTGTATTTCTATGATATTTCCAATCAAATTCAAACTAAGGAAATCACATTTGACAAATTTCAAATTTACACTTATTCAGCAGGCTTTAAGCTTGATAATTCAAATCGGAAGCAATGAATATCAAGCATGCACTATACTTACTTACAACATACATCGACCAAATATTTGTAAAACTGTTTTATAATTAAAATTTATTTTTTTTAGCACTTTGGTACATGAAGATTTTTTGTATGTTTGCAAATTTGATTTTTTCATTCTTACAGCTTTGCAGGAAGAACAAACTAAGAAATGAATGTGCAATTTCTAGCTTTTGACGTCGAGGAATTTTCAAACTTGTAACGTGTTTGATCAATGATGGGATTTTCCAAGCCTGAACCTAGTTAGAAATGTACTTGAACTTGCTTCAAGAAAGTGCGCTGTTAGGTATGGCTCCCACTGGCAAAGGGTAAAAGTTGCGCGTACAGTTCTTAGTTAGCTGTCGTTCAAATAGTGAAAATATTAACATTAGATACACAGTATAAATGTCCGTATATAATAAACCGTGAAAAGATGAATGTTTATGCAGAAACTGTTTTTCAAGTATTTGTTTTATGTATGTTGTAGTAAGCTGCAAGCATAGTGAGCGCTTGATAAGTAATAATTCATGCTTGAATGATCAAGCTTCGTTAATGTCCGACTTTGATAATCGACTTTGATCGGTTTAAGTCTAATCAAAAGAAGGTATTGAGGCAACAGGGCTTTCATAGTATATCTCACCACTGGTATGTGCCCGATAAGCCTGAGGATCGCACTGATTACGCATTGAGTCGCCGAAATTTCTCTTTCTTATCACGTCTACGGACAGGACACTCGAGAAGAATTAAATTTATTGGTGGTGAAAAAGTATTCCCAACGTGCACCATCTCCAACGTACATCAGCTTCGCCCAAGCATATTCTTGCATGTATGGGGTTATCAAAGAATAAAATTTTTTCAGACAACCATCTACAGATTCTGGACTTTTCATATAATTTTAACGCGTTTGATATTGTGTGATGTTGTGTTCATACATGTCTGTGTCCATGCATTGTAAAAAAAAAAAATACCGTAAGATTACGGGCAAAGCCCGGAAGCAGAGATTCCAGACAAAGCCCGTAAAAAAACCATTGGTTTTACGGGCAAAATGTTTTTTTTTACAGGCATGTAACGTAATGTAAGGTTATTATATGTTTAATTTAGGGTCTGAACGTTTCTTTTTACGGGCTTTGTCTGGAATCTCTGCTGCCGGGCTTTCTCTGTAACCTTACGGGATTTTTTTTTTTTTTTTTTTTTTACAGTGTGGAATTGTGTAACTACACTACGGATTAAAAAAAAAATGATCAAGCTTAAAGCGATTTGAACAAGCGTAAATTTTTATGCTTGATCTTGGCTTGCATTAAACTTGCAGACTTGAAATATTAAGTTTGATGCAAGCTCTCTGTGCTATCTGGGATATAAAGTAAGAATGTAAGTTCCCAAAAATATCATGATTTATGTTGAAAAATAGCGTTTATCAGTTACTGCTTTTAAGTACCTGTATGTGTACCATTTGCCAGCACGATAAAATTTCCTTAAGAAGGCACCATACGCACTGGATTGTCTATTTATTTACAATATTTTTCACATTTAAAAGTTATAAAGCATATTTTAAGTGAATTAAAAATCTTAAAACTATGTGTATTGTGTGCTTACACAATAAGTATATTTTTCAGTTTATCTGTAAAATGGATGCGAATATTATTTTTATACGGTATATTCTTTTTTGAACGCCTTATAAGGAATTCTGAACTTTGATCCTATTGGTCAAAATTAAAAAAAAAATCATAAAATATAAAATTTTCAATAATAATTTATACAAGAAATATGATACACATGAAAATAAGAAGCAAAAAACATGAACTTATACAATATATATATGTAAAGTAATAATGTGTACACAGCTTTTCAAAATTTATATACTATATCTTATGTAAAAGAATCTATATAAATATATGAATTAATGTAAACATATTACAGTGTTTCTAACTAATATACAGTCATCAAATACATTAATATATAAGCAGTCTAACAACAATAATAATAAAAACTATTCTGTAAAACTGAATTATTATTCTTTTCAATAAAAACACATGGTACACTTAAGATATTTGGCTTGTCTCACTCTCTAAAAATAAAAAGTAAATAAATAACCATTATTATTACTGTACATTAAGTAAGATTTGATATAAGGGAAAATCTATCCTAACTCTTGTTCAAAAACATTTTCTCAAAAACAAGCAACATTTTATTTATTTTAATCCTGTTAAATTATAATTTACTTGTAATTTACTTGTAATGTACATATACAGTCGGTAACAAAAGTATCCGAACACTAGCAAAAATTCCCATGTAAAAAAAGTACACTTCATACGGTTTTGTTAAATAAATCCTTATCGAATCGTGTTCTTAGACTGACTAAGAACAGGATTCGACAAGGATTTATTTAACAAAATCGTATGAAGTGTACATTTTTTACATAGGAATTTTCGCTAGTGTTCGGACACTTTTGTTACCGACTGTATGTGTCAACTTAATTAACTGAATTCGATATATGAGAATTCACGTATAATGCAAATAAGATGAGGAATTATTAAATCGAATCTAACAACACTTATACGTATTAACTTATGATATATGTCATGAAAAACAACAATGAAAAAATAAATAAGTAAAAAGATCGTATAAAAAATGTCATGGAAATATACATTTAAAAGATTGTGATCACAAGTAACTTCTTTATACACTCCATATTTCCTTTACTCCATATTTCCTTTACTGTTTTTCTTCAGAAATAATTCGCTTCAATGCTTAGTATTAAGCGTTAATCATCACATAATTAATCGCATCGTTGAATCCACAGAAATGGCATTTCAGTAAGTAATCCTGTAATGGCATAAGGCCAATTCCTCCACCTACCGCTAGTAGCTTATCTCCAACTTGCAGCCTTCCGTCCACATAGGCGGCACCCCCTTCCATGACTTTGGTGATATAGATTCCATCGTCCCCAGGAACATGTTGATTCCCTACTCCACCAGCGATGCTGAAGCCAAGTCCCTTGTTACCTTTTACTAATTCGATCTCTATGATCCGAGTAGTTTGAGGCATGCGAAGTCGCTTTACTACCTGGAAAAATGGAAAATAATTTTTGTATATTGGTAAAGTAATATTGTTTTAAGGAAAAAGCATATAAAATAGAATCGGTATTTATTATTTTTCCTAGGAATTCATAAATGGGCT
Organism: Salticus scenicus; assembly: GCA_963930645.1. Classification (NCBI taxonomy): domain Eukaryota; kingdom Metazoa; phylum Arthropoda; class Arachnida; order Araneae; family Salticidae; genus Salticus; species Salticus scenicus. The sequence continues at coordinate 25,285,534 of OZ005649.1, read as the reverse complement.
AACATTCTAACTATAATCTAATTTATTTATTTAATTTGAATCGATATTTATTGTAATATATGATAGCAGTGTGCTATCATATAAACTTATGCATCTTTATGTCTATCGTTTTTTCAGAAAATATTTTTATGAAAATACATGATGTGTGTTAGACAATTTAGTAAAGGTAAATAAATAAATAAATACTAAAGTCGCGAAATGAAATTCATGGGCTATTTCCCTTTTGTCTAAATTTAGTAACAATATGAGCTTTAGATTGTGATAGGAGTTATTGAGATACATTATTTAATTTAGAAATTCACTTTTCTAAATATTTTAATTTTTTTAAATCACCAATAGTATTATTTTTTAAATGAATGATTATTAAGGGCGAAAAAATGTTCCAAAGGTGTTTCAAACATAAATCATTTTTTTAAACTCAGGCTTTTGTGACATACTTGTAAACTCGTAGATTCTCGTGTAGACTGCTAGTTCTTATTATGCAAAATTTAAGTTGGCGTACATTAAATGGGGACAATGCTTTATTTTACTAACTAAAAAAATAGGACACATGATATAATAAGTAAATAATAATAATAACGATAAAAATAATCCTAAAAGTATTTTAATATTAGCTAAAAGATAATAAAACATAAGATATATATATATATATATATATATATATATATTAGTACAATTAATTGGATGGTACGGCCGAAATACTTTCTACAAGAGAAAAAGTGGCCGACTAGATTAATTGAAAAATAAATTGTGATTCATTTTTGTAAGACGCACAGAATAGATGAGTGAATATTCCAAAATTTATGAATTCAGCAAAAAGCACCATAATTTAAAAATCAAAAATCTGGAAAGCAAAGATATCGAAGAATGGAACAAATGTTTTGTTAATTCTGAAAGTTCTGAAAATATAATGTAATAAATGAGTCTCAGAATTAGTAGCAATAGTTTCCGAAAGGTGGCACTACAGTGTATTCTATTGTAGTGACCCTATATATAGGGTCTATCGAGTGTCCCTATTCTATTGTAAATAGTCTTTATAATTATTACAATAAACCCTCCTTATTCTATTCAGGGTCCCTAGATCTTCTTACAATACAGCGCCATCTGTTGACAATTTTTTAAGCAAATTTCAAAGCTTCCGTATGAACTTTTTTAAAACTTTCACGATAAACATACGCTTTGTTTCATTATTATACTGATCTTTGTTTTCTAAGTCCTTAATTTTGAAATCAGATGTTTATTACTGGATAACTTGTAAGCTCAAATATCTGCCAGTAAAATATCGACCAGGTAATTGAGCTGATACAGCTTTGGTGCACTATCCCAATGATTTAGATTTAAACCTATTTCGGTCACTTTTTAATATTGTGAAAATTAATTCGATATTTCAATCTAAATGTCTCGACGTAAAGTTTCCAATAGATTAAAATATACAGAAGACCACATTTCAAAGATTACATGAATTAGGTGTAAAAATAATCATAACACAAATAAACGTATTTATCGTTCAATCTGCGACTTATTTCTGGGCAAATTTGTTTAAATACAGGTCCGGAAAATGATTCAATGCTGAAGTTTCCTGCATGACATTATTAGGCTATGGAGCACATTTATTCATTATCATTATTTTGGTAGAGGGGCCTACGGAATACTAAATTTCGTAATTATAGATGTCGAATCCTCTCGAAGTTTTTACTAGCTTTATAAAATTCCGTACTTAATATAGATATATAATAAATGGTATGAATGTGTTAGATCAATATTTAACGAAATAATGTAAACATCAAAATTTTGCTAATACGCTGTATATATAAACCAGTGAAATACGAATATGAAGAAAATTCTTTTTAGTATTTAACGATTACGATATCAAAGCATTATGAACTATTTTATTCGTCAAATAACTTGATTCATTTTCATCATATTTATCCCTTTCTTTTCTATTCTTCTTCTCCCCTCAATGAAATGCTATACGTACATATATATATATATATATACATACGTGTGTGTGTGAGAGAGAGAGAGAGAACTATAAAAATATCTATTCTGATTAAGATTTTGGAAATAGTTTAAAGGAATCATTACTGTCGATTGCGAATTGATTTTAACATATTTCATATTCGTCCCTGCTTTCTATTGATGACGTCATCAATTTCGACTGTGAAAAATGAGCATTGTTAAACAGCGTAGGAATAAAGATAGTAGTCAGCATTTTTTACTTTCTTCTATATGTAATATAGAGAAAGTATTGGATTCGCGAAAATTTTCGACCTCCGTTTTTTGACGGATCTACACGTTTTGGGATGTCCTGAACACGAATTGATAGTTTTTAAAAAATGTCTGTCTGTGTGTCTGTCTGTCTGTCTGTCTGTCTGTGTGTCTGTCTGTCTGTCTGTATCATTTTTTTGTGGACGCTGTATCTCACGAACCAATGAATGAAATTTAACCAAACTTGGTATTTAGTTGCACCCTGACATGAACTGGTGCCCATTAGATTTGGGGATCAATAGCTCAACAGGTGGCGTTGTGATCGCATTTTATGCAAATTTTTAACATGGCAGCATAGGACAAAATTCCGTATAAATGGGCATAATGAGAGTTATTTTAAACTTGTGATTGTAAAATTAATTTGAATTATTGATGATAGTAGTAGTTAACTAGGAAAAAAAAATTGTGCATGGGGGGGCATCGGTTCCCCCCCTGGGGGGGAAGTACCCCCCCGGGGGGGTTAAATTTTGAAGATGGGTATCATTCGAAAGATCTCGTCAATACCTTTAAAACGAATGGTTGAACCATAAATCTGTGATAATTTAAAACAAAGTTATCGATTTTTTTTACTTTTAACAAAAAAAAAAAACAGAAAAATAATCGTTTTTTTTTTTTTTTTTTTTAACGAAATTTTACCAAACTTGGTATTTAGTTGGTCCCCGACATAAACTGTTGCTGATTATATTTGGGGATCAATAGCTCAACAGGTGGCGCTGTGATAGCATTTTATCTAAATTTTTAACATGGCAGCATAGGACAAAAATTCGTATAAATGTGCATAATAAGAGTTATGTTACACTTGTGTTTGTAAAATTAATATGAATTATTGATAATAGTAGTACGTAACTAGGAAAAAAATTTTGTGCATGGGGGGGCATCGCTTCCCCCCCTGGGGGGGAAGTACCCCCCCGGTGGGGTAAATTTTGAAGATGGGTATCATTCGAAAGGTCTCGTCAATACCTTTAAAACGAATGGTTGAACTATAAATCTGTGATAATTTAAAACAAAGTTATCGATTTTTTTTACTTTTAACCAAAAAAAAAAAAACTTAGAAAAAAATTCTATTTTTTTTTTTTTTTTTTTTTTAATATTGTTAGTGATTGAATATGTATTAATTTTCACAAAAAAAAAAAAAAAAAAAAAAGAAAAAAAAAGAAAGGAAAAAAAAAATCATTTTTTTTTTTTAAATATTGTTACTGATTGAATATGTATAGGAAAATATAGAAGAAAGTCTTGTGGTGGCCACAACATACTAGTTTATTACATTTGAAAGTGAATATAACAGTAAATTTCAAAAGATTTCCGTGGTAGAACACTTGGAGTTTTAAGAGCATTAAACGGGGCTTATTTTGCATTTTTAAATCGGTTTTGTATGAGTGTAAGAAATAATGCGCATGTATGATATATTAAATCATATATCATATATGATATTTGTTTTAAGATTTGCATTAAATATTAATCATTATGCAACTTATATTTAATCCTTAATATTTTGTATCCAACTACTAAAATAATAATAATAATGATAATAATAATAATAAATAAATAAATAAATAAATAAAATAAAATAATCGAAACCAAATTTCAAACAATGCATACGAATATTTTTAAGTTAAATGTTTATATTGTATAAAGTAATCTTTCACACTTAACCTCATCATACTTAAAATTCCATTTGAAGTCAATTCAAAAATCGACCGAAAATTTAAAATTAAATTTTGGATTTTAAACTCTACCTATTACATTTTGTAATTAAAATATGAGAAGCCTCAACCAAAAATGAAAAGTAAGTGGCGTATGAGGACTCTGCTTCCATCATATACTGTTTGTTTTTAGAATTTTTACTAGAAATTTCGCCCTATTCTTCCATGTCAAGAAATTCTTAAACTTTCAATAGCAATTCTAATAAAATTCATTAAGTTCTGGCCAGTATAATAAATGATATTTTAAGAACAAGGCCAAATTCTTATGACAATATTCTTTTGCCCTCTCTCCCACTTTCATTTGTATTCTTTGCAATTATCACTTAATAAATAATATCATAACGTGTAATTTTCTGTGTTTCCTTAGGGATACTTAATAAAGTTTGGAATTTAAACTTAACTCTTTAAGGTGCAAAGTAATTCCACTAATTTAATATCAAATGCCACCATAATTTGCGAAATAAGTTAAGAACAAAAATAATAAATGAAATGTTTTTCTGCTAAGTTATGAAAGAAAAAAATTGAATAAAATTTCCGGGATGATTTTTTGCAGTTGTGAATTAAAATTAGATGTTGCATAAATAGCATCACCACCCTTCAAGGAGTTAGTAATACCTCATCGAAGATCGAATATGGCTACCACTGCACGTCTCTTACATAATATATTTTTTTAACAATTCAACTTCCTCCCATCATTAGCCATCGGGGAATTTTGACAGTTTAGCCTAATATTTTGTAAACGATCAACCATCTGCACTCAACGCAAAACATAGCGTGGCGTTTCATTTTTGCGCGATAACTATAGACACTCAGACGTGCCAACAACTTAATTTATTCTGGAGTACTGGTCGTACAAACCCTTTTTTTCGCACCATTTTATTTTTAGTGAAATCTTTTCTAATACGTAATTATGATTAAATAGGAAGAAAAACACACTTCAAGAAAAGTGGTGTAGAAAAAAGGCGGTTAATGACAATGTTCTAGAATAAATTAAATTGCCGGTATAATTGCACCCTGAAGGCTATTTGTTTTAAATTTAGTTTCATTTTTATGTCCTAGAAAACTAAATAACAATAAATAATCTAATATATTTCCCAAATTACTTGTTATAACCAAAAAACTGTCTGAGAAATTAAAATTTGAAATTTTTTATTTGTAACCAATATATATTGAGCAAGTCATATAAATCTGTCTATCTCGGGAATCAGAGTTACCAAGAGAGTTGTCTTAGCAAATATGGAACAATATCAGAATTGGAACTTACTAAATTGACAGTGTTTCCAGCCCTTTTTAAGGCATCTACAGCTACACAATGAGGCACATCAACTACGTTTACGTCATTCACTTTGACAATAATGTCATTAACTCTGAAAAATAAAACAAATACATTATGTGGGCTAATATTGATAAAATACTACAAAAAAATTAACAGCTATCTTATAAAAATTTTAATATCTATTCAATAATTTATTAGGAAAGAAATTATTGAAATGGAGAAAAAATTACACAAAAATTTATTAGAATAAATAATTAATTTTAGAAGAAAAAATGTATGATGACGACAATTACAATGAAATGATCAAATATCAAATAAAATGCATTAAACTATCTAAGAATGATAAAGTAATGTTATAATTTTGTCATAAAATGCTTACGTAATTTTTAGGAGATTTCTTTTTTTAAATCATACTTATTAATCAATTTAAACAATAAAAATATATTTTTTTTGCATCATATTACCCTTCATATTAAAATATTTTAATAACTTGAAACTACTACTAAACTTCTTACTAAAGTATATTGAGATTTACAAAACTAATCAAAAACATTCTTTTCTTTTTAATGTAACTGATAGAAATGCTTTACTAAGTCTTATCAAACATAAGAAATCTTCTTAAGAAAGATAATTATTTTCTCCCATCTGTATAACAGATAAAATATTATTTGAAGTCCAACATTTAATGTTCACTTTTTTAAGATTGCGCATTTTGAGGTCCCCTGAATACTAAAATCATATTTTTACTGGTTTCATTTGTGTATGTCTGTTATTATTTTAATGTAAAAATAAATAAATAAATAAATAAATAAGAGCAAGAAATTAAAATTTAGTATTTTTAAGATTAAATAAGGGTACATCTTAAAAAGTTTAACTGCGATTGCCAAGTTTCATAGAGTGGTGTGTGTAAAAGTTGAATAATTTTGAATAAGCTTTTAAATTTAATAACAATCGTACTTTTCTTTTCTTTTTTTTAATGAATGTAGACATTTTATTCAAACTTGGGGTTGAGCGGACCGAATCCCCTCCATTTAGAAAATTTATGTGAAATAAAACTGAATGTTATGTTAAAAAAAACTACTTACAAGTGTTTTTAAAGCATGTTCATATCCTTTAAACTATAATCTGTCTGTATACTATTCATATTTGGGGTGAGAGAAAGTCGTGTGAATACCACACCAAATTATTTATATTACTTTATTGCTTAAACTCAGTATAAAATTATTTTAACGTTAAAATTTTCAAATTTTAGAAATATACAGATAATGAAATATACAATGAGTTTCTAATATTGTTAAAATATTTCAACATTCTAATGATTCTACCTAAAATACTATATCTGAGGAAATTTTTACTTTAAATTGAGAGATTTTTCAGTAGATGACTTTTATCTTTCAAAACATACTGATCACATTACAAATCATGCACTTTAAAGGTCACCAGGTATTACAATGACCAGAATTTTCATCCCTCCGGATTATTTAAATAACAATATTTATTTAAAGTAAAAACATATTTTAATAATAACTAAATTTTGTGATAAAATAAGATGCAGATAACTTTAAAAAATAGGGGTGGAAAACACACCAAATAGTTGGCAGATGTACTACGGCTAACCTCCCATTTATTTTACTTTACTTTATTTATTTTTACTTTTACTTATTTTTACTGGTAGCTATATTTTAGGTAGATAGGTAATTTCCGGTGACAAATTTTTTTTTTATGTTTTTAAATCATCAATTGTAGCACGTACTACAAAAGGATACATTTGATTATTTTTTAATCTGCTTAGCAACAATACATGGCAAAATTTTAATTTATTCCACAGAACTATGAGTTCCCGCACTTTTTTCGCACCACTTTATTTGTAGTGAAATTTTGTCCAGCATGTAACTACGATTAAACACCCCGGAATAAATTAAAAAGTTGCCGTGTGTGAGCATCGATATTTTATATTTATTTAATAATAAATATAGGTAGCAGTATGTAACTAATTAATTCTTTAAAAATAGAAAAAAAAGCTAATCTGTTTTCAGTTATCTGTTAATTAATCTGTTGTCAGTTATCTCCTAATCTGTTCTGTACGTGTACCAATGTAATCCTCAGAAAATGATAAAAGATAGTCTGACAGAAATGTCTTTCATGTAGCATACGTACCTAATGAGATTAATAAATCTAGATGAAATCTATTATACGAAATAACAATACTTTCCCTCTGTCAATAAATGAGTGAATGTTTATCTTTCGGAATTGTTTGTGATCCGATGATTTATAAGTAATTTCTTTTATATTGCTTATGTGATTGCATTCCTTTACTGTTAGGAATGCTTAGTTTGTGTAATAATAGCATGGAATATTGGAATTTATTTTACTTTATTATTATTTTTTTTTTAATCAATATTTTATTAAACATTTTTAAAAAGTAATTTAAACTATTTTTCTTAAATTAGTTTTTATGTCTTAAAAAATCAACCCATACTACGACAGCATGTATAAATAAAAGTATTTTATGAAACGGAAAATTTTCATTTAAATACATTTAATGATAAGGCAACACAATTAAGAAGACTGGCAATTTGTTTGTGCTGTTCAGACTTGACAACATCTTTGCTAAATAGCAAAGTAAATTACTTGTCACCAATTTCATTTCTATTATTATTATATTAGGTGAATTTTATAATAGTTTTATTTTTGCAGTACTATTAAATTTCTGTCTCTATAGTTTCGTTAAAGGAAAATAACTGTTAAATTTCGTTAATTACTTTCTTTGAGGAAAATAATTTTCGAATCATGTAATGATTTAAAACTGTTTCTGCCAACTTCAAGAAATGGTTTTAAGCTGAAATAATATAGCTCAAAACAACACATTTTCACATCTAAAGATGAACAGATGTATTAAATACATTTAATACACATAAGGCCACCGGTTGCCAGCCTGGATAGCTCAATTGGTAGAGCCTTGACCTTTTAAGTCAATGATCCGGGGTTCGACTCCCGGTCATGGCATTATTTTCACTCAGTTGGAAAAATAAATTTTCAATAAAAAATATGTATTAAAGACTAAGATTGGAACCACTGTTTAAAAATAACATATTAATCGAATAAACAATTGCTCTATTCAAATTTGTAGTTGTCCCATCAGTAGCCGAGAGGTTGTGTTCTCAAAGCTGGTAGACAGGATGTGCCCGGCAGCGCTCGTCAGCCTAGCTATTTGGAGTTTCCGTGGTTATCTTCAAAAATAGCGTGAATACGAGCTAGGACATCTCAGAAAGACCCAACCTCTCGCGGACGGTACACTACCCTGGCCTAGGAAGACCATGTATAATTGCGTCGTTGATTGGCCTAGACCCTAACAAAACACACATCTCGATTCAGTAATTTACTCAGAATTATAAACGTTATAAAATTCTCTAATTAAAAAAGTACATGTAAAAAAAAAAAAAAAAAAAAAAAAAAAAAGTAGTGTTTCATATTTATTAGCAAAATTAAAATTGATGTTAAATTTTTTAAAAGACTAATTAAATATTAATGAGGTATTTTTTATTAAATTGTTTATACATTAATATGGTAATAACCAAGAAAATAATACAGTTAAATTTTTACTTGAATTATTTTTTGAAATTCTAAGTGCTCTTAAATGGAATTGGAAATTTTCCGGAGACGATTAACCGCCGTAATCACTGTATTATTTGAGAGAGTGGGTAAAAGGAATTTTACTAATGATGCAATAAACTTTGAAAAGTTTTTTTGCTAGGCAATTTATTGTCACAGGAAATCAATTACCGAAGTAAATTTTTCACTGATATAGGAAACAATGAAGCTTTATCGAAAATTTTTGATGAAAGAGGAAGAATATTCCATTAAAAAATAAATAATGATTTTCGATATATTTTTTAAGCATTATTAATGGTGATATTTGGAATAGCCATAAAAAAATATTTAAAAAAAACTTTTTTTATCTTCTGTATTAGAATATTGCTAAGGATATTCTTTTCTTTAATTTGTTATGATTCATTTATGGTGAAAATAATGTTTTTCCTTAAGAATCAGATAGGAATCCGAGAAAATAAATTTGTTACGTCTGTTTTATTTAATGTTAAAGCAGACTTGTAACGAGAAATATTCATATATAAGTAAATGCAACTTAAACTTACAGGATGATTATAATTAAAGTTACGATTTCAAAACGCTATAATTTTAAAACTACACATCAGAGCGATTTGATATTTTACCAAAACAATCGTGAGACAATGGAATTTTGTTTGGCAAAAGAAAAAAAAAGTAGTTCCAGAATGTGCCATTAATTAACCGTAAAGTATTTGTTTCATGAAGCTTCTTTTTTTCTCTTTTCACTATGAGTGTTTCCTTTCTAAAAACGTATTCTTGTCTTTTTGCTAAAAAAATGTAGTAAACCCTTGAAGTCTATTCCTGCTCTTGTCGTTTCCTGCTTTTCCATTGTATTGCTAACAACATTTCTGTGTTTAATGAGTCCATTTAGGCGTTACCCCTGACATTTACCCTGACAGCGCCATCTATAGGAACACGTTGGAACTACTTTTTACTTCCGTCAAACAAAATTTCATGGCCCTACGATTGCTCTGGTAAAATATCAAATTGCTCTGATGGGAAGTTTTAAAATTATAGCGTTTTGAAATAATAACTTTAATTACAATCACCTAGTACTAACTAATACATTTTTTACTTAAATAGGAAGAGCTAAAAAATGTTAAATGTATTAGTATGCATCTCTACTCGATAACGTATGCTATGCTACAATATTTTAATTCTCAGGGAGTATGGATAGCACTGAGATAACACAAACAAGAACAGGGGTCATGATGTTCTACTTTTTGAATACAAATATAATTTTTAACAGTAATTTTTTCTTTATTTAAGTACAGCAATTCAAAAATTAATTATAGCATAAGTTAACCATTATTGGCATTCTAAAAGTAGGACGTTACAGCCCCTGCAAGACAGATCACTACTATAATCCAGTCCTGTTCAACACAAAAGACGTCGTGGGCTGCTTTAAAAACGCATTTCGTTCCGGCGGGCCGAATTGTATATATAGATTAAAGTGAAAATTTGAAACAGGGCATATTATTATTACGCTTTTAATTTTATTCATAAACTTGCAATAGAATAGTTAAATATTTATGATTATAGATTAATATTTACTATAATATAATCAATAAAACAATCGATTAATAGTTTATTTACAATAACCATTGCAATTTTTGTTCGTTTTTTACAAACAAAATTATTCTATTATTTCTATTATTTTCTTTTCACAGTTACCATAACTGTTTTCATCTCTATGAATCAGAATGGAATTATGAACTTTTGTGAATTCTGTGGCAGATCACACAATTTTGCACAGTGGATCATTTAGTCCGAGAGCTGCAGTTTGACTACCCCGTCTCTAAACTACTACGGCTAAAATATACCACCTGGCGGACAATATAGAAATTAGAATATAGAAATTATAAAAGGATTTTTTTTTTATCATTATTGTTTGCAGTAGTCACACTATTTATTTCTATCACTAACTACAAAATTTACAAAAAAGTGTAAATATTGGAGTTTGTTTTTACATCCGAACAAAAATAACTTTATGAGCATATTGTTAATTATTTTTAACAGATTGATAAGGTGGAATTTGATAATAATGTAGAAGACCGTCGAATAATTGATAATTTTAATTTCTAAAGAATCACACCTATAACAATTACAAAATTAACTAAAAAAAAAATCTATTTCTTTGGTACTAACAAATATTTCTTTTTAAATTGAGAACCAAAATAACATTCCATTGATTAAACCAATTAATAACTATAAATTGACTATAATCAATTAACAATTGTATATATTTTGCAATAAATAATTTTATTTACTAAACAATTTTTTCGTTTTGTGAAAGAATTACAAAAGGAACAGAATAAAGAAGAATCTTTATTGAACATTGTCTGGATTCATTTAAATTACGTTTTCAAATAAAGAGATCAGAACATAAGCCGAATTTCAAATGATTATTAAATTTATATTTTTCTTGCCTCGAAATCTTTCTCAGATTATAGCCTGAGATTTCCTACTTTGCATGGATGAATGAAAGTGTTTCCCTTCCTACTTTACAATACAAATCCAGATTTTGAAGTATTAAAAGATTTAGAGGTTTTAAAGAAAACAACTTAAAAATATTTTTTCTTTTTATGGAAAACTATGCACTGTATTCATCTTATTTTCCTTTTTAAAGTATTTTATATTGTTTAGTGGCATACTGCTAAATAATAATAATAATAATAATGTTAAATTATATTTATAGTGTGAAATAACTTATCATTTTAAAATAATTTAATATAAGTCTTAATTTTTTCAAATAAAATATCTTTGTTTCTCCGAAACTGATAATTCTATGGATTATCAAAATTGATATAGAGGAATTTTCAAATTAAGTAAAAACACAGATAAAATAATAATAATAAAATTGGAAAAAAATCTGTTACCTTTCCACCATTACTAACGCAGTCTAAAATTTTCTAATTCATACCAATATGAGTGTAAATTTGCTGCTGTCTAGTAAATATTGCTAACATGATGACAAACTTTTTCTTAACATTTCATAATGAGTATTTTTTGACAGAAAAGAAATAAATAAAACGCTGGTGTAATATTAAGTTGTTTTTTTCTTCAATAAATTCTACTAATTTAAATTTTCAAGTTGCTAATCTAGAAAATTTAACGACGAACTTCTAGCAAACGAGTGAAAGAGACATATTGTTTTATAGAGGTAATATTTAATGAATCAGGGATGTTTTTCGGATTTCCAGCTTTGTCGTACTATGGCAGTATATTTTATTAAAATCATTCTTTTAGGTAGTATTTGATATCACTACTGGTAGTCAACACCACATGATACTGGTTATTGTTATTATTAGGTCGTTGCAAAAGTTCGTGCGGATGCGGATCATTTTATTGCCTCCAAAGACGAGAGCTTCTATCGCCGAGATATACATTTGTTACCCGAAAAATGGGCAAAGGTTGCAGAAAGTAATGGAGAGAATGAATAGTATTTCCTTAGATATTAGATACTTAGTCGCATAAGAAAAGCTGTAAAAATTTATAAAACCAATTTTATGTCTTTAGAATCTCCAAATGTGGAACCTGTTGGACGATTCCGTTATTAGAATATTCGTGTACGATTGCTAAGTAGATTAAAACAATACATAGGATAGTGTTCCGCTTTGATAGCACAACAAACTCCTTGAAAAGTCGAGCACTTCATAGTGCGGAACAGATTAACGAGAACATTCAAATTTCTATATAACATTATTTAATATTCTAAGGACCCTATCGATTTCTTTCAGTTCGAGGCTAAATCCTCGATTATCTTTCATCTCACTTGATTTCTCACTGTCCATTCCCCTATGAAATTCTCCACGGGATATAAATATTTCCCTACACATACAAACATGTATATATAAATATATATATATAACAATTTCCCTATAAAATACAGACGTAAACATTACAATGTTGCAGTTTTCCCTACAGTAGTCATGTATGAAGGAGTGTCATGACGCCTCACTGAAAAAAGCCCTTAATCGTCCCTATCATTTTTTTTTTTTTTTTTTTTTTTTTGGGGGGGGGGTTCGAGGCTAAGTCATTTTTTGTTTTTATCCCATTGATTTCTTTATCTACGTTTCCCAAAACAAACATGTTTCCATCGGATACAAACATAAACACAAAAATATTTCAGTTTTCCTTGCAATGGTCACGTGTGAAGGATTTCATTACGTCACACCGATAATGTTCATTAAGCTGCTCCAACAACAATTGGTCGTCCACTTATGTCAAATAGTTTTTAATAATGACTCTTTGTTGAACAAGAAACTGCTGCGATTAATATTTTAAAGTGAAAGAAAAGTCGCATTCCAACTTTTTTTTTCTTTTTTTCTCATAAATATATAATTATAATTATTTATTTGATTTTCAAGTACTAAAGCTTTTTTGAAGCAATTATTTTGCATAAAATTATCACAATATTGAATATTAACCATTAATATTTATTAACACTTATAAAAAAAATTTAAACTAAACGTAAGTAAACAGACGAGTAAATATCCGATACAGCCACTGATATCCATTAGCCATGTAATTACATCCAATGATCCATAAAAAGTACAAAATATCTAAAGAATGTCCATTAGAAATCTTGGATATCCTTTACTAATTATAGATATCTATAAGTTTAAATACAGACGTGCCTTTTTCGATGTCTAATAGATGTAACATGGTATATCAAAACAAGATTTAGATATTTTCGATATCTATTAGATCTAACAAGTCCAATCATTGGATATTTGGAGATTTATTGGATATGTAACAGGCATCTAATGGATGTAAAAAAGAGTGACATTTGTCGTGCTAATAGATATCTGTAGGATATTTATAGACGTTTAATGGATCATTTTTAAACTTTTATGAAATGTTAAGTTTAATGAGCAATTGCAGTAACATTATCAACTAGTATGTTGTGGCCACCACAAGACTTTCTTCAACATTTTCCTATACATATTCAATCAGTAACAATATTAAAAAAAAAAAAAAAAAAAAAAAAAAAAATACGATTTTTTTTCTGTTTTTTTTTGTTAAAAGTAATACATATTCAATCAGCAACAATATTAAAAAAAAAAAAAAAAATTGATAACTTTGGTTTAAATTATCACAGATTTATAGTTCAACCATTCGTTTTAAAGGTATTGACGAGATCTTTCGAATGATACCCATCTTCAAAATTTACCCCCCCCCCCCCGGGGGGGTTACTTCCCACCCAGGGGGGGAAGCGATGTCCCCACATGCACAGAAATTTTTTCCTAGTTAACTATTACTATTATCAATAACTCATATTAATTTTAGAATCACAAGTTAAAAATAACTCTCATTATGTACATTTATACGAAATTTTGTCCTATACTGCAATGTTAAAAATTTAGAAAACATGAGATCACAGCGCCACCTGTTGAGCGATTGATCCCCAAATGTAATCAGCACCAGTTTATGTCGGGGACCAACTAAATACCAACTTTGGTTAAATTTCGTTAAAAAAAAAAAAAAAAAAAAAAAAAACGATTTTTTTTAAGTTTTTTTTTTTTTTTTTTTGTTAAAAGTAAAAAAAAAATCGATAACTTTGTTTTAAATTATCACAGATTTATGGTTCAACCATTCGTTTTGTGTGTGGGGGGGGGAACCGATGCCCCCACATGCACAAAATTTTTTTCCCAGTTAACTATTACTATTATCAACGAGACCTTTCGAAAGATACCCACCTTGAAAATTTACTTCCCCGGGGGGGGTACTTCCCCCACATGCACAAAATTTTTTTCCTAGTTACTTACTACTATTATCAATAATTCATATTAATTTTACAATCACAAGTTTAAAATAACTCTCATTATGCCCATTTATACGGAATTTTGTCCTATGCTGCGATGTTAAAAATTTGCATAAAATGCGATCACAGCGCCACCTGTTGAGCTATTCATCCCCAAATCTAATCAGCACTAGTTCATGTCAGGGTGCAACTAAATACCAAGTTTGGTGAAATTTCATTCATTGGTTCGTGAGATACAGCGTCCACAAAAAAAAAAAGATACAGACAGACAGACAGACATTTTCTAAAAACTATTAATTCGTAATCTAGACATCCCAAAACATGTAAATCCATCAAAAAACGGAGGTCGAAAATTTTCGCGAATCCAATACTTTCTCTATATTACATATAGAAGAAAGTAAAAAAGAAGGCAAAAAATATCTGCAGAAGACGAATGTTTGCATTCGGCATAAAAATTATTTTCTGAAAGATTTAGCAATTAAATAATACTGAAATTAACATACAAATTTTTAAAAAATATTTTGTATTATTGTTAATACACTTAAATAAATACAGTAAAGTCTCGTACAACGCGGTGGCAGAGATGACGAATAAGTAAACAGTTTTATTTTTTAACACTACTAAATTTTTAGAGTACCAATCAATCCGCGTTTGTAATGATCGATAGATGGCGCTTTTTCAGTTTCTGTTGTTAGTAAATATAATAGCCACGTGTATTTATTATAGTTCTTTTTGTTATTCTACTTAATATTCGTACCATAATTTCTCCGCCATTACATCATGGAAAATTGATTGCTTTTGGAAAAAAATATTTCAGTTTATTCAAAGTTCGATCGGAAGTAGATTTTTAACTGAAGTTGAACAAATATTAGTTTCAAATCATCTGCTTAATTCTTTACTTCCATTAGCCGAAGCAACTGAAATTTTAAATTTGTCTTTTGGAAATAAATGGAAGCTTAATTCTGGATTTCTTGATCCTTTGGAGTTACACTGGAGCACACAACAGTATGTGTTATCTTTTTTACCGGATTTATTCATTTTTATTCAATAAATATATGTGAAACTAAACATCGGCCAGCAATGGCGGCTTGTTGAAAGCCTTAAAGCATGCTTATTGTAATTTCACCATAGCCCACCAGAGGGAGAGCATTTCATTACAATCGCGGATTGGTTCATACACTCGATTTAGTTTTTCTATAAAGCAGTTAGTTGCTTTGATATAAAATTAGTTGTGTTAAAAAATAAAATTGTAATATTCATGAGGCAAACTTGCACCCGCGTTGTACGAGACTTTACTGTATACTGTTAGAAGTGCAAGCAGCAGTTGCACACACGTGATTCCCATTTTAATATTTCTATTCTGATTTATTTATTTCCGAGTTACTTTCAATTCATCAAATATTCTAATACAGTACAATTCCATATTATTTTTATCGTCTGAGACTAATGCAAATGCAAATGGTGAGTAAATTTATCACAAAGTAAATGTAATAGGATATATAAATCTGAAATTTACCTTGTATTCTTCTAAATCTGTGCAGTATTGAAAAAATACGCATTGTAAATGAAACTATTAGATAAAACATAAATATATAACATCATTTTTGCTGAATAAAAACTGTTAGGTTTTAGAAACTGCTAATACGCTCTTATAAATTTCTTGGCATCAAAGAACGAGGGTTAATGTATATGTATAGGTTGTGTGTAGTTTGCATAAATAAGACACCAAATTATAAAACTAATATTATTTAAATACTATTTACAATCTAAATGTCACAAAGGGTGAATTAATTATTGCAGTAGCATGTACAGAAATATAAGCAAGCGTTATTACAAATATTCTAGCTCAGAGACAAAGTAAACATCGTTCCACGAAAGTTCTGGTTTCTTACTGCTACCTAGGAAACAAAACGTTTTTTGTTGCCAGATGCGTAAAGTCTTTTTTACTATCGGCAGTGTTGCCAGATGGCTACATATGTAATTTGGCTAGAGCCTTCTCGCATTTACTGCTAAAAACCTAAAATTTAGCATATTTTTTTAATGAGCGATTGAGCAGCTAAATTTTTTATAAATAAATTAAGTAGGGGAGAGTTGTCTAAAACGGGGACGGCGGGTCAAATGGGGACGTTCAGTTTCTCATTGATTAGTGCTGTCCTGTTTGAATCCAATAGTTTACGATATTTCTAATTCGTTTATAAGCAAGTTTGAATCTAGTTGTTGACATATTTTACCGGATCTGTTATTTTCTACAAAGTTTTCAAATTTTTGCAATTTTCATTTCGATTGTGGCCGTACACTGTATTGTATCTTATCAAGTGACCTTTGAATGTTCGATTTTGGTAAGTACGTTATCGATTCGTCTGGATTTAATATACATTTTCACACATTGCTTTATAGTTTTGTCTGACACGTGTGTGAAGAGACGCCACGTTTTTAGCACACGTCATGGTCGGCTCAAACGGGGACATTGACGGTTGTCCAAAACGGGAACGTCGAACCCCAGAATGTTCAGCTTTTGACACTTCGCCTAAAATAATAATGCATCTACCACAGGAAATGGAACGTTTGCAAAAAAGAGTGAATGGAAAGAGGAGAGGTAAAACTGTCATAATCACTTCATCACCTTACAAAGCAGAATTGGAAGCTGTGGAACAGGAGAAAAATGCAAAGCAAAATAAACAGAAAAGGAAATTGGTCAAGAAACCCACCGAACCTAATCCTAGCTATCAAAAAGCTAAAAAGAGAAGAAAAAAAAATTCAAGACGCAATGTTTTCATCTGATGAAGAGCAGAATAGCGAGGACGCTTGCATTTTTTGTAATGAACTTTACATTGACTCGAAAGACAAAGAGGTCTGGATTCAATGTAGCAGCTGTTAAGGTGGGCACATGAAGCCCTATATTCAAGTGTTTAAGAAAGCGATATCAATTCCACATGTGACTTTTGTGTTTGATTATTTTTTGTGTCATGCTAGTAATTGTTGAAAAAGATAATAAAATACTTTATCTGAATTTTGATTTTGCATAATCTTCCATTTTTCTTTGTAATCCAAGTTTTTCTAATAAGGAGGTTTATTAAGTCCTAATTTGCATTAGGACTTGAATTTACGCTATTTCTTATGAGTACCCCATTTTACCCAACCGGTTGTCCAAAACGGGGACTTTGCACATTTTTCAGAAAAATGTTTTTTCTGCATATACTAATGTTATTTTTCAAAAAAAAACTTTGCCATCTGATAGTCTAAGACATACTCTAATCAAGAAGTGCTTTGCCGAATTTTCTTTATTTATAGATTTTCTTTTGTGGACAGAGATATGTTAGCGTCCCCGTTTTGGACAACTTTCCCCTACAATGATAACTAATTTCTGTAATTTTTCTTTTCATCTTACTGTGCAAATGCAATATTGTAAGAATACATATTTAAAGAAAAAAGAAAAGAGGAAGAAAGAAAAAAAAAATCCCATACTTTTAATTTTTCAAATCGTTCCTGAGGAAATATATATATATATATATATATATATATATATAAATGTATTATTATTATTTTTAAACTATTATTATGATAAAATATCTAGAGGATTATCTCAATATAGTGGTGTGATGAAGTGTATGCGTACCAGTTGGTTATGTAAGCTTTATTTTGATGTATGTCTGGGGGACTTTTCTACAGGTCCGCATTTATACGAATCTTCTTTGAAAAACTCTGAAATTGTCGAACTGTTGGGGCAATGAGCCTCATCCAGGTTCGAACATAGCAGCCTCTCCCCACTATCCGTATATTAATTTCGAGAGCAGGACCTGTCCGCTACTGTCTCTATATAGAAATAGAAGCGTAATTTAAAATTTAAAATATTTAAATTTGACACCAGATTACGATTCTAAGATAAATTTTACATTTAAATACTAAGCTTAAGATAATAATAATTAAAATAAAATTTTCGAAATCCAAATATTAGCATACGTTAATTTTTATTTCATTGTAATATTTTGTACTAGATTGATTTAAATTTATTTCGCACACATTCTAATGAATTGAGACGCAAAAAAAGCTCCCAGTATCCTTTTTTTTTGACTTCCAATGCTTTTTCATCTGCATTAATACTGTTTTTCTACACTATTTACATAATCACTTACCTCTTTTATTCAAACAAAGAAAGTTAAACATAAAAGTTAAACATGATTTTGTCCTTTAAACTATGTCTATAGGGAAATATTATGTTGAACTGAGTAAAGTTATGTAAAACCCTCTAATTCTTTCAATTGAATGTTTGAATTGTTCTAAAAGGAATTTGTAAAGCATTTAAATATCTTTAATTTAAGTAGTCTAATATTTTTTTTAGGTAATGTTTTTAAAGCAGTTCAGATAATTTGTATTTAAAAATATTAATTAGGGATTCTACTTGCAATTTCGGTTAACGGAATAGTTTCTGATAATTTTAAAGCTGGTTTCTTGTTATATATGTAAAGAATTTATCTCACTAAGTATAATTCTTGTACAAAAGTAAGTTTTGTTTCTCAAATTAATATATATCAGGAGACGTAGTCTCCGCCTTGTTTCAGAACAATTTGAGAACTGAGAGATTTATTCCTTTCTTTCTACCACTATTTTTATACAATAATTTCTATAATATTTAGTCACGACATATTACGTTAAAAATACTATAAACATTTTTCTAAGAAAAAAGTGGCGATGAAAAAAGCGAAATTTTCTCATCTTTGAAAGTGTCTTGCAAAAAAGGCGGAGACTACGACCCCTGATATATATATATATATATATATATATATGTATATTATACCGAAGATTTTGTTTATTAGTCGTACTATTTCTTTCAGAAAGTGTCGTTACCAATTTTTATCGATAACCTAGAATGAATGTGCAAACATTTTTGTTTTTATCTAAATATATAAAGCTGAAAGTCTTTCAATGTAACTGCCCGGATTTTAAGCACAGATTATTAAATTTTATCAAAAGTTGGTCCACTTATTTATCAGAGCAAAATCTAGATAACGCCGTATTTTTTTGTTTAATCGGATAATTGGTTCAAAAGATATTAAATATATATCCTATTTCAGCTTTAAAATTATTAAAAAGAAAAAAATTTGCCGTTTGAAATAAATAAATGAGTAGATATATTTATTTTTATATCCAAAAGAAAAAAAAATGAACGCGAGAACACACACACACACACACACACATATATATATATATACATTAAATAACTGAAATAAATTTGAGAAAAAATGCGCTAAAGAAATGGAACAGTTTCAGTGAATAAGGATAAAATTTTTGGAAGAGTAAAACTTTGACTTTGATGTGTAAGTTTCTGTTCTGCAGATAGCTATAGATTAATTTAGTCAAGGGAGGGAGGAATCATGGTTAATAGGATTATAAATTAATCCAGAGTTCCAAACTTTACTTAATACCGTTCCAATATCAGAGAAAACAT
Source organism: Salticus scenicus (assembly GCA_963930645.1). Taxonomy (NCBI): domain Eukaryota; kingdom Metazoa; phylum Arthropoda; class Arachnida; order Araneae; family Salticidae; genus Salticus; species Salticus scenicus. The sequence continues at coordinate 25,265,447 of OZ005649.1, read as the reverse complement.
CGTAAGTAAATTTATTCTGAACTGCATTGGTAAATTTATTTCTGATTCCAGAGAAAATGAGCACAATTAATCTGTTGACCTAGTAAGTGTGTGTGAGGGGAGGGGGGGGGGGAGTAAAGATTTTTGCAGAAACCAAACTGTTCCGGCATGTAAAAAATCTGCAATGTAAAAAAATCAATTTGTTGAGCAATAAAGACTTCCGCAAATTTGCAGAACGAGCTCAATAGGAAAATTGGACAGAAGCTGTAAGCTCGATCGGGAATTTAAATGAAATCCTGAGAATAAGAGAAAAGGTAAAAAATCTTCTGGTAGCTATATAGATGGAATTATCGTCTGAAGAGAATGCTTCCAGAGATTCGATCCAGCTTTTATTGGTTCTACTATACAGGTACTTTTTTTTTGAAAATTTGATGATCTCAGTTCAATATAATCTTGTCCTGAATTCCATGCGTATGTTGGCAATTTTTCCTAGTTCTATTTTTATTGGTGATGAAAGTACCAACATGGGGTCGAGTTAAATATTCGTCAGCAGGTTTAATAGTAGTAGTATAATCAGTAGCACTTTTAATTTCAGTAGTAATATTTTTAATCAAATACATAACATTAGTACTTTTGACATGGACAAGATTTGGAGGTATGTCATTTAAGTAATCACAAACAAACTATAATGGGAAAAAATTTTAGGGAAAAGCTGGAAGACGAATTTGGATATGATGTTTAATGAGATCGCAGTCAGAATTCAATTTTCCAAGATAGACAATAGTTATGACACATTTAAACCAATTATAAAGGCCAAAATTAGCGGTTCTATTATTTGCCACAGAATGATAAGGGATTGAGCCTGAAAAAATAAGATCCACATAAGAACAACTCAAAAAGTTCGGAATGTCAGATTCATGATAATTTATGACATTAAAATTCAAGAAAGTGTGATAAATATTCGAAATTAGGAGAAAGCTGTTGAAACATGACGAAGCACGTTCTTTAAATATACACTACAATGTTACTCACGCTTACTGTAAGGGGGTACATAAACATATTCAAAATTATAGGGGAAGAGCATGGAAAAAAAATACGCCGTTATTGATGAGATTGCATTCAGAGGTGATAAAGACAGATTGCATTTAGAGGTGATAATGAGGTTGTAACGTACGCCGTTGGTACCTAATGGGCTACTTTAAAATTCGTTAATGTATTTCATTTGAAAATAACTGAGCCTTTTTATAAAATAAATATACAGTTTAATTTTACTTGTATTTATACTATTTACACACTGAATTTCACTTGTATTTAACCAAACATATAGTTAAATAATCGCCAAAGGTTGGAGACTATTTCTCCCAACCATCACACAAGAGAGAAAAATACCGAACTTCCAATTCATAGAACAACCGAGATTTTTCTTTACTTCTCGTACTCTTTTCAAACAGTTCACGTTCTTTTTAATTTTCATTATTTTTTCTTTCTTTAATAATTAATTGTTGAACCATAGATGAATATTATATGCTTCTTGGAATACTTAGAATTTAGAAGGTGAAAATTTAAGTTAAAAAATATTTAAATAGCAGTTTTAATAGCGAGACATGTATTGGAGCTGTTACATTCGTTTCTAATAATAATATAATAAAGAATTTTAAAGGTCAAACCAGGTTTTAATCGTATTTTTCTTGATGTAAAATAATATCGAGATAATGTTGAACCTCAAACATTACATTTTATGAAATAAAATTTCTGATATAAAACAAATGTCGATTTCCCGAATATAGTAAAAAATGGTGGTATAAAAAATAAAAAACCGAAAGGAATTACTTAAACCATCAATTTTACAAAATAAATAAATAAATAAATAAATAAATAAAAATAAATAAAAAATAAAATAAATAAATTAAAGCAGATTAACAGTTCTCCTGTATGTTGATAAAACACATTTATGAAGTATGCACTCGTTATAAGTAATTGTTTGGGGAAAAAAAAAAAAAACATAAAATTTAAAACTTAAATCAAATTCTTGTATTTTAAGTGCTTTTTAATAAAAAAAAGTAAATAACACGGGAACTTAAATATATATATATGTGTTGCTATTAAAAGAATTTTTTTTAATATCAAATTTCAGTAAAAAGGCTTCACTAAAATTGAGTATTTCATCCAAAAGATAAATATGTAACTTTTTAAACAGTTGAAATCTTTAAGTACATCCGGAAAATTTTTCAAATATTTAATCTGGCAAACACTCCACATCCTCGTATCGATTTTTTTTTACTGATTATATATATGCATATATATATATATTATGGGAAGAGTTTGAGTTAGTAGAACATTAGAAAAAGAGAAAATTTTAATTTAGGTGTTTTTTTTTTTTAAAAAAAAAAAAAAAAAAAAAAAAAAGCTTTTCTGTCTTTTTTTTTTTTTTTTTAATGGTGATCAATAAAACATCTAACAAAAAAATAATACGTTTTATGAAGAAAATGAATCATCGTTTCATTAACTAGATGGTGATAAGAATCAGAATTTTTTTACTTCGGAAAAAAAAAAAAGTTGGGGGGGGGGGGATTTCAGAAGAAGTTGATTTTTATATCGAAAATAATTTTTTAATACAAATTTGAATATTTTTCTAGTAAGAATGATAGAATTATAAATCAAGCATTTACAATAGATTTTTATACAAATTCAAATACTCTACGCTTATTTTGGTAAATCTTTAATATTGAAATTAAATTTTTGTTAATGTACAAAGCAACATTAAGATTAAAAAGGTTAAGTTTAACATTTACAATCTGTGTTCCATGGATATATATATATATACAAGGTCTGTTCAAAACGTATCCGACCGTTGGCCATAAAAAATATCTTAGTTACTTTACGGGATTGGGATCCTGATCTCCTTCAAAGTAAACCCCTTGCGCCTCAATCATGAAGCTAGAGATGCCCCTCTATCTTCATGGCCTCAAAGCACTTAGCTCTGCGTTCCTTCCACTGCCTAAAACAGTTCTGGAAGCCTTCTTTTGGAATCGTGTTCAACCCCGCCGTCGCGGTCTGCATTATCTAATCTTTATTCTGAAAACGGGGTTCTTTCAATGGCATTTCCAATTGTGGGAACAGCCAGGTTCAGCACTGACAGTATCCAGTAGGTCCTGTGCAACGCAAGACTGACAAGTAAACCTTCTCTCCTTTGATACCGGTTTTCTGGAAACCCATATATTTTCTGAAAGCTTATGTCACAAGTATAAAAACTGTGAAATCTTAGGGGCAGAGGGACAAGCGTTTAGGAGATACAGGGCCCACAAAGTATCAGTAAAGTGTGTATAGAGTGACATATTCCCATAAAAACGTCTCTATTTCTTGTATGTTCCCGTATATTGCTGTCAAGTACTAACGTATTGTATGTCTTCTTCTTACATTGCTTCTTATTATATGGATACTATAGTCGTTGTGGTGGCCTTGGTCTCCCGATTCGGAACAAGTAATCGGTCTCCGAACATTCAGGAATCGGAGATGATAAAACACATAATTATTCTCCTGGAAAGTGATAGGGAGATTGTGGAAGGGACATTAGGGTTGTTTGCCGGACATTAGGGTTTGCTAGAGGCGATGGAGAAGAACGGACTAGGATATGGACTTCGAAGATGATGGTGTTTATAAGGAACAGCAATGCTCGTCGCAACAGTCACAATCTCCACTTCTGTCATGACATATTTTGGTCAAGTATGGCTAATGACAGGAAGAAAATTCTGCTTTTAGTGGATTCATCGTGTTCTAACAAAGATCATGCATTGTCTGCTTCCGAAGTACTTGATGGTAAAGTATTTCAAAAAGAATTGGTACCTGAAGGATATACAGGAAAGATTTAGCCTCTGGATATTCATTTTTTCAGACACTAGAAATCTTTTGTTCTTTACATAATGGAAACAATTATTATCGAGACACATGAGCACATCTGGCACCGCGATAGTTTTCTGGCCCTGCAGTCTTTTTTCCCTATATCAGTTCAATGCTCCTCGTTTCAAGAACTTGATTAAGTATGGTTTTTATAAAAGCGGATACTTGGACGACAAACCTGGAATGTGGATTGCGCCAATGGATTACTGCTTCAATCCATTAACAAATGATGAGTTTGCAAATGTGCGGCTATCGCTTTTGTAAAATGTGCCCATTGTGAACTGTCTTTCTGCCCGTCTCACTGTTTATTTGGTGAATTGCATACTGATTGTCTCTTGTAATGGACTTCGTTTGAAGTCAGTAGCAAGTATCCCAACGTATACTGTTTCTTTTCAACGAGTTGTTTCTTCCTTTATAATGATACCTCCACCTTCTTACCATATTATTAGTTCATATAAATACGTGAAAAGAACATTTCAGCGACTTTTGGTGTCATCTTTCAAACATTTTATGTCCTATAACTCCTAAACGCTTATCCCTCTGCCCCTAAGATTTCACAGTTTTTCTACTTGTGGCATAAGCTTTCAGAAAATATATAGGTTTCCAGAAAACCGGTATCAAAGGAGAGAAGGTTTACTTGTGAGTTCTTTCTGTTCCGCAGACAGGAGCTTGGTAACCACTCTGCGTATTTTCAAATCATCCCACAAAATTGCATGTGCAGGATCTGCATTGATCCCAACATGTTCAGCAATCTTTCGTACGGTTAAACGACGATATTTCATTATCAGGTTTTCATCATTTCAACAACAGCTTCATTTCGAGCGATCTGTGGCCTCCCAGAACGGTGGTCACACTCTACTGACGTGCAGCCACTTTTGAATCGGTTAAATCACTTCTTAATTTGTGTGACCCCCATAGCATCGTCTCCAAAGATTTACTGAATCTTGTGCACTGTGCACAGTGGCGTCGCTTCAGAATCTCTACTGTGAGCGGGAAAATTAAAAGTCGGATACTTTTTGCATAGATTTACTAGGAAATATAATGAAGTTATATACACTGTCTTATATGTGTGTTTCTATAATCATTGCTATTAAGGGTAAAAATAGAGACTTAGCTATGCATCGAAACATTGATAACGGTTTACTTTTCAAATATTTAACTTAATAATTATAAGATATTTCTAAGAAATTCGCCTACACTTGTTTCTAGGTTTTTAAATAATCCTCGACTTCAAAAAGTTTAAAAACCACTGAGCTAAACGCTAAATAGTTTCACATTGGAAATTTTAATTAACAGACAAAGCTTTTTCTAACCAGGTTTTGTCTTGTACAATATAATATTGTCTGTAAATAAAACTTGTGTAAAATCGATTTATTTGACCTGCGCATTATACGCAGGCAAATATATTATATTATTCTTCATTACTTTACTAATATGTGGGATAGATATTGTTGTGAAAATAATTTTTAAAAACTATGTTGACACTTTGGTGGTCGCATATTTCCCTATGTTTATTTGTAAGCCCAGCCCTGCTTTGGCATTTCTTAAAAACGTTTACATTATTTAACAAAAAATATTTTGTTTAATTTACTTAAATTTTATTCTCTGCAACCGATGCGGTAATTGCCACTGAAGGATATATGCACCAGCCAGTGCTGCGAGATTGGAGACTTTTTTTTATTCAATACACATCACTAAATTTTAATTGCAACGGTTTAGCTAATCACTTGGAAGATCAATCGTCGATTCGGTATATAAATTATCACTTCTTAAAATTATTGGTGGTAGTTGAATAAAAAAAGTCCCAAATTTAACAACACTGCCAATAGCACTCAATAAATTAAACATAATGGGCAAAACCTTTTTCAATAAATATGTTTTGTTTTAGAAGAACGCCTAAAGAAGGGGCTGGTCTTTATAATAAAACTAGTTAACGCGTGACCAGCCAATAAATTGTTAACATATTGTTTTCGGGGGTAATCTCCTAGTAAACAATAAGTTCTGACTTTTATAGTTCTTCTAAAACGTTAAGCTATTTTACAGAAGGATTTTATGTATGCATGTTTAAATTATTTAAATTCCATCTTGAGTAATTGATGCGATAAATGCCGCTAGTATATGTGCATAAAAAATTAAACACGGGTACATAAAATCGCTTTTCGACATAAGATATATTTTTTAAACGCCTAAAAAGGGAAACTTTTTAAAATTTATTTATTAATAATATAGCAACTTTCATTTTTCGCTGAAGATCCGCTAAATGAAATACCGATGGTCAAGTTAAAAAAATAATTAAATTACGAAAAACCAAACTTTTTCATTGAAATACCAATGGAATTTGATACGTTACTTTTTTTTCGAATATTATAGTTTTAACCTTTATTAAACCTTTGAATAATAATAATAATAATAATAATAATAATAATAATAAAACTCACTGTAGCCTTCCATCTGCCGCCGCCGCTCCACCAGCTATCAGCTTTGTGATGTAAATACTGGGGTCATCGCCGATATGGGGGTTGTCCACGCCTCCAGCGATGCTGAAACCGAGACCCGTGCCACTCTGAAATAAAAACAGTAATAAGGGTCAAAAATTAAAAAATAATAGTAAACAAATATTAATTTAATAATAAAAGTAATAATAAGCTAACGAAAAGCTGAAGACAGTTTTAACATTTTTGAAAGTTAAATTGTTACCGGAATCAAAGAAATATTTGTCCAAAGGAGTTTTAGAAAGGTCTTGATTATTCATGTTATTTGAAGCTAGTTTTAAAAAATAATTTAGTTTCACTAACATGAGATAAATAGAATCAACAGAAGGAATGTTAAGGTCGTTTACCAACGCGAGCGACTTAGGTCTGAGAAATGCTTTCTATGGTTGTCTTTCTAAGGCTCCTAGTTCATATTCACGGGAATTTCAGAGAAAATCACAAATTGTTACAAACAACATTCAAACTTACTCATTTGAGAATATGAGAAACAAAGGAAAAATCGCAAAAAAAGATGATAAAATAATAAACCAAACAAAATGTCGAGATTACTTTCACGGATTTAGATCGAATCGACGTAATCAAACGTCTGCAAAATTTCTTAAGAATGTTATTAATAACAAAAGGAGTGAATTCTATTTTAGTACTTTTTGGGAAACGCAAATTTATGTTTTGCAGGTTGCAAGAGTGTAGTTATTTTCAATTGCGAGAATGTGGTTAACTACAAAATTTAACATCATTATTCAGGAGTATTTTTTTTCTTTAATTAATAAAATCATTATGAAAGATTGTTGTATTAAAATAGTGTGCTTAAACAGCGCCTGTGTCCGTTCCTGTTTTTTATAGCTGAAAGTTTTATTTTGAATTTCTCAATAAATCCTAAAAATAAGAAGAGAGAATCAATTTTTAGACCGCGATTGAAATATGGGCAAATAGACGCAAATTTCTCATTTACAGGGATATTAGGAACATTATTAGGGAAGATATTAACTGTAAGTTTTGCCATACGCAGATGTATGGAAAAGTATAACCATAGTAAACCACTAATTATGGAGAATCAATTACAGTAGATTCTCGTATAACGCGAGGGATACGTTCCGCGTTGTAGAAAATCGCGTTATAGGAGACATACATTGAGCAGACGAATTCATTCTGCAATGAGGCCAAAAGCGTCGGGTGTTGCCATAGAAACGGAGCAATTAGTCTTAACCTTCCTTGAACAGGTTGAAAGTAGAAAAGATGTCCTCACGTGCTTCCTTCATTTTACGCGTTATACGAGACTCTTTATCACGTTGTATGAGTAATAGTCGTAGATTTTTCGTCGTGTTATACGAAATCGCGTTTTATGGGAGCGCGTTGTACGAGATTCTACTGTAATGCAAATTATTTTTGGAATAACAAATTGAGATCACAATTTTCTTACTCGAAAACAACCTGAATATGTCAGTTTGTAGAACTAACAGTTTGAATAATACACGAGATATCAAAATACATTTTAACAAGAATAAAAAATATGATCAATCTTTTCAATCACTACCAATATTTCTAGTATAGCAAATTAAATAAGTTTTCTATAAAATAATATTGTGTTATCCAAAAAGTCCTGGGGCTTTTTAAAATTAACCGCAGTTTAATCTAGTTATTTTACTACTGCTGATAAGGAGTAACCTAAAATGATGTATATTGAACATTCTGGCTCTTTCACATTACATGGTTCAGGAGCTATGACATAGATTATATATATATATATATACATATATAACTAACTAAGTCAAAGAAAATTACCAGCCTATATTCTTACGATTTTGCAGACCTTTATAATACTATTGATTTAACAGATTTAAAGGAAAAAGTCATAGAATTTTATAATAAATACAGTAATAAAGAAAGTGATAAAGAATTCTTCGTTAATTTGTTTAAGTTCGTCGTTCAAGAGAACTATCTGTATGAGGGAAATAAAGTGTTCAAACAAGTTTTCGGAATCCCAATGGGGGGGAGTTGCAGCTCTATACTAGCTGATATCTACTTACATATTTATGAAGAGAACAATAGTTTAAACAGAGAAACTTTATGTTGTAGATATATCGATGACCTAGTATTGATAAGGTTGAATGGTGAAAATACAAATATTGATTTTCAGTACTACCCTAAGAATTTAAAACTAGAACCCTCCTCAATGAATTGTAAAAACATAAATTATTTAGACGTAAATATAAAATTAGAGAATGATAATTTGGTAACTAGAATTTATGACAAAAGAAAAGACTTTAATTTTAAAACAATAAAGCTAATGCATTTTACATCTAACGTACATATTTCAGTTAAAAAGAATGTATTTAGAAATGGTTTAATACGCATTGCTAGATTAAATTCAGACTTGGAAGAGATGTTTGAGGATATGGTAGAATGGTGTCGTCAGAGCATAGCTCAGGGTTTCCATAGAGATTTAGTGAAAAGTATGACGTACCAATTCGTGAATCAGTATAAAAGGAGTACTGAGCTGAAAATGTTGTTTGAAAGGAAGGATGGGTTAGAAAATTGGTTTCATGAGTTTTTTTCATTTGGTCTTGACAGGTGAGGGGAACGTTGCATGCGTAAAACTAGTTTAACCCTGCAGTGCATGTTGTAAGCCATGCCGCCTATTTCCATATTAATTTTAATTTCGCTCTGTTTCATTTTCAGTTTTGGTTTATGTTAAAGATATTTTTCGTGCTCTATTTGGTTTTAGTTTGTTTGTTAATTTCGTTAAGTTTTTGTTGAATTGTTTTATTCTTGAATTTTATGTTTAAATATGAGTTCGGTTTTGCTTTTCAATGGGATATATATATATATATATATATATATAAACTAGAGTATCTTTTATAAAATTGAGTATGTGAGACGCTATAATATGTGGGTATCCCATATTTTAATGTCGCAGACTGTACTAGCTCGTGATTCAGCATGTGAATCTTTGCTAAACCAAAATAAAGAAGCGTTGTTTTTGAAATAACTCAATGCTTACAATGAGAAATGAATACTATACAATAATGTTACAGGAAAAAATCAGGGGGTAAACCAAACGAATCTCACTAAGTGTTTTTGTTGCTAATCCCCATCTGTCAGCAAAGCTAAACAATCTCTATGACTCCAGCAACTCTCATCATATCAAGAACATACAGCGGATCGTCATAGAGATCTCCTCTAGATAGGTTAAGACAGTCGAGGATCTCACTAAGTAACTTTGAGAAGGGGATTACATCCCAAAAAAAGTAATGCTTTGTGTGCTACAAAGGAATTGGACTACAAAGGAATTATTTATTATAAACGTTTTCCATTAAAGCAGGTCAAAAATTAAAAAAAAAATACTATTTCTAAATGTCAGCTTTGAAAGCAAAAACAGAAGAATAAAGTCAGAACTAACTAGTGGTCAAGATGTTGTCTTCCAGCATCACAATGTTTGGTTCCATATAGCAATGAATGGCAGGCAGTGAAGTATTGATGAGGCTGAAATGTTTTAAGGTGCCTGCCTACCTTCGGAGGTGATTTTTTTTTAATAATTGAAAATTGCCTATTTATGCGCATTATATGATAGAATATAGTAAAAAACAGTGAATAACGTGAACAAAATATACAAATTAAAAAATATTTTGATATTTAGGCTCAAAATACGCATAGAATTTGCGAAAAAAAAAAAAAAAAAGCACTTTTACAAAACATTATAAGTCAAATTTAAATAAAGATGTTTTAATTCTGTAAATTTTATTTAAGTTTTTGAAAGTTCCTTAAGGGAGTGAACTACTCTCAAAAGTATGACTATGTTATTTAATATTTTAGAAAAGATAACATTTTTACATGCTAAAAAAATCATGAATATGCATGACAGTTCATAACTTCTATTGACAATATATATAAATATATATATATATATATATATATATATATTTAGCTAGACTCATCGTCGTAGTTCAATCCCTAAAACAACTCCTCTAGCTTATTTTGTCAAAGTTTCATAACGTTTCAATTATAACTTTTGGAGTTATGATGTTTTAGGATAAAGCAAAATGGTAAAAATCTCATTTTGAGAAAAAGCAGAAAGAAAATTTAAAAACAATATTTTACCTATTAAACAAAAAATAATTTTAATAAGTTCCTGTCAAAGCTTTTTTTCTTTTCTTTTTTAAATTCATTTTATATTCAGTAAGAAATTTTAATGCTTATATTGAGTAAAACATTTATGTAAACAAACATTTCCGGGTCATTTCCGGTCACTTCCGGTTTCAAAAACTGGCGAGAGACTGGTATTAAAATGCCTGTAACTCAAGTTCTAAGCAAGATAGAAGCAAAATTCAAACTGATTTAGAAAGCTAAAATGTCAGGTTTTAATACTAACCCAAAAATAGAAAATCGGAGTTTTGACCGAAAATTGCATTTTAAAGGTAAAAGCCACCCATCATATTTACCAGCTCTTAGCTTTTTCAGATTCTCTGAAAGGCCAAGAGTTACTTGTAATTTTTTTGACAAATAGTTGTTTTTATAAAAAAAAAATTTCAAGCTGTGACAATGCTGTGAAAATGCCATAGAACAAAGTGATGCTTATGTTATTTAACGAAATTTAATTATTGTTTTGTACGGCTTTATTGTTATTTATCATTCAAACATCTCAGATCCATCAGATGACCTACCTATATCACAGATGAGATAAATTAATATATTCCCTATATATCAGTTGGCTAATTGTTTATTTACATGATATTAAATTCGAAAATGTTAAGACTAATATAAAGTTTCATTTAACTAAATTATGTACTAGTTAAAAACCTTATCGAAATTAACATCAAATTTTACTAACGATAAAATATTTTAATGATTGTTTTTTTTTATCCGAGTAAAATGTAGGTGAAAATAATTTAAAGTCAAAGTAAAGCAAGAATAAAATTACTGTTCTCCTACTAAATTCATAGTTGATGTTACAATTTTTGGATACTGCTATTTTTTAATAGAAATTTTTTACTTTATTTAGTTACAGAAAACCGATATAAAAGCTTATCAAAAATTCTAAAAAAAATATACCGGTACCTTTAAATCGTAATAGCTGGTACGTATGTAAATTCAGTCCCAAATAATTAAAATAATTAATATAAAAGAAACTTGTACAATTTAATATAGAAAAATATTTATTACTAGCAGGCGACGCCCGCTTCGCTGGTCCCTATTTTTAAATGAATCACTATAATTACTGAATTCTCAGAATTGCATTAATTTTTATCACGTGAAAAAAAAAGAAAAACAAAATCTGATTAGGAAAAATGTCCAACCGGGTTCTCGCTGTCTTCGAAAAAAATTCACAAAATGCTCTAACTCTTATTTCTATTATTTTCCCCCTTCGCCCCCCCCCCCTCTCGTCTATCCTAACAATTTTAAAATTCGAAAATATCCGCAATCGATTTGTAAGTATTAAAAACCTCTATGCACCAGTTTTGAACAATCTATCTCTATTTTATTTTTTTTCCCCTCCCAATGATTTTAAAAATTCAAAAAATATCCGCAATCGATTTGTAGGTATTGAAAACCTCTATGTACCAATTTTGAATGGTCTGACTCTACTTTTTTTTTTTTGCCCCTCCGCCCCCCTTCCTAGCCCTTCTAATAACTTTACACTTTCGAAAATATCCCCATTCGACTTGCAGGCCTTTAAAACCCATCTGTACCAATTTTGAACGGCCAAACTATGTATTTCTATTTGTTTTTGCCCATAGCCCCCCTTTCCGCCCCACCCCCTTCCCGCCCCTCCTAATAATTTTACAAATTCGAAAATATCCCCAATTGTTTTGTAAGTATCGAAAACCTCTATGTACCAATTTTGAACGATCTAACTCTATTTTCATTTTTTTGCCCCCCCTCTCCTCTCCCCCTTCTAGCCCCTCCTAATAACTTCACACAATCGAAAATATCCCCATTCGACTTGCAGGCCTCTTAAACCTATCTGTACCAATTTTGAACGGTCTAACTGTATTTCTATTTGTTTTTGCCCCATAGCCCCCCTTACCACCCCACCCCCCTACCAGCCCCTCCTAATAATTTTACAAATTCAAAAATATCCGCAATCGATTTGTAAGTATCGAAAACCTCTATGTACCAATTTTGAACGATCTGACACTATTTTTATATTTTTGCCCCCCCATCTCCCCTCCCCCCTTCTTGCCCCTCCTAATAACTTTACACAATCGAAAATATCCCCATTCGACTTGCAGGCTATTGAAACCTATCTGTACCAATTTTGAAAGGCCTAACTGTATTTCTAATTGTTTTTGCCCCTGCTGCCCCTCCCCCTCTGCTGCCCCACCTGGGGGCTGAATTTCTAAAATTCCAGAAATTAGTTTTTAGGTAGTTGCATTAGCTATATTTTAGAGCAAGAATTTCACGTATATCTATTTTTTTTTTTTTGTTTGAGATATATAGGATTATGCGAAATCACGTTTTACGCATGTGAAATCACGTGTTGCCCCCCTGCCCCCCTTGGGGACCGAATTTCTAAAATTCGAGAAACTGATTTTTAGACATTTGTATTAGTTATATTTTAAAGCAAAAATTTTACGGATATCTGTTTTTTTGTTTGAGATATGAAGGATTTTGTTAAATTAGGTTTTGCCCCACCTCCCCCCCCCCCTTGGGGGGCGAATTTTGTAAAATCGCTTGCGGCGTTGTGTTTTTCGGGTCGTAAACATTAACCATGCCGAATTTTGTCCCGGTCGGTGAAACGGCCTAGGTTTCTATAGCGGACAGACACACACACAGACAGACTCTGCTCTTTTATATATATAGATTATTTGAATTTTTTTTTTGTAAATTAAGGAATATTAAATTAGTGGATAATTTAATAAACGCTATTTTAATGTCTAAATGAACGCAAAACGCAAAACATATATATATATATATATATATAGGAAAAAAAATTGATTCCTTGCATGAATAGCCGCAGAGATGTTTTGAAAAATCTATTAATTCCAACAACAATTAAGGTTATGCATTTCACTGCACATTTTAATTAAAAGCAAAATATTACAACTGAATATTTGAATTAATGTTTCATGCATAAAATATGTGCATTGTTATTTTATTTTACAGTTTATATTTCTGAAAAAAAAAAAAAAAAAGGAAAGAAAAGAAAACAGCTATGAAGCATTTTCTGATCTTTATTAATTATAATACTTCGAAAACGTCACATTTTCCCATTTTCTCAATTGCATTAAGTTTATAATATTTATCAAAATATCATTTAATTTGAAAGTGATAATTTTCTGCTGATCAGAAGTCTTCATTAAGTTCTATTAATTACGTTCATGAAACTGCATGATTGGAAAGCATGGGCACTATTCATGTAAATAGAGGTTCGTTACAGAGGTGTCACATTTTTACTTTCTCTTACCCACAGGGTCGAGAAAGTATTGTTTTAGGGTCAAATTTTCGAACGTGAATTTTTGTTATATTTACATGTTCTGAGGTCCTCTGAATACGAAAATCATGTTTTTAGCAAATGGTCTGTGTGTCTGTTATCAGCATATCTCAAGAAAAAATGGTAGCAGAAATTCCAAACTCGGTATTCTAAATGTGTATCATATAAGGATGCTACATTAAGCTTTTCGTTGCGATGAAGCAAATGGTTCGTGTACAGGGACACTCGAAAGTATTCGAATACATTACGTCTATGGGGGAAATTGCAGGTAAGTAGAGTTTAACGTCTATAGACTGCACTAAACCAAATGAAACGAACATATATTTTTTGTAATAGAGATAGTTAACTGGGAAAATATTTTTGTGTATGTAGGAGCCTCACCTCCCCCCCTGGGGGAGGGGAAAGTCCCCCCTCGAGGGGAGTAAATTTTCATGATGGGTATCTTTCAAAAGAGCTCGTCAATACCTTTAAAACAAAGGGTTGAACCAGTGATCTACTATAATTTAAAATAAAGTTATCGATTTTTTCCATTTTACACACACACACACAAAAAAAAAAAAAAAAAAAAAAATGTAATATTGAGAATAAATTTAACTTTTTTTTATATTTAGTGTTATACTACTTATCTAATATGGAAATCGTCTGCATTATCATAAAAGATAATTTGTTTAAATAATAATTTTAATAAATTATTTTTTATAAACAGAATTATTTTTTAATAACAGAATGAAATTCTATATAAATGTAGGTGCATTAATGAATTGGGGGATTGAGGGGGCTGCCGCCCCCCTCACACAGAACTAATTATCATATAAAACTCTTCCGAAGCCTGATTTGAATTGTTTAACCTAGGTTTACATAACAGTACTCGTTATCTTTTCTCTTAATCTCCAATCTGTATTTATAGTATTAAATTTCAGAGTACGAGAAAGCCGTGTGAGTGACACACCAGATTACTTATTTAATGTTCATTCCGTCCAGGCCTCAGATAATGACCGCAACTGGGAAACTGCTCATCTTAGATTACACTAAATGTGTTTTAAAAATTTTATTTCTTTAGTTTAAATTCTATTATGTTGTGAACTTTTGTCTGTTGCGAAATCTGTTATTCTTGTGGAATTTTCTGGCATTAAATTGTTATAACAGATCATTATGTCACAATCTAGAAATTATCGAAAGCAGAAAAATATGTTTGTCAGAGCTCAGAATTGCCTATATATTCTGGAAGCATTTGAATTATTTTATAGTATTTACAATGGAAATTTTGAGTTAGATATTTTGAGGAAAACCAGAATTTGAATTTTTTGCATATAACCCATTTGTATCAATAGTGCATCTTAGTAGATACAAATGCGTTATCATGAAACATCTGGATGATCTTATCACTGTGTTTCTCTTTAAAAAGAGATTTTTAAAAAGAGTTGAAATTTCGGACAAGATCATTTAAAATGTTGAAAATGTAATAATAATAACTCAGAAAATAATCGCCTTAACAATACATATTTAGCATCATGCATCCTTTTTCAATTGAATAAATTAAATTAATGAAATTTACCTAATGGCTAAAGGATTTATATATTATTTGAACAATAATTATTTAAACAAAAATAACGGCATTCAGAACGATATTATTATTTATTCGTTAAAAACTATTTGAATTATTTTCAATAAGTTTAACTATAAAAAAAGATTGAATATTCGTTTAAAAATCCATTTTATATTTTCAGATGTCTGTAGGCCCGACTAACTAAAATATTGTAGCTTTTACTCAATACAAAAGAGTAAAAATGTGAATTCAGTGTGTTTAATAAAAAATGTTGAAGTCAGAGTTATTTTATTTTCATTTTTAAAGTGTCGAAAATGGTTTGCTCATAAAATTTATAAAAAAGGTCACGTCTGCTGTTAAAACTAGATTTATAAAGTTCGCCATTTTTTTTTCAGATATTTTTTTATTGTTAATACTTTTTATTATTCTTCTGTGATATTTCGAAAATACTCATGGTCCAAATAAAATATCACTTTATCACTAAACTTAACATGCGATTTTTATTTTAAAATTTTTTTCTTATAAACTTGAATTAGTAAATTTTAATGATAGAGCAAATATTAGAATAAACAAGAAGGAAAAGTTTTACAGTTCGTATAGATTATTAACTTATACTAATAACACTTATAAACTTAGGGGAAGGGTGGGCAAAATGGGGTGGCAGGGCAAAACGGAGTTTTTGATAACCCCGCCTATACAGTGATGCCATTTGTATGCCATTGCTATAGGTTGTACGGGCCATATCTGATATTCATTTCCACGTGAGATACAGCTTGCAGAGTCACAGACAGATACGCTACCAAGATTTATGTGATTTTTATGTGCTACCAAGATTTATGTGCTATACCAGATATAAGATAAGTGTGATGTTTGGATATTTTAATTGTTAAGTTAACTTGCAGATACGAACGTGACAGTTTGTATTAGCTAAATGGGGTTGTTTTTAAGTCAATTGCATGAAAGAGTAGAACTACATTCAGTGTGATTTATTATGTTAGCCTAATTGTTTAGCATGGCTGCTTGTAGGGCAAAACGGTGTATCTCAGGTTGGGGTCAGACGGTAATGATAAAAGATTAAATGACCAAAAGGTCGGGTTTCGGACAGTTCACAAGCCAAGAGAAGTCGCATTGCCGCCCTACCAGCAAACAACATAGTGATCCAGACGATGTAGATGTTACATAGTTGTACTGTCACGGAATATATGCAAGATCAGCACAAGGAGAAGGATGAATCAAGAGCAGTGAATGTAACAAATGTGCTCATGACTTGTGCGCCGGTGTTGATGAGGACGATGACAGGTTCGTATGTGAACTGTGTCAGTAAAGTTTGTTAAGTTGAGAGGTACTCCATTTTGCCCTATCCCGTAGGGCAAAATGGGGAAGTTTGCAGCGTTGAATATATTCATATACAGATAATAAAATAAAATATGCAGTGTATTTCAAATTCCAATACTGCAGAATAACCGCTAAGATTGTAAAATTGAAATAAATGTTACTTATTGCATTTCTTTCTATTTGTCACAGAGTTATTGGCCAGAATATCCTTAAGTACCCCATTTTTCCCACCCTCCCTCTACACTTATATACTTAGATTATTAACTTATACTTATTACAATTGTACAAACTCGTTGCATCATTTAATCTTCGAAGTATTTTGCCTACGTTATCACACAACGGACAGACAGAATGACGCAAAGACAGACAGACAAATTTGCATCACAATCAATCTTAAACGTTCTTAGACAGTGTTAAAAATATTAGTAAATATGATAACTTAATTACAGTCATTTTTAATTATAGCCCTTATCTGAATACTTTTGCGTGATTTTATAAATCTTAATGCTAATCATACTATATATTCAATAGAAAGCATTATTATTATTATTTTTTTTTGTCCATATGAATAGTAAATGTCAATTTCATTGTGATTTGTTCAAAATAAAGTTTATAGAGAAACTTCTCATAGAACGTAATATCTTGGAATTATATCAGGTGTCCCTGTACATAAACCAGTGGGGCTATATCCCATATTCATTAAGGAACATCCTATAGTGAACTTGGATGACACATATCAGTTTCAAGGAATTCCATGAATACGTGAATATTTACGGAAATTAGAACAGGGATAGACGGACGGACAGATAGACTAACCGAAGTCGTAAACACTTTTCAACTTTATTGGAAAGTATTAAAAAAAAAAGCCCCCACTATATTGGAAATAATTAGAATTCTGAAGAGATATTACTGCAATAGAAACATTCCTTAGTTTTTAGATATAGTAGGTATAACAGATATTTTTTAGTATATTTATGTATTATATGTACAATAAAAAAATAATACTTTATTACTAATTTTAGTTTTTAAAATTTTAATTACTTTAATTAAAATTCTTTTTTCTAAATAATATGATAAAAATTAAAATCTGACGTTCATTATACATTAATAAAGCTTTGAGAATTTTCATAAATTTATCTCAGAAATTCTTATGTAGCTGGCAACAAACATAATTCAAATATCAGTTACATTGCTGTGTGAATGTTGAAAATTTAGAATGTAAAAACACATTTAATAATAAATCATTTTTTAATGAGAAACTTCTTTCGTAAATATTAATCACTGTAATACTATTATTAGTGCCAATATATCGTTATAGAGCTAACATATACATAATAACAAATATTTGTAGAAGAAAATGTTTAAAATTTATTTTATCAGAAACAGATACGCAATATTTTTTTTTCCAAAGCATTGTTAGAATTCGCTTTTTTTTGCACCACTTTATCGGTAGTGAATTTTTTTTCAATATATAATTAACGATTGAATTAGAAGAAAAATACTCTTTAAGAAAAGTCGTGTGAAAAAAAGGCGGGTACAAACAATGCTTCGAAATACATTAAAATGTTGCCATGTATACAGTAAGAAAGAAAGAAGAACAAAAAAAAAAAAAAAAAAAAAAAAAAACCCTCAAGTAATTAAAAAAGATAGTGGAGAAAAGGTACGTCCCGTTTTAATTAGGCTCTAATATATTATTAGATGTCCAGTTAGCTCTTTAATATTCATTGGTTTTACACTTTAATCAAACATTTAGCATTTTTTTATGCAGAAAACTTTCAATACTCTTTTCTTAAACTTCTATTCCTTATGTTGTTTCAGAGGAAGCCATATACGGAAATCACTTTAAATTTCTTAGTAGTCGCGAGTGCACTTTGCTGCTTTAATGCTACAGTCGTGCTTAGTTTTTTTCACCTGATGAAGGACTGTCCTCTTATTTTGACCTGAAATAACTGTTACGAGTTTTTTTTGCAGTTTATCGTGTTTACTAACAATGATATTTATTTATTAATTATTATTTGAATTGAATCAGGTTACTACATGTAGATCAGGGATGGAACACTGCTGCAAAACTCATACCAGTATTTGTTTAAAAAAAGCTCTCTATCTATAAAATCGTTGGATTAAGAAGAAGACAAATTTGTTTCATTAATACCGGAATGAGTTCTGCGTTAATGTTCATCCTTGATAGATTAAAAAAAAAAAAAAAAAATCTCAAATAATTAAAGATGCAAATTATTCCTTTTTATACAGGGCGTTTCAGTGAACCGTTTTAGAACTTCTAAGAGGGGTAGGGTACATCCTGACGAACCAAAATCATATACCAATGGGCAGTCAGAAATGCTTTCCTGACGAGGTAGCTGCCGGAGAAATTCGAGATAATGCCTGGAGTATTTCAGAATGTTCGGATGTTCATGCGTCGGAGATGTGAGGCGTGCATTGTAGCCCGTGGAAGAAACTTCGAACACTTGCTTTAATCCATGTACATTTTGCTTCTTTTCATGTATTATTAAAAGGATTTCTCATTTACGGTCTATTTTCTTTATGGTGCTTCTGTGTACAACACCGCTTCAGGAAAGCATTTCCGACCCCACTTTGCTATATGATTTCGAGTTGTCAGGATGTACCCTACCCGTCTTAGAAGTTCTGAAACGGTTCACTGAAACACCCTGTATATTATGATTAGCAAATAGTTACGTGTAAAACAGTTATTTATAAAATTAGTTTACCAATTATCAAAACAAAATATGTAGTGAAAGTTTAAGGAGTAACCATTTGTTAACCCTAACGCTTTAAAGTACTCTAAACGTTTTTGCCAAATTCAGGGTGTCTGTTATTTAACTACCACCGATAATTTTCAGGCGTGATATTTGATGTACATAATGGATGAATAAACTTCGAAATAATTAGGCAACCGTGAAATAAACTTAGTGGTGAATATTGAATGAAAAAGCCCAACACTGACCAGAAAAGCAAAATTAAATAAGACCTGCAAAGGATTAAATAAGATTTGATACAGGCCATTCTTTGGAATTTTAATTTAAGGCAAGGTGGTAAAGAATTAAATTATAATAGGAATGATATATCACAATTTTGTGCCAATGTATTGGTTAGTACTAATACTAAAAGAAAAAATAAATAAAAACTGTTCATTATTGCAGATAAAAAGTGAAAGAAAGATTATTGTGTGTAGTTCCTTTTATGTTTCACCTGAAATTATAATGCCTAATCCCAAAAGTAATGGCGAAAATGGCGAATGGTGGAAGACTGTTGTCGAAACAAAATACTCCATACAAAAAAAAAAAAAAAAAAAAAAAAAAAGATAAAAACCGCTATAAAGGAAAAAAATAGGAAAATAACTTTGCAACTGAAGAAAGAGCAAATGTTAAAACTACTTAAGAAAGATAATTAAAGTAAGAGCTGAAAAAAATAAATATGAATGAGCCTGAAGATAACTGGGAAAAAAAAAAATGAAGGTAGGAGCTAAAGAGAGAACTCAAAACTTACAAGAATGATTCTAAGGATGTTTATATTTATATTGCAATGAGTTTTACAGAAAGTCAGTTGAAGGTTGGGTCGCTTGTTCGTTGCGCTAAAAATGCGTAATTCCTGTGCGGGATTAGATAGTGGTGATGCCCTAATGTGTGGAATTTGTAAGTAGGCTTTTGTAACGGACACAATCAAATGAAAACTTTAGTTAGAAACTTTAGTCACTGAAAACTAAATATGTATAAACTTATTACTTTCCGAACACTATAGTGAGGAATGTATTGTAATCCTGTCAAAAATTCGAATTTGAGATTTTGATGTTTCTATACGTTTCGAGGTCCCCTGAGTCCGTTTTCACTATTTTTACGATGATGTATGTATGTGTGTGTATGTATGTGTGTATGTGTATGTGTGTGTGTGTGTGTGTGTGTGTGTGTATGTGTATGTGTGTGTATGTCTGTGAGTGAACACGCTAGCGTCTAAACGCTTTGTTCGAGTAAGCTGAAAGTTCTTACGTATATTGTAAGTCACCATAGTACGAACCCTATTGATTTTGGGGGATCTAGCACTTACAGTTTTTTTACAGGGACACAAAGAAAAATTATTTATCATTATGGTCTATGGGACCAAAATCTTAAAAGTGCGATAGCGTCTAAACGCTTTATTAATCTGAGCAAAAAGTTTGTGCACATGTTATAGGTTACAGTTGCACGAATTGTATAGATTTTGGTGAATTTAGCACTTACAGTTTTTTTTACAGGGGCACAAAGAAAAATTCTTTATCATTATGGCCTATGGGGGCCAAATTTTTAAAAGTGCGATAGCGTCTAAACGCCTTATTAATCTGAGCAGAAAATTTGTGCACATGTTAAAAGTCATAGTTGTACCAACTGTATAGATTTTGATGAATTTAGCGCAGCTTTTTTACAGGGGCACAAAGAAAAATTCTTTATCATTACGGCCTATGTGGCCAAATTTTTAAAAGTGCGATAGCGTCTAAACGCCTTATTCAATTGAGCTGAAAATTTATATGAGTACTATAAGTCACTGTTGCACTAACTATAAGCAAGCATTTTGGTAAATCTAGCTTTTATACGTTTTTACAGGGATACAACGAAGAATTCTTTATTATTATGATCTTATGGGCTCAATGTTCAGTAGCGTTAAAAAAACATCATGTAATATATGGAGAAAAATACTCAAACACTCTATTATGGTTTTCTCTCTTTTGTTTGTTTAACAACTCCTCTTTCTTTACTTTATCTACAAAACTGTTAATTACTCAATGTTCGGAAAGTCGAGTGGAGTCACTCCAGATTTTTTTTTCTGCATTTTCACTATTTTTATATATTTTTATATATTTTTATAATTATTTTCCTAAACATCCCGTACTGCCAACGGATCGGGGCAAAACAGGGCAAAAGACTTTTTTTTTTCTTTCTTTTTTTAACAACAATATTGTTTTTTTGGTTTTATGACAATATCATTGTATTTTTGTAATTGGTAAATTATAAATTGTTCATAGAAACTTTTGCAGTTTTTCAGACTAATCCTTCTGCATTTAATAAATACATTTTCTACTTGGTACACCGTTCTGCCCCGGGTCTCTCTGTATATTTGTTGACATTCAAAGAGCCTAGGGTTGTACATTTTTTACTCTGTTCATAACAATATTCTACTAACAATTAAACATGTAATCAAGTATAGACATGGACGACTCATTGTAAAAGTGGTGTAACTCCATATTTTTTAAATATATATATATTTGCTTAATTGTATCACATTTTGTCACATCTTTCATTATAAAAAAGAAAAAAACTTCAATAATTGCATTAAAAACCCATAAAGGACATTACATGTTTTTCTCAGAAAACTAAAACTTCTAAATATTCATTATAAAAATGAATTTTTTAAGTTACTTAAAATTATTTTTATTATAATTTATAAATTATTATAACTATGATTTGTATTAAACACAAAAATCAATAACACTTAATGAATCTTGAATTTTTTTTCCTACGTATAAATTTGAAAAAAACTCGTTATTTCAAAATCAGTTTCCAAGGAGATAATTCACTTTTACAGTGAACGACCCATATAAGAGGGGATATTCCGAGAGAATAATAAAAACATTATATAAATTATTTTTGAATTAATGAACACGAGAAAACAGTATGCAATTTAATTAAATTCAGAATATAACATAGAACAAAAGCGACAAATTTTAATTTAATAATAAATTTAAAAAAGCATCTTTTTAATTTACTAATATATAAATTTTAGCCAAAATGTTTACAGCTTTTCTTAAAACTTGTTCTTCTCAAAATACATATTTATTAATTTAAAGCAACATACAGGAAAAAAGAAAAAAAGCCTTTTTCATACTCTGGCTTCTTCTTTGTTTAAAAGAATCACGTTTGGTGAAAAAAAATTAAGTTAGAATAACAATATAGTTTTAGAAGAAATCCAATATTCTTTTTAAGCAAAAGTAGTTTTATAGAATTTATAATAGAAATTTTATATACATTTAACCATCGATTTTAAGAAGTCGTTTTTGTCTTTTAAAATTTTATTTCGTAGAGAGTAAACAGTAACTTTAATATTTACTAGTGTGTCACGTCCACGTTGCTCTCCGCATTTGACTTTCTTGATCCAAAGTGAGGGCACAGTTTTTTCCTTTGTTTTACTTTTTCGTGGATAAAGAAAGAGTTAGGTTTTTTAAAAATGCACAAAGTACGCCGATAAAATTGCGAAAAGTTATACGTGATTTATTTAACAAATGAATTCTGATCTCACAGTAAATGTAATAAAAATTGTTTTTTCGCGCCAGTATTTCTATTTTCTAAAGTCCAGGAGGGAGAGGGAAAGATCCGGTGTGTTAGACGTTTTGAATTTTAAATCTGTATAAGTCCAAGTAGGTAATTATTTCATACCCTTTACTTGGAATGATATTAATAGAGATGACTAGTTTTCCTAGATTAATCACTAACACGTGATTAATATTTTATTTAAATTATGGTTGGTTGGTTGAGTTTTACGTCGCACTAATGCTGCGCAATGGGCAATTGGTATGGTCTGGGACTCATCCCTGTAGGTGGTCCGGAGACATATCATCACAATTTTGATCCTCCACGGAGGGGGTGGCTCTCCTGTTTTGGTAACCCCCAGAGGTATAATTTTGAGGGAAACAGGGAGGACATTGTGTCCACGTCAGATTTTACGTGCACCAGCCACCATTAGTGTACACGACGGTCTTTGGCCAATTCGAGTACCAAACCGCAATTTTCCAAGAACGAGCTCGGCACTCTACCGACTGGGCTACAGCGACTCTTAATTTAAATTATGAAAAAATCTTATTAAAATTATCCTTAGCCTATTAAGGTCGACAGATTTTCCTATTTTAAACAATAAGCTCCGCTATTTTGCGTTCCGCTTAACAGTTTCTGTGTTTAAGGAGACTTGACAATACTGGAAGGTTTCCTATAAAAGCTTATATTTCTATTTAATATTTAATTATTGAACTATATTAGTTTTTTTTTAATAAAATGTATTTTTAGGAAACAATTTTTACATCTTTAAAATGCTAAAACGTCTACAGATAATTTTATGAAAGACTTAATAATTTTCTGGACGTTTAAAAGAACCTACTTGAAAGAATCAGGGATGAATTTTGAAATTTATTAATTAATTTTTGAGGAAAAAAAAAATTAAAAAGTACATACCTATATGTAAAAAACTTAAAAAAAAAAAGGAGTTTTTCTACATTTATTTTTTTAATATTTTTTCTCTTAAAGATATTGCAAAATTCATCCCTAATTGTTTTATGCAGAATTTTAAAGATCTTGAATTCATGAAAGAATTCAAACTGAAAAAAAATCTAATTTCAAATATATCAAAAAACATAAAAATCGTTGCCTTAATATCTACTTTATTGAATAAACCTAATAGCGTTCAATTTATAAATATTAAATGGAAGTATAAGTTTTTATACAAAACTTTCAATTGTGCTAAGTTCTCTTAACAAAAAGTTTTCTGTATCGGTGTTAAAATTGTTCACATTTTATTCGCAGCAATCGATGCGGTAGATGCTATCATCATATATGTAGTTCAATGGCACTTAACGGGTTAAACACGAATACGAATAATAATAATAATTATTATTTGTAATGTATTGTTTAGTTGAGACCTAATAATATTTCGAATTTATTTCGTAACATTGTGATACCTGCCGTTTATTTTATTTATTTATTTATTTTTTAAACAGCTCTTAGAATAGCTTAATTTAGAAATGTTAGCAGACGTGTTTTTGAGAAAAGTGTAAAGGTCGAATTTTTTTTTTCTTTGTCAGCTTATTAGGAGAAATTCTTCCGCAAAGAATTAACAGAAGTCGTAACGTTACTTTATTTTTCGTGCGTTTTAGCCTATTGTTACCACTATTTCAAAATAGGTTTTTTTAAATAATATAACTTTTAATAAAACTTTCGTAAAAGGAATTTCTCTTTAAAAGTTGCAGTGGTGTTATAATATAACGCACTTAAAAATATAGAAACGCTGTGACCACTGGGTTAACAATGATTCTTTTCCTTCACCTATTTTTATATGGTATTATGTGAGAAAAGTTGAATATTCTTAGTATTTACGACCACTTGGGTCAGAATAAAAATTAATTAAAATGTTTTTAATTTTTACTTTGTTTAATTATCTTTTTTATAATGGTAATTAAATTTGAATGGAATTAACTTACCCTTTCCAACGTGATTTCTTCATACTCCCAGTCTTCCTCACCATTTGTCTGCAAAAAATGGAAAATTTTGTTTAAGTAAAATTAAATAAATTAAGAAATATGAAAAGAATAAATCAAGAATTCGAAAGTTATATTAATTTTCTAACGATTTCAGTAAAATCATATCTTATTATATATATACTCTATAACAAACTAGTATGCTGTGGCCACCACAAGACTTTCTTCTATATTTTCTTATACAAATTCACACAGTAACAATATTTAAAAAAAAAAAAAAAAAAAAAAAATTACGGTTTTTTTTCCAAAGTTTTTTTTCGTAAAAAAAAAAAAAAAAAAATCGATAACTTCGTTTTAAATTATCACATATTTATAGTTCAACCATTCGTTTTGAAGATATTGACGAGACCTTTCGAAAGATACCCATCTTGAAAATTTACCCCCCCCTCCCCCGGGGGGTACTTTCCCCTGGGGAGAGGGAAGCGATGGCCGAGATTTTCTTCCTAATTAACTACTACTATTATCAATAATTCATATTAATTTCACAATCATAGGTTAAGAATAACTCCCATTATGTATATTTATACGAAATTTTGTCCTATATACTGCCATGTTAAAAATTTAGAAAAAATACGATCACAGCACCACCTGTTGAGTGATTGATCCCCAAATCTAATCAGCCGCAGTTTATGTCAGGGGCCAACTAAATACCAAGTCTGGTTAAATTTCGTTAAAAAAAAAAAAAAAAAAAAACGACTTTTTTTCTAAGTTACTTTTTGTTAAAAGTAAAAAAAATCGATAACTTTGTTTTAAATTATCACAGATTTATAGTTCAACCATTCGTTTTAAAGGTATTGACGAGACCTTTCGAAAGATACCCATCTTGAAAATTTACTCCCCTCGAGGGGGGACTTCCCCCCCCCCTAGGGGGGTTCACGAGGCTCCTACGCATACAAAATTTTTTCCCCAGTTGACTACCTCTATTATAAATAATTCTTGTAAATTTCATAATGATTACTAAAAAATAATTATCTTTATGCACATTTATACAAAATTTTGTCCTATATCACCATGTTAAAAATTTAGAAAAAGCTGGATGGCAACGCAACCTGTAAGACAATTTTTACCAAAAGTTGATAGGCACTAATTTATGTCAAGGTGCAACTACATACTAATTTGTATGAAATTCTGTGCAGTAGTTCCTGAGATACAGTTGCCACAAAATTTTGTCACACACACACACACACAGACAGACAGACAGACAGACAGACAGACATTTTCTAAAAAGGGTCAAATCGTGTTCTACAGCTCTCAAAACGTGTAAATCCATCAAAAACCCGTAGTCGAAAATTTTTACGAATCCAATACTTTCTCTATATTACATATAGAAGAAAGTAAAAAAGTGACGCACCAAGAAGGAGTAATGCAAACTGGACACAAATTGACATATGTACAGGTTTTGATGGAATCAAACACCAGTCTATAATTATCGTCGATCCTACGTGCAACTGGTACTTCAGTGACTTCAAATACCTATAATAGACGGCTCAGTGGGGTTGAGTTCAGTCCCCGGATCTCTCTTCCCCTGAGGACGTTTGGAGCATCATAAAAAGGGTCTTACAACCAGCTCGGGATTTTACCAAGCTAACGCAACAATTGAACAGAATTTGGCACGATACTTCACAGGAGCACATCTGCCAACTCTATTAATTATACTCTATCCAAGCCGAATAACTGTGTACATAAGGGCCAGAAGTGAACCAACGCGTTGTTTACTTTGTGAGGCCCTTTCTCTTGATTAAATCATTCAAATTTTCTGAAACTGTAATCAATTGTTTTTCTCCACATGTACATCACATCTACCAATTTTCGTCCCATTCGGACCACCAATTCTACCAATTTTTGTCCTCACTTCTTCTTGGTGCATCTTTTTTTTTTTTTTTTTTTTTTTTTTTGTTATAGAGTGTATATATGTAATTCTAAGTAAAATTCTTAAGAATCGAAATTACATAAAAATAATGACTGTTATTTACAAATTCGTAACAATATATAATTATATATATATTGGATGATTAATGGAACCTACATAAAAGAATTAGTGATGGATTTTGAAATTTATAAATTATTTTTTGAGAAAAAAATTAAAAAGTGCTTTTCTATGCAAATACTTATATATATATAATTTTTGTCATATTTTTATTTTTAATCATTTTTCTTTTAAAGATACTACAAAATCCATCCTTAATTACTTTAAGTAGGGTTCTATTAAACAAAATAAATAAATAAATAATATGGAATTCATTTGTTTATGCATTTCAATTTAGGTTATTTAGTTATTAAGCTTTAATTTAATGCAACAGCTGTAATAATAAATAAATAAATAAAATAAAATAAAATAAACTCGTAAAGTTTTGTTTTTTTTTGGCAACAATTAAAAATTAAAATAAATTATGCATTTTTGTCTAAAAAAGGGCTTTTTTAACGTTTTCGATACTGTCTGTTTCGATACTGATTATTATTAATTTTCTCTTTTTCTAAAAAAAAAAAAAAAAAAAAAAAAATCTGGTGTGAAACAACCACACGACTTCCATTACCCACTATTACACGTATTATATGCACTTTTTGGAGATAATGTGATCAGAAGATAAAAATGTGACCTAAAGAAGTAGAAACCTAACATTTTTCTGGTAAGATAAACTTATAAAGACATATAAAATGAAACTTACATATAGCGAGGTAAAAGAAAAAGAAAAAAAATCCGTACAAACATTTTTAAAGGAACGCCTTTGCGAGGCCTGAAATTGAGCTATTTATACAGGACGCCTATCAATTTTCCTGAACTAACCAACTATATCATTCGAAAGGACATCTAATAGAGTGTTTATATAGCAAGTTTGAAGAAAATCGTTAGAGCCGTTATTGAGATACGGACTTCCGGTCCCACTTCCGGTTTCCGATGTCCCACTTCCGGTTTTTCAATTTTCACCAAAATTTGGAAATTTCATCTGTACACCAGACGTATTCCAATTCTAAAGTTTCGTAGCTCTATCTTTATTAGTTTCTGAGCTATAATAGCCAGAAGATTCTCCACATACATACACACACGCACGCACACACACACATACATACACACTGACCAATTGCCGAAAACTACTTTTTTGGACTCAGGGGACCTTAAAATGTGTAAATCAGGTGAAAACCCGATATCGAATTTTCAGACCGAATACAATACTTCCATTACCTACGATAGTAGGGTAATGGAAGTAAAAAGAGGGAATTCTGGCAAAAGCAGAATTTAGTATGGAGGACTATCAGTTTTTTTTTTTTTTTTTTTTTTTTTCAAATTATAACATCGTTTTTAAAGTATTCAGTTATATTTTCGATAAATTATCGTTTTCGATAAATGTCCAACCATCGTAAAACTGGCGACAGCGCTTTATCCGTATACCGAAACCCTCTGTACTAAAAATAAATAAATTAAAAAAAAAAAAAAAAAATGCTTAAAATATTTAAAGAAAATGTTTCAAAACCGATAATTTAACAACAGCAACAACAACAAAAAAAAAAAAAAAAAAAAAAAAAAAAAAAAAAAAATGCTTTGGGAAAAACTATTAACTTAAAGAAAAGAAAAAAAAAAAAAATGTTACAGCATACAAACATTTTAATTTATTTCAGAACACTGTTAATACCAGCCCTTTTTTCGTACTACTTTATTTGCAGTGAAATTTTCTCCACAACAAATTTAAATATTTTGTGACCTGGAGCTTGAAAACACTTTATTTACTCCAATATGTAATTAATGACATATATTTTTTTCAATTTTGTCCTTATACGAGAGTCATCATAGCCTTAAAAAAATTGTTGACATCGACAAAGTTTTCCCAGAATTGCTGCAGGCTCATGTCTGACAAAGACATTGTATATAAGATCAAAACGTACAATCATCATCATCATCATCATCACAAGTTATAAGGGAGTACCTGCGGTGATCGATACTACCGCTTACCTCTATCTGAAGTTGTAAAAGCATTATGTGTTGTTACATAATCAAGCATAAGGTCGGGTTTCAACATGCTTGCCCAACAAACATGCGAGAGTAGGGCATATTACGGATAGCGTACGACATGCCGAACAGTGATTATGGCCCACATACCACCCTCAGTATCGGTTCCATAAAGTTTTTGTTCTCTCCACCGCAACGTCACCAAATGGCATCGGCCCATATTTGTATCAGTATCGGCGAAATATATCTTATCGGCGTAACGATAGTCTATGTGTTTAAAACATTAAGTAAAGTATTTTGGCCCACAAGCCTATTTCCGATCACAAAACAGTCATCGGTTTGCCGACACTGTTACGATTCCAGACCGAGCACACTTTAACGAATAGATCGGCATGCAGTAATTGCCGAAGCTGGACCGTACAGCTACCGACAATTCTCTGTTTATTGGGTGGATTACACACACTCCCGCCTCAGGGCCCCCAAAATTGTATAAGGTTAAAGAAGACACCAGTGTTTGTCATTCTCAGAAAAGACATGCTAAAATAACTGTTAATTAACATCTATGAATTTGTATCCTCCTGCGTTAGATTCCTTAGAACAGGATAATCTAGCTCGAGCGGATTCAGATTCATAGATGTTAAGTAACGGTTATTTTAACTTGTCTTTTGTGAGAGCTGGTGCAAATCTTAGGGGTGACAAACATTTGTGTACTTACCTTAGAGCTATCTTAACTGATACCAAACATACATAGCTACATTTCCGTTTTCCAAGTTAGACTTCATATCAGAATTTTTTTTTTTTTTTAATTATTTTCAATTTATTTAATTGTCGGAAATATATATGACAGATTTAATTTTAAAAATAGGGGCGATAAATCTAAATTAAAAATTCATAAGGTTAGAAGCTAAGCATATAAATAAAAAAGATTAAAGAGAACAATGTAATCTTAAATAGATCAAAATATAATAGCCTAAAGGCATTAAAAAAAAAAAAAAAAAAAAAAAAAAACTATTTATAATACATTTGAAGAACATATTTAGATATAATAAAATTATCTTGTAGTTGAAAAACAATAATATGATTGGAATTTGGTCCCCATTTCATATACTACTATTTATAAAGAAAAAAATTCTTCTTAGTGAATCTTAGATTGAATTAGAAGAATATTTGTTTTTGTAAATCACACAGTTGTATGATATTTTCGCCTAATTCCCATCCTTTCAATAATCATGCCTCGTGTTTCATTTTATTTTGCGTAATTGTGGAGAGTAATTAATTATTTTTAATTATATTTTCCCCCCTTCCTTTCAACATCACTAGAACAGCAAAAACAAGATTAAAAAAAAAAAAAAATCAATCAAACTTTAAATTTCTTTAGTTTTTGATTTATTTAAGGATAAAAGATTTCTGTTAACAAAACATAAATAACTTATGGTTAAAAACAAAACCACTCTAATCTTTCCTGTTATCTAAGGTCATTTTTACAGCAAGTGACAACTTTTAAAGGTAACAGGCTTTTATCGCAACATTCGTATATCATTGTTATATTTACAATGACGTCAATGCTTGCTTTTTTGAAAGTAACGTTTCCTGTCAAGAAAATTTTCTGTTTAACATCAAAAGATACATGCTAAACACAAACAAAAAATGTTGAAGACGTCGTTGATAAAGTAAAAAAAAAAAAAAAAAAAAGGGAAAAAACAGTAAAAACTGCGTTTTTTTATTAGGTGGTTAAGCGAGATAAAATGCTACAGATTCAGGAAAGAAAAAAGGAAAGGGAAAGGGGAAATCTAGAATTATATACAATTTTTTTTTTTCAAAGACAGTTAAAGCTGTGATAAAAGATCAGTGCCTCGGTTCCTTTTACTTACGGTTCTTAAAAAAAAAAAATATATATATATATTCAAAAAGTACAAGTTTGTAGTTTTGTTATCTGCTTTTTTTTATATATTACATGATGAGTTTTGTATAAGTGACATACAAGCTTAAATTCTAAAAGACAGAAAAAAGGACAGAAAAAAAAAATGAAATTTTGAAGACAGAAAGGATAAAAAAATTCTTTTATGTCATTGTATTTGATGTCAGTTTGATGCATGTTCATGTAGAAGAAAAAAATACTCTTATTCAGAAAAAAAAAAAAAATCTTTAAAAATGTCAAAATGAAAAATTATAGTTTTGAACAATCCTCACGCAACATTTGAAGAATTTCCACAATTATAACTTTGATGTGAAATCTCACTTAAATAATAAACGTTGAAATTAAAAATTTCTATTTTATGCACTTATTATTAGATTAAAATATTACCTTTATGAAGACAGGTATGTTGAAGATTATGAGAGAATCTGTATATTATTACACAAATTTAAACTTTATCGTACGTTTTTAGCTTATTTTTAATAAGGAGAGTGCCTTAAAAATAATATCGTTTCAAAATGTATGATTAATGTGCGTTGAAGGAAAAAATATTCGTTTTTTGAATGTGAAGAAGACATATAAAAAGTAATTAATTTTACACATTTTCATTTTATACACGTAATATTTTTTTTTAAATTTCCCATTGAAGAAAGATGTTAAATTTGCATATGAATTGTTTTTTAAAAAATTCAATTCAACGGCTCGTGATTTAGCTTATTTTCTGAGCTCATTTTTCCTATTTCCTTTTAAAACCTCAAACATGACGCCGCTTAGAAGAATTACTGTTTGCTTTATTCTAACGTTTTTTTATCATTTGTATTTTGGTCACAAATTTGAATATATTTAACTTCATTTTTATTTATCTCTTAACAAAACTGAGTACGATTATTTCTTTCGAACTGTTGACATACTTTTTCGATATGGACTGTGTTCTTTGATCAGAAAAAAAAAAAATAAAAAATGTCGAAATTCGACCACTGAGCGATATTGGCTGCATTTATTATGCATTTAAGTATTTCTCATTGAAACAACTATTATAAAAGTAAAACTAAAAGTTGCTTTATAAGTCTATTAACTTATATTTCAATACTTTTAACAAAAAGAAAAAAAAAAGTTTTATTTATTCTTTCGTTTATCGTGGTGTCTTAATTTTTAAATTCCAAATACTATGAGCTTTGTTAAACACAGCGATTATTCATGCGTATAACTTTTAAAAGCTAAGTTTTCAAAAGATTATTCGTTTCAATTATTTTCTTTATTATTATTAAAAAAAAAAAAAAAAAAAGAGATTTTGTGGTTACATTTCTAATATAATGGAATACTTAACAAACTTCTAGTTATTAACATTAGTTATTTTAACCCCAATTCAGGAGGAACAAACTGTAAAAAGATTTTTTTGTCCACATAGCCTAATATTTTTATATCTTCCCACCTTTTCCACCGTGGAATATAACTAATAATTTTTTTTTTTTTTTTTTTTTATTTTATTTATTGTAATAACAATAACAAAACAACAATTGCGATTTCTACGTAATATGCCTTTTTACTATTCTCCCCAAATCTCTATGCTATATACGCATTTGAAAATTTCTAATTTAGATAACATTCTGCTTCAACACTAGAGAAAAATTCCGTTATTGACATCTAAAAAATAAGTTGTGACTCTGGTAAAAGGAATTTCATGTCATCCTTAGAAATTCTAGTTTCTCTTATGGTAGCGAGTTCTAGAAACTCTTGTGAAAATTCCAGATTAGAATTCTAGGATAAAAGCGTTTTCCTATACTATCATGGTAGAACTTATTTAGAAATCCCTGCAAATATAGGTGAACACAAGAGGTGAGTTTAAGCAACTGTAATTCGAGTTTATGACCCAGTTATAGGAAATGACCCAATTCTAGGTTCAAGCGAGAGTTTCTCGCAATGCAAATGATTCATAATATTCATAATAATATTGTCTCCATCTAAAAAAGTATAGACTAGAAATTGTCAATCATTTCGTCCATTCAGTTTATGTGTTTGATTTATATGCATAACTGGCTACTTATTCATTTTAAATGAAGTTATATATATATATATTCCTCAGTGAGTATTTGAGAAATTTTTAATTTTCTAAACAGATTCATGCAACAAACAAAATTAAATAAACATAATATTTCATATATTTTCCGAACATACCATTTGGTCTTACTTTCACTAAAATATTTAAAAAAATATTCCAATGTATTAAGAGTTATTAATTTTTTTTAATATAAGTTATGAAAAATTTACAGTCATATTAGTTTTTATGATGTGTTAAATATGAGAAATACATTTAAAAAGAAAAAAAAAAAGTTTCTATATAGACAGAGTTGCTAAGTTCCTTAATTTATCCCGAAACACTTTTAGCCCCGCCTTTATACCACACCACTTACTTTATAAAATAACTTTTTATAATATATAACTATGATAAAATAAGAAAAAAAAAATATATTCTTATACAAAAAAAAAAAAAAAAAAAAAGTGGAATAAAAAAAGGTGGGGCTAAAAATGCTCCGAAATAACTAAAAGACTTGGCAACTCTGTAAAAAGTGTGATTATAGTTATCGAACTAAAAGTATTACAGTCTAAGAATAGATGATCCAATTATTTTTATCTATCGCCATCTTTCAGATGTCTGGCAAAAAGAAAAAAAAAAAAAAAGACCTTCGAGGAAAACTTTATAAAGGTAAAAGATAGTAAAACTCTGTGTTCTTATTACCTACAACAGGTCTTCTTTTCAGTACATGTGTATTATATTTAAATATAGAGTTCATTACTATATTATTTTCGATTTTACCTAAAATGAACCCTGATAAAAATATTTCGAGTAGGTTTTGCTTTTTAAAGATTGCTATACAAAATAAGGTCTTCGAAAATTTCTTTGTTGACTATCCTAAATAAATTTATCTTTATAAATTTCTTCAATATATTTCTAACTTAAATGTGAGATATTTTAATTATACAGGGAAAATTTTGAAATGGATGAGAAATAAAATTTCTTAATAAAATTAATAAATTGATTCCATGATGAAAGGATAAGAAAGCTAGTTTTATTTACACAGAATATGCATTTCTAAATTTTTGCATACAATTTTTACATAACATTTAACTAAATATTCCGAGACCAAATAGATATAACTGACATTTGTACTATGCAAGCATTACCGGAATCCATACTATCGACTTGACACTTAGATGCCTATCGATGTAATATTCTGCAATGTCCCATTTGGAGCTATATGGACATTTAGATAATGGTTACCATTAATGTCACATTCAATATGTATAACTGATATGTATGTATAGCACTCCATGCATTGTGAGAGAATATACAGTGATGTAAAATTAAAATAGTATAGAAAACTTTTGATATTGTAATGTGAATTTTTAATTCCTGTGATTTTTCTTTTGTTAAGAAAATTAAATATTTTTATAAATCGAGAAACTCACAAAAATATGCATAATACTAGAAATTTACTGCAGAGAATAAGTTACTTTTATTTAAGCTAAATATTTTACATATGATAAATTTAGCGATAGGTAGAAAAGAGTATAAAGATCGACAGATAAATAAATAAAATTCATTATCTATGACAATAAAGAGTAAAAAATGAAAGAGATTGAAGACAGAAGTGAAATAAAAAAAACCATTAAAAACTTTCAATTTGGATCATAAGTATGACAATGTTATTATTTTATTAACACTTTCGCGACCGCATGTTTTTGTCTTTTTCCCAGTAAGGTCCGCCTGTGGGCATTATTCTACCCAGTTTCAATATTTCAGAACAAAATTCTCCGTATTCACATTTATATTACAAATAGATATACATTATAATTATACTTTTTCTAATCAAAGTATTTATATCCGTAATATAATGATAGTATAAATATGAATATTGGGTTCGTTTTCAAGAAATAAATAACATACAAATTGAGAAAGAAACGCCCACAGGTGTAGTTACAGATTTTCAAATGACGTGAATCTAACGTCAACGTTCGCGAAAGTGTTAAATGGATAATTTTTTGGACTGTTTTAATACTTCAGATATTATAGCAATATTCTATTTTAATTAAAACATTAAACATAACTTAAATGTTTAGTGAAGTGTGCATACGTGAATGCAGTATTTGTAATTTTCTTCATTGTGGTGTAATGCTAGTGGTAAAGGGATTAAAGATGGTTGTTCGAAGGACAGCCCTCTCTTACAGTGTTGCAGATCTGGCGGATTTTTTATTCAATGGTCACCAATAATTTTTAATTGTAACGTTTGCCGAATAATTTCGATGGTTAATCGTCTATTATGTATATCAAGTATCACTTTTTAAAATTATTAGTGATTATGGAAAAAAAAATTCACCACATCTGCCAACACTGCTCTCTTACAGTGCTTGAAAGCAGTGTGCTAGGTTAAGGTTGAATTTGCTCAATTCGCTGATAAAAGTGAGTAAGACTAAAATGAAAATGAACTGATCTAATACTTAATATTTTAATGATATATTTTTGTTAAAAAAATACAAAAATGTGTTACCATTATTTTTGGATAATTGGGTGGTGGTGAACATTAAAAATCGGTTTTATAAATTAATGTCTTAAAACTACAAAAACGTGCATACATATGCATTGAAATATAATATTTTGTGTTAAATTTTCTCGAATATTAATTAAGTATCATAAAATAAAATTCAAAATTAATATTTTTTTACAAATTTTGAAAATTCTTCTATAGCTAACTAATTGTCGATTATTATTTTGTCGATTTTAGATTATTATCGTTTAATAACACAAACTAAAGATATTTGCGTATTATTTTGTGGATTCATTGATAAGTTAATTTTTTGGCATGTGTATATATATATATATATATATATATATATATATATATATGTATAATCCTTTTATAGTAAAAGAAAAGAATGAGAACGAAGAATAGTCAGCCAAAAAATTCACCAAATAAACATACACAAGCCAAACAAAATAACTCTCTCTCTCTCTCTCTCTCTGTATATATGTATATATATATATATATATATATATATAAAGCTGAAATTAACTGCAAATTTTCAGTACTGAAGAATAAAAAGTATTATAAAGAAAAAAATTACTTACCAATGAATCTACAAAGTAATACCCAGATATGTTTTTAATGCATTTTTAAACTACGATAATGTAAAATTGAAGGGAAAAAAAAATAAAAATAAAAACTTTTTAACAGGAAGCATTTTAAAAAACAAAAAATTAAATTAAATTAAATAAAAATATGTTTCGAGAAATTTTAATATGTTTAATACTGTTGTATATAAATATGGTTATATATATGCAAATGTTCATAATTCTAAGATAGCAATTTATTAAAACGATTTAAAACATCCACTACCCCCTTAAGGCTAAAAGCTTAGATTAAATTTTTGATATTAAACTGCATCAAAAATATAGATTAAAATGTCTGTAAATGATGATTTAAAATTTTAAATTCAAGTTAAATTATGTTTCTTCATAGACGTAAAGTTTACAAGATTTGATTTTCGTTATTGTACTTTAATTAATAATCAAGATTTTCCTCATGTAATAATAACATTATCCAAATTTGACTTTTCAGTTACCTACATTCGAAACGTAATAGAAATAAAACCACATTTTGACTTACCCAATATTGATGTATCGAACTGTTACAGGAATACGTGTATTTGGGTGGGAAAATTAAACTTAACCAGCGTCTCATTACGTCAAATTGACGCAATAATAATAATAATAATCTTCATTGACTGGAAATTACGCATAAGTTCTTACTAAAACAAACACTTTAAATATGCTACATTATTCTAGAAAAACACGGAACACATCAGATGCTGAAACAACACCTTTAAGCTTATCAAAGTTGTTTAATAACCCACCAAAATACACTTGATGCTCCAGGCAAGCCTTAGCAACCTTATCGGCCAAAATAACGATATTTTTTTTATCGCATAAGATAAAAAAGAAAGAAAAAAACTGCTACAAAAATGCAGGTATAGAGAGATAAGCGATAATATTTCGAGTGGATGTTTTTATGGGATTTTATATTCGTTGTTGGAGGAGAAAATTGTTGGATAAGTAATGTTTAGGGAACTGGAACGACAATAAAATAAATTTTAATGTAAGTCGGCACAAAAAAATCTGTTATGAGTCTTTTTTTTTTTTTTTTTTTTTTTTTTTTTAACAGGACATCACAGCTGATTAATAACAACAACAAAGAAAAAGTTTCTATTTTCTATTTTTTTTTTTTTTTTTCTTTTCTTTTTTACTTCCTTATACAAAGTATAAGGAAGTATAGTAATCCCGATTTGCGAAATGGATTTTCTATTTCACATTGCTCAAAAACGAATGATCACTGAATGTTCCCAATTTGTACATGTGACTGTCATGATGTCTAGTTGTACACATGCAAGTGTCGTCTTAACACGAGCTCTCGTTTTAGAGATATAAGCGACTTTACACGTTTCTTCGTGACGTCTGTATGTATGTGTGTCTGTGTGTGTGTGTGTGTGTGTGTGTGTGTGTGTGAGTATGTCGCATAACTCAAAAACGGTTGGACGTAGAAAGTTGCGAATTGGTACATAGGTTTGTTATAACATCTAGTTGTGCACCTCCCTTTTTGGACTTTGTATGTTTTTCCGTTTTGGAGATATTTAGGAAAATTAGGTTCATAATGGCCAAAATGTTTCAAAAAACGGTAATAACTCAAAAACGGTTTGGACAAATCTTGCAATTTAACTAACTTCCCGACTAGCTAGACATTTGAAACTTTCAGAAAAGCTCAGAACACTTTGACAATGCATTTAAAAAATATTTTTAGCCAACTGTTTCGGATACCTGCTGCCTTCAGCAGCGTTTATATGATTCCACAGAAAAATTATTTAACTAACTTCTCGACTAGCTAGACATTTGAAACTTTCAGAATATTTCAAAACACGGTGAAAATGCATTTTTGAAATACTTTTAGCGATCTGTTTCGGATTCCTGCTGCCTCCGGCAGCGTTACTTAGACAAATCTTGCAATCGATTTTTAACTAACTTCCGATTATCTAGACATTTGAAACTTTCAGTAAAGATCAGAACATGGTGACAATGAGTTTTTTAAATATTTTTAGCAAATTGTTTCGGGTCGCAGCTGCCTTCGGCAGCGTTTATATGGTTCAACAGAAAATTTATTTAACTAACTTTCCGACTAGCTAGACATTTGAAACTTTCAAAATAGTTCAAAACATGGTGAAAATGCATTTCTTTTAATATTTTTAGCCAACTGTTTCGGATTCCTGCTGCCTTCGGCAGCGTTACCTGGACGAATCTTGCAATCGATTTTTAATTCACTTCTCGACTAGCTAGACATTTGAAACTTTCAGTAAAGCTCAGAACATGGTGACAATGCATTTTTTAAATATTTTTAGCAACTTGTTTCGGGTCACTGCTGCCTTTGGCAGCGTTTTATGGTTCAACAGAAAATTTATTTTACTAACTTCCCGACTAGCTAGACATTTGAAACTTTCAGAATAGTTCAGAACACGGTGAAAATCCATTTTTTAAATACTTTTAGCCAACTGCTTCGGACCCCTGCTGCCTTCGGCATCGTTACCTGTACAAATCTTGCAATCGATTTTTAACTAACTTCCCGACTAGCTAGACATTTGAAACTTTCAGAAAAGCCAGAACACGGTGGTAATGCATTTTTAAAATGTTTTTAACCATTTGTCTTAGGTCCAATGACAATGCTTTTAAACATTATATATTTCTAATGATGTATAAGGAAGTCATGTGGTGCCCACATCAGATTTTTTTTTTTTTTTAAATCTCTATTATTTAAGCCTTTTTTTCTATGTTTGGAAAATGATTTTGTTAATACACACAAAGCTTGTCAGTACTTAATATATATATATATATATATATATATTCGAGTACTGATGAATAATTCTGTTAGTTTTAAAGATTTTCTGTCAACAAAACTGGGGATTTCCATTTTATGTGAAGTCCAAATCTTGAAAATATATTTTTATTATTTTACTTAATTAGCTATCTAAATTTTTATTATTTATTTTAAATATTCGTTAAGATTTCGCCACATTCAACTGCATGTTTTATACTCAGTTTTAATGTTTACATTAAAAATTTTTCTACGTGTCGATTGCATAGATTAAAACATATGCATTGTGGGTAGAATGCAGTATTTTACCATTAAAAAAACTGATGCGAATCTATTTATCGTGAATATTATGTAATGTTATTGTTATTTTACTATATATTAATAAGTTATCAATAAAGGATACATAAATAAAATAAAAATATTTTTAGTGTAAAATATTAAAAAAAAAATTTAAGTTAAAAATTTTATAATATTCTACATTATTTTTTTTTAAATAAAAAGATTTTGCTTCCTTTACTGGCGAGTTTCTTTCGCGGTTAACTGATTTATCTCATGTAAAGAAAAAATATTTGTTAATTGAATATCAATTTCGCCTAATGTAACTGGATTGGTCATTTAGTACAATTTAAATTAGTGAAATATTAAAATTACAGAACTGTTTCTGTTTGTTTTGCTTCTAATTGGTTACTGGGGTTCTTTTTTTTTCTGAATTATTTACATTAATGATCAGGGTTCTTAAATACCACAACGAAAAAGAAAAAATGTTGTTTTCCTACTCCATTGAAATTTGATGATAATTCTTATTCTTTTGTATCTTTATAGATCATACCCGTGGGTATCTTCTTAATGTGAAACTTATTTAATGCTTTAATTACATAATAAATAACGGATGTCAAAAACGTCTTGAGACAAATCCAAAGAGTTAAATAAATAAAAAAGTTAAATGAAATTAAATATATAAACGAATAAATTGGTAAATAAATAAATAAAATGTATATTGCTTTGCAAAATATTTAGGTTATTCTATTATCTTAAAAAAAAAAAAAGTCCATTATGATCGATTTTTCGGAGGGTTTTATAAGATTTTGCTTCTCATCTACTGTTGTACGCATCAACCGGGTCCAGTACAACCCTAACTAGTAAAATAATCACCCCAAAATTTTTTTCGTTGGATCTTTTAGTACGAATGGTACTTTTTTTTTTTTTTTTTATTCTCAACCCCCCCCCCCCCCTCCCCGAATAATCGCTATTGGCGACGTCTGGCCAGAACACCATTTTATCGTTTTGGTATCAATGAATTGTGTCAGTTTCGGCAGATATTAATTGATGTATGAGTCGAAATTGGTCAATTGTCTCAAGATATTTATGACACTTATTAAAAGTACAAACATCTATGATGTTATACGATAAAGATCGTAGTAATTTTTTACGCTTTCTTTTACTATTTATTAAAAAATTGATTAGATTCATTTGAAATGTAGAAAAAGCATACTTTAATGCGGTTTATATGATCTGCGAGTTTAGTTGGTTGGTGGGATTTAACGTCGCATTCGTACTGCGCAATGGGTAACATATCTGCGAGTTTAGTACCATACCCTCCTAAACTAGATGCCTGTCCCGTGGCTCGGAAGCTTAGCAATAGTTCGAGCGGTAGACAGCGCCACCTGGTACAAATTGCGCCACTTTTTTATTCAACAGCCACCAAAAATATTTAAAAGTGGGGTTTGATATACACAAAAGGGGAATAGAATCGAAGAAACTATATATATCGTAGAATCGAAGAAATTATATATATCGTATATCACTTCTTAAAATTGTTGGTGAAAGTTGAATAAAAAGTTACGCATTCTGTACCAGGTGGCGCTGTCTACCGATTGAACTGCTGCCAAGTTTTCGAGCTACGCGACAGGCATCTAGTTTAGGAGGATATGTTATTACATACTTGCCAACCTAACACGGAAGATTGTTAGTTCCGCCCCATTCCGCCTAATTTTTCACACCAGTCTTTCTTTAAAATACATTTCTTCTTATTTAACCGTAAATATATTTGAAGAGAATTGCTCTAAATATCAAGTGGTGTACAAAAA
This sequence comes from Salticus scenicus, assembly GCA_963930645.1. Classification (NCBI taxonomy): domain Eukaryota; kingdom Metazoa; phylum Arthropoda; class Arachnida; order Araneae; family Salticidae; genus Salticus; species Salticus scenicus. Next base: position 25,224,621 of record OZ005649.1, on the reverse strand, counting down.
GGGGCGGAAAATAACAATCTTCCGTGTTAGGTTGGCAAGTATGTTATTATACTCATATACATATGTTTTGGATAAATTCATGCAATCATTCAGATGTTAGTTAGTTACCTTGATCCTAAACTTTGAATTTAAGAAATTTATTAAAAATATTTTTTTAAAAGGGTATGTTGATACAATGCAGAAATTTAATCTTTGAAATTTCTTTTAAAGAGTGGCTTATTTATTTATTTATTTAATTTTAATCTGCACGCATCCAAAAACTAATCTTGGGATATTGATGTTTTTAATTTTAGATCAGACTGAATATCAATTATTTCTATTTTTAAATAAATAGAATTTTTATTTGACATATTTTTAATCTGTTGCTACATTTCCGAATTATTAATATTAACATATGGAATATGAAATTAATGACGCAATAGGCTAAACTTTACGAACATTAGATAATCTGATAATGAATATGTTTTCATGCTCAACGAAATTTTCGAATTAATTATGTATTTTAATTTACTTATATTTCTTGATGTAAGTCACCAAATTTGTAAAATGAAAAAGTTAATGCATTTATTTTGGTAATCTAAAAATTCTATTTTGATTTAAGTGGCTTTATACTTGCTATTAGTTCAATAATAGTTCTTTCACTGAAGTGCAAGATTTAGTTTACACATTTTGATTGTTATTTTGAAAGGTTAAATCAGACAACTAACTTTGATCCTTGACTCATTCATAAATTTAGTTTATGCATTCCAAAAAACATTTCATCTCAGAAAGAAGATTTAAAAGTTGTTATAGTACTTTACTAACCCATCTAATGACAGGCATACATTGTGAAACGCTTGAAATTTTGTTTGGCAAAAGAAAAAAAATAGTTCCAAAATGTGCCGTTAATTATCCGTAAAGTATTTGTTTCATGAAGCTCCTCTTTTTCTCTTTTCACTATGACTGTTTCCGATTTAAACACGTATTATTGTATTTTATTTGCTTAAAAAAAAAAAAAAAAAAAAAAAAAATGTTGTAAACCCTTGAAGAATATTGATTCCTGCTATACCATTGTGCTGCTATCAACATTTCTGTGTTTAATAAGTCCATTTAAGCTTTTCCCCTGACATTACTCTGACAGCGGCATGTATAGGAACATGTTGGAACTACTTTTTTCCTCCCCCAAACAAAATTTCATTGCCTCGCGATTGCTCTGGTAAAATATCAAATCGCCCTGAAAGGTAGTTTTAAAATCATAGCGTTTTCAAATCGTAACTTTAATTATAATCACCCTGTACATCATATCTGTACTGATAAGTATAAAGGATTTAAGTCCATATTCTTGATTTTTCAGGAGACGAAAAATAAAGTTAAACTAACTGAAAACTAATCAGAAGAATCGATTAGGGAAAAAGGATTAGGTTGATTTATACCCTTTATACCATTCAGTGATTGTCAATCTTCATTTAACAAGGGGAAAATATTGAATTAAATGTTTTATACCAAAGATTAATGTTAAATTTCTGACTTGAATCTTTTTTTACCAATGGATTTTCTCAAAGACTAAATGACATGGATTTAAATCCTTTATACCATTTGATAGAGAATTTTTTTTTTGAGTCTGACTATGTACTTAACTCAAAATCGACATTTCTGGACTTAAATCCTTTATACTTATCAGTACAGATATAGTATGCAGATAAATAAATATTGAAATCCTTTCAGGGACTGGGGTGAAACGTCTGTTCATTGACTTTAAAAATTTTCTCTATACATTAAATCCACATATATCCACCAATACTTATATATAAATATTTTATAAATATTGACTTTCATCTAATGTATGTGGAATCAAAATATAAACACCGCACACGTAAAAACATTCTAAAGTCAGTGGATAGATCTTATAGACATATTCATATTTTGTATAAGAAGAGACCGTTTCACACATTGTCTGCAAGTTTAAATAGTTATTATAGATTTATTTTTATACTGACCTTCGTCGGTAAGTACGTTCCAAGTATAACTAATCGTTGTCGGTCATTTGAAAGTATAAGGGACACATGAATGTACTTTGAAGCGGTACAAGGTACAACAGCAAAACATTGCAGACAATAGACGAATTACTAATGCAAATTCCTTTTCCAATCAAAATTTAAAATATTTCTTTACCCCACATTTAAACTATTAAAAATTATCAAATAATAGTTTAGCTAAAAATATTTGAAAAACTTAAAAAAAAAAAAAAAAAAAAAAAAGACCATATAATTTTGAATTAAAAATTTGGACTATGCCTCTTTTTGAAATAAAAGATTTATAAAAATCTTATGAAAGAGGGAAAATGTACTCTTTATTTAGGTCAAGATGTTATTTATATATCGCTATATAAACATAAAAATTCTCATATTGGAGGGTAGAATAACACTAAATATTAAAAAAAAAATTGTTGCATTTTAAATTTGATAAAAAAAAAGTTATTTACAACAGTTCGTATTCAGATATTTATAAGAATTATTTACTGGTATATAAGTGTTTCCTTCTTTAAAAAAAAAAAAAAAAAAAAAAAAAAAAAAAAAGTACTTTTAAAAGTAATAGATTAAATAAATAATAAATGAAAACTGATGTAGTAAGAATAAATCGAGTAGCAATATTAAAACACTACTACAGAATAATGAAATATGTCGTCATCAGTGAGAGAATAAAATTTCTCATTTAAAAAATCCTTCCTCTATTTTTGCTGTGATTGTGATTTATTAATTTTCTATTAACCTTTTAAACTTTTTGTTGAATCTAATTTATTAGTGTCTCTTAAAAAAAAAAAAAAAAAAAAAAAAGAACATCCGAGTCTTACAATAATATATATAATCACACGCACACACACACACATATATATATATATACATATATAAATATATATTTAACGAATTTCTTTCCCCTGAATATAATATGGACACTTATTCTAACCTATTTGTTAAAACTAAACAGTGTTCAGTGTACATTTAAGTCAAACACAAATAAATAAAAATAGTCTTATCAAACTAAAAAAGTGATAAGACGTCTTCATGCGTATGGAGTGAAATAACTGAGTTATTGACAAACTCGTGAGTAAGAAGATAAAAATCTTATCAGTAATAAAATGGTCTCTACCATAACACAGTTTTCTATATTTTTGAACAATTGTGATATAAAGTCAAGAGTATGAAAAAATGCAAAATTTCAATGTTTGATACTTCTTCTATTCAATTTTCTTCACGACTTTAATGCTTTTGCTCTAATCGTTTCAGCCTCTATAACACTGTCATACGTTACTCAAATAGTCCTTGTAAAATTAAAGTAAAATAACAGAGAAAATTCTGGTCAATGAAGGGAATGTTAATACGTAGGGGTTTCAAAAAGTAAGGTAACAAAACTTTCACAGGTGTGCAAATTATCCGTATGAATAAAAATCCCTCTGAAGATAACGAAGACGATTACAGGAATCAAACGGTGTTAGTAGATGGAGCTGGTTGTCCAATAACATGACTAAATCTCTATTAGAAAATGGTTACGTTGTCGGAAACATGGTCTGCGATTGAAATAAGAAGTGTGATAAGATTTTTGCGTTTAAAGAAAAATTCTCCAGTTGAAATTCATCTGCAGTTGTTAGAAGTGTACGGTACAAGTCACGAAATCAGGTATGGTTTGGGTGCACGGAATTTGACAAAGGCAGAACAGAGGTAAGAAATAAAGAAAGAACAAGGCGACCAAGCACGTCCACCGCAGATGATAACGTTTGCTGTGTCGAAGCTTTATTTGAAGGTGATTGTCGCATTACTCAAATGTGCAATTTTGTTTTGAGTAAAATTACACAAGAACTCCATATCTCATTTGGGGGTACACACAATATTGTGCATGAACGATTGGAATATCGGAAGACATGTGCTTGTTGGGTTACAGGATTTTCAGCGGGACGTATTGGACTACCCTCCCACTATCCCCAACCTCGCACCAAGTGATTTCCATTTCTTCGGAATTTTAAAGAAACACTTCAAAGGCCAGCGTAACAGAACCGATGATGAGGTTCAGAACGCCTTATTGACATGGTTGTACAACCTTGATGCTGATTTCTTCTATGCCTATTTCAATGATTTGGTGTACCGATAGAACAAATGCCTCGATAAGTATGGTGATTAAATAGAGAAGTAATATGTACCCGTGCCTTCCTACATTGTATATATTTTTTTATTTACTGAATGGACGTTAACTCTGAATGGGCTTGTTACCTTACTTTTTGAAACCCCCTCGTATTAATATTTTCTAACATAACTTCAAAGCTGTGATTTCATTTGTGTGTTCTTCTGACATTTGTATTTTTTCTGTAATTGCTTTATGCTTTAAATGCTTGAAAAGAACTGATGGTATAATTTCATACTAAGAACCAATAGAAGATGAAACATCTTTTTTGAAGACGAACACGTATTTACGTAATACAACAATAAAAATCATAGCACAAATTTTTAGTTAAAAATGTATTAAAAAATTCAACAGGATGCTACATGCTTATTTCTTTTCATCTGTTTCTTTACATCGCTGTTCGCATTCTCCACAACGCAAAAGAAAAAAAAAATTGTCCTAGCTTTTTTTAGGCAGCGCCATCTATTAGCGCTTTACACTGCTACCTTTGATTCTTTTAATCTGATGACAGAAAGTATTATTTTAATTCGACTTCCACGTATAAACATGAGCACGATGTGATTTATTCTCATATGTCATGTTTCAAAATCACTCTGTTACGCAATAAGAACAAAATTTGGATTAGGATAATAATTTTTTCTATTCTGACAAATTTTTAAGCATTTGAAATTTCGTTGTAGAAGTAACAGAATTAAAAGTTACACTGCTACCTTTGCTTCTCTTAATCTCGTGACAGAAAGTATTATTTTAATTCGACTTCCACGTATAAACATGACCACGATATGATTTATTCTCATATGTGATATTTCAAAATCACTATTTACGTAATGAAACAAAATTTGGATTAGGATAATAATTTTTTCTATTCTGACAAATTTTTAAGCATTTGAAATTTCGTTGTACAACCCCTGGCAAAAAGTATCCGATCACTGAAAGATGTGTCTAAGATACGTTACTATAAAAGGCTATTTTTCTAAAAATTTATTACATTTTTTAAAATAAAGTTTTTTATTACAAAAGTATCTTACTTTGTGACATGATAAAAAATAATACCATAAATTGCAATTAATTTTTACAATACAGAGGAAAATTAATATAAAGTATTCAAAGAAAAAAATGTCCGATCATCACATAACCGGGAAAAAAATATTCGATAAATTTCAATTTAAAACTTGGTTGGTCCTCCTTTTGCTCTAATAACTGCCTTTAAACGGCGGGGCATGGATTCAACAACCTTTTCACATAAATGTGATGGAATTTCCTTCCAGCTTTCCTTGATGGCTAGACGAAGTGCATTCATATTGGTCGGTCTTCTCTTTTCTATATTATTTTTCCAAACATTCCAAATATTTTCGATCGGATTAAGATCAGGACTATTTGCAGGCCAGTTCAGAGTCTTTATTGGAGAATTTCCGTTTTTATTTAAGAAATCGTTGACCCGTTTACCTCTATGGCAGGACGCATTATCATCTTGAAATAGGAAATCGGAGGAGTCACCAAACGCTTCCTCGATGCTAGGTATCAAATAATGCTCTAAAATGTTAACATATACTTCTGAATTGATTGTTTGCAACACTATACACAATTTACCAACTCCTTGAGATGTCATGCAACTCCACACCATAAATGAAGGCTGATATTTAGCTTTAGTTTTTAGGCAATCTTCTTTGAACTTTTCATCAGCTCTCCTCCACACAAACATTCCAGGGTTATCCCCAGTTCCTAGACAAACACGAGATTCGTCACTGAAAATAACCTTCTTCCAATCATCAGAAGACCAGCATTTGTATTTCTTGCACCATTGAAGACGATTTTTCTTGTGTTTCTTAGTCATATATGGCTTGGTTTTGGCTTTGCAGAAGTGATATCCTTTATTATTTAAACGATTTCGCACTGTACGTGCACATACCTTTACTCCATACTTTGACCACTCGGCATTCAGTTGTTTAGACGTACACCTTCGCATAGATTTGGCAAGATCAACTAATTTCCTGTCTTGTCTACTTGATGTTACTCGTGGTCGACCGCTTCGAGGCAGATTTCTTACATCATTTCTTAAGCGATATTTCTTCCAAATTTCGCAAACAGTACTTTGAGCACATCCAAATGTCTTAGCAACCTTTCTTTGGGAAATTCCGCTTTTTAAGCGTTTAACAATCAAAAGTTTTACATCATTAGATAATTCTCTCTTTCGAGCCATACTTCAGCAGATGCGAAACTAACTTGTAACTTTCAAACTACAATTTGACCTTTTATACCGTCTTCTTCGAACTTGAACGCATGCGCCGAGTAAAAAAAATTTGCATATATCATTTAACTGTGTTGCTTTTGTTTGCGATCAAATACTTTTTTCTCCACACAATGATGATCGGAAATATTTTTCCTTTGTGATTCAACGTATTTTCTCGTGTAAACTCTTAACTGATATTGTAATTTCTATTACTATTTAATAGAATTTGACAAAATTAGTCATATTTCACAAAAGCATACTCATAGGTTTGAAAAAAGTTTGAATTTGTGAAAAAATAACCTTATGTTTTAACGTATCATAAGCACTGTTTTCGGTGATCGGATACTTTTTGCCAGGGGTTGTAGAAGTAACAGAATTAAAAGTTACACTGCTACCGTTGCTTCTCTTAATCTCGTGACAGAAAGTATTATTTTAATTCGACTTCAGCGTATAAACATGACCACGATATGATTTATTCTCATATGTGATATTTCAAAATCACTATTTACGTAATGATAACAACACTGTAAAAAAATGTTGTAATTTTTCCTGCACTTTCTGCTGTATTTTTTCAAGCACCTGCACTATCAAATAAAATTACAGCAGAAAATCTTGTAAAAATTTATTTCTTACTGTCGTAACCAATAGCAGCGGGACTTCCTTTGGACTTTAGACTGAAACATCTGCGCGGGTACATAACATCTGTCTCACTGTCTCTTTGTAGTAGATGCTCTTTGTCTTCTTAACTGACGGCGAGCGAGGCATGCATAGAATGAGAATTCGTGGAAAAGGTTTGTTGTTAATTTTTACAATATTAATATTTTGTGTTGATTAATTAAAATGAATTACTTTCAAATATATTAACTTGCGCAGAGATCAGTTTGAAAATTGTTGAGTCATTTAAAATGAAAATATAATTCAAAATTTTACATTTTCTTTCATTTTAAGAATATTAATTCCAGTTTAAATAGAGGTAAAAATATAAAAAATTTTAGATAATTTAATTAAACTAAAATGAAAATTGTTTTATTTCAGTATATCTTAATAACCCCTTTTGGAAACAGGTCGTTTGCGATCCTTGAGAAAACTCCCGAAAGATGACATAGCGAGGAATTCTATTGAGAAGGGAAATGTATGAGATAATATGGTATTTTGAATCTCAGAATAGTTTTCTCTAACTTTTATTTATTTATTGTAATTTAATTAATTAATTTTCAAAATTGATATCTGCCATCGAACAGATATACTTATTTTGAAGCTATTTTTTATTAAATTTATGTGCTATTTTATATTGTCTTACATTTAATGCTTCTTTGAATTTTTAATTTTTGTAGAGCTCGAAATACCACCTTTTTTAAGGACATTTTCCAATTCAGTATCAATATATTCTGATAAAATTTTATGATAAAAATTGTATTTAACCCGTTCATTCCCAACTTTTTCCATCCATAAGACAATAAATCTTATATTTAGTGATAAATTTGTTTCAAAGGTAATATATATATATATATATATATGTATGTATGTATGTATTTAAAACAGGAGTAATAGCAGAGTATGAATTTATATAGATAACATAGCAACTAGAAATGTATTTATTTATGTTTAATATAACCACTGATACCACTTAAAATCATAACTTTTCAATGAATAAAAATGTCAAAATTTTGGAAGAAATACATATTCTAATTAATTGAAAAACAAATTATAAAAATTAAAAATTAAAATAAAGAATATTTCAAACAGTTAATTTACTTAGATTACAGGAAACTGATTCCAATATTATTATCAGAATAGAGTAAAATATATACTTTCATTTATCAACAAGGATAGTGAAATCATCTAAAATATATATATTTTCGGTGGGAAAATGTATAGAAATTTTAATATTGTTTATTCTGAATCAGCGTGAGTGTTGGATGGTAAGAAATAAAATCTGAATTGTTATGATTCCAACTGATATCACGGGGAATGAAAGGGTTAAATTTAGTGATGGAAAATGTGAATGAAAACGGTGGAGACTTTGAGCTCTGAATTTCTATTATAAAGAAAAGCATTAGGACAAGAAATCTATTTCTTTCAGTAAAATACAGCAATTGAAAACGATTTATCTTTTTTTCTTTTGGCACCAAATAGAAAAGTGTAAAACAAATTTTAAAAGGTTTATATAAGTAACCGTTGCCAATGAACGTAATTTTATATTTTAAGAAAAAGGCTGAGCTATTTTTACACTTATTCATTTATTTATTACCCTTTTGGAATATTTTAATCAAAAGAAAACTATCTTTTTTTCTTCTTCTTCTTACTGAATTCTTGAAAATTTTCGATCTTCCGGTTTTCGATGGATTTACACGTTTTCAGTCGTTCTGAACACGATTAGACCACGTCTAGAAAATCTCTCTCATTATGTATGAGTATGCATGTGTGTCAATGTGTATCAAAAATTTTATGTACACCATACCTTACGAACGAATGAACAAAATTTAACCAAATCATATTTAGTTGGACCTTGACTTAGCTTAGTTTTGATTACATTTAGTGATCATTCACTCAACAGGTTTCGCTGTCATACTGTTTTTTTTTTTTTTTTTTTTTTTTTTTAATGCGGCAGTGTAGGGAAAAATTTCGTATAAATGTACATAATGAGAATTATTTTTATTTTTCAATGTATTATGTATATATATACATATATATGATTGTGATAATCAGCAAGGAAAAGTTATTTGTGTATGGGCATCTCCCCCCTCCTTTCGAGAGAATAATTGCGCCCTTCTCCAGGAAGTATGTAATTTTTCAGTATGGATATATTTCAAAAGAACTGGTCAATACTCTTAAAACGAATAATTTGTTTAAAACAAATTTATTATTATTATTTTTCATAAAAATTCTTTTTGGAAAAAAAAAAAAAAAAAAAGATATATATATATATAGACTGAGATGTCTTCATAAAATTGACTTTCTTTCGACATTAAGTGTTAAGCTTAGAAAATCCGTGCAACAGAGTTGTTTTTTTTTTTTTTTTTTTTTTTTTTTTTGGGGGGGGGGGGGGGGTACATAAATGTGGACACATACTTTCGAAGAGCTAAAATTATTACAGCGAAGTAGGGAAAGCGGTAAAGGTAGATTTGTAAAATTTTAAATTAAAGATTGGAACTATAAAAATAGTAATGCTATTAATGAATTCTTTGAGTGTAAAATCACGCAATTTTGCTACGATCAGAATTTTAAGGGGAGCGAACAGGCTTCTCTGGGGGTTTTAAGACGTAGATATTTATATATTGTTTAAATGAAACAATATTAATTTGATATTAAATATTAAACAGAGTAATTGTTACGACAGAAAAACAAAAATAAAAAATTTGCGAATGTAAGATCAGCAAATACTGTACGAAAGGTTAAAAAAGGTCATCCATTCCCAACGTCCCAACCTAAACAATTATATCATTTATTCCCTCGAGCGCAGAAGTTTTTCTATCAAGGGCATTTGACGATAACCACTAACCACAGACACAGATGGTTTTAATCTATTGCACATAGTATTGATAAGCCTGCTATAAATTATTTCCAAGTGTAAAATAACTGTCTATCATTAGATTTAATGCATTTTATTGCGCGTTTAATATAAATATATATATAAACTCGGCTTACACAGTACTACTTTTTAATTTTTTTCACGTTTTAAGATTTTAATAATGATAATAAGGACTTTAAATACTATTTCCTTTCTTTTCCTTTTCTTTCTTTCTTTATTTGTTTGTTCACTTATTTATTCTTTTTTCCCTCAATATAATACAATACCCATAAATAAATAGCATTTCCTTGTATTAAGCGTTAGTTAATAAAAATCTAATGGCATATTTTAGTAAGCATACACCTTAATTCTGAAATATGCTGATTTATTGGTAAATATTTAATTTTTTTGGAATCAGCAAAACAGTTCGATTTTTGACGCTTAAACACAGGTATAATTCCATATTTTAGCAATGGATGATAAAAATAAATACGTGTTCGAGAAATTAGCTGTAATTAAACATAAATTTTGTAAATCAAGAATATAACATATTTCGGCACACACACACACACAAAAAAAAAAAAAAAAAAAAAAAAAAAATAATCTTTTTGATACGCTATTGTCAAAAATCATTTGTTTTTACATTTAAATAAAAACAGCGAGATTTTTAGTGAATGAATAAGATACCTGCATATTCTTCTGATTACGAATGAAAGAGATTTTTTCTAACATGCCAAAAAATAACGATTTTAGGTTTCATAATAGCCTTAGTGCGATAAATTTATATAAAAACTACTATAATTATTAAGAAATATTTCATTTTTCTAAAAAAAAAAAAAAAAAAAAAAAAAAATATGAATCTGGGTATAAATGATAACACAGGTCGACATGTAAAATTTTGATTTAATAATTTTGGCTGAACTTTATGTTTTTTGGTGCGTTGAAACCGAAAATGAAGCCAGTTTTTCTCTATCACGTATAGATTTTTGTCAATACAGGGTGCCTGCCTATACAATTTCTTCCATTACTCTTCTACCAATATAATTATATGGTAAGTTTTATAGTATGTTTCTATTATTAATTAATCATAGATACCTATTGTTGTAACTGCGAAGCACTAGTGCGACTTAAAAACATATCAACCAACCAACCAACCTGTTGTTATGATGGTATATGTAAGAAATTGTGTTGGTAAACACCCTGTATTGACAAAAATCTTTTCGTGATAGAGAAAAATGGGCTGCATTTTCGGTTTCATCATATCAAAAAACAAAGATCAGCTGAAATCATCGAATCAAATTTTGTTAACTTCATTTTTGTAGGCCTGTGTAATCTAATAAATCTAATAAAAATTTCTAATAATTTATTCTGCGTCTATCTATGGACTGATTTAAACGTATCAGGAATAATGGCAGAATCTAACCTGCTTGTCTGCCTTTGAGACCCAGGTCTTTGGAGGAGTGCATTTCATGGCGTTTTTCCTGTGAGTTTTGGGGGAAATCACAGAACATTTTACAGGACTAGGATGATGGATATGAACTATGTTTGAACCTAGTAGTCTAGTCTACAGACTTTTAGGTCAAATTCGTTAAATTATTTCTAGCTGGATATAAATTGAAGATTCTTTTTATTTATTTTAAATTGAGTAGATAAGCATTTGCTACTTAGAACACAAATATAATAATTTCTGTGCAAATTTACTTTATTTGAAAACAAAACAGTCAGGCATTAATGGAACTGTAATATTAAAGTCAAATCCTGATTTTAAATTTAGAAATTTTACAAAACAATCTTTCAACTTCTAAAGGCATTAGTTTTCTATTTTGCTTTATAAGCAAGTACTTTTTGCTCCTGTCTCATATAACACTGGAAATATATCTATCGTTATATTAATTATGAAATCAATTATTTCTTTATAAGAATTTTAGCATGCATCACGGATAACATTCGACATTTTTTTTTCTTTTTTAACTACCCTTGTTTCTATTACAGAAACATTTATTATATATATTTATATATATATATATATATATTTATATATATTTATTATATATATTTATTATATATATATATATATATATATATATATATATATATATATATATATATATATATATATATATTTATATATATTTATTATATATATATATATTATTTATTTTTTTTTTTTTTCAAATTAATTGATATGGTAATTAGTGTTAGGAAATCTCATTTTTGTTATATATATTACATCAATATTATACATATTACATTATATGTATTATCAACAACAACTATACGAGATCGAGCTTCTCTCACCGTTAATCTCTTAGCTTTAAAAATAATAGCGGTTTCAGTAAAGTAGTTACCATCTAAAGCTGTAAATATAAATAGTACAAACTGATACAAAAGTTGGGGAAATGTGCGAATTTTATTGATTAACAAAAAAAAAAAAAAAAAAAAAAAAAAAAAAATTGCTTCAGTAATTAATTGCAATTAAACGTAAATTTTAACAAAGAAGAGTGAAATGCTTGCACATTTTTTTAATAGGTTGCATAATTGATGCATATTTCGGGAAACAACTTCGAAAAATTGCGAATTTTATAGATGAGATTGGAGAAAAAATTGTAAACTTTGGAAATTATTTACATTTTTAAACATAAATTTTGACATCTAACGACGAAATTATTCAGTACTTCAAACATAAGTTGTAAAATTATCACGTATTTCGTTTTTTTTTTTTTTTTTTTTTTTTTTTTTTTAAAGGTTGAACTTCCTGATAGGAAGACAAATTATCCTGAATTTAATCCTGATAGGATTAAATGTAATAATTATATTCTTAATATATATATATATATATATATATATTTAATTGTTATGTATCAAAGCTTTATTTTCATTATTTATTTATTTATTTATATTTTTACTTTTTAAGATTAAGGTACAAGACTTCTTCATTGACAAGTGTTTTGGAAATTTCTTTGAAGGAACCTGTACATATACGGCCTTAAAAAAATTTCACGTTAATTTTTCTTTATAATTTTTTTTGCTTTAAATAAAACATTTTTAGATGCAATTGGTGTAAGAATAATTTCTTACTTTCATGTTGAATTTGGATACTTTGTTTTCTTCGTATGAGTCCTTTTGTTTTAAATGGTTTATTATATGCAGTGGGTGAAAAAAGTATTAGAAATACTTGTAATTTTGACATTTTTTCGATTTTCAAAGATAAATAAATAAATAAATAAATAAATAAAAATACTGGATGAAGTGGCATGGAACTCCAAACATGCAAAGAACATTTATAAACTACATTTTATACTGTCAAGTTAGTCACGAATGGAATTAGGGGACAAACTATACACTGAAGAAAAGCATAAACATTCTTCATCACATTATATTATAAATATCTAGAAATAACTTGTAACTTTAACACATTATTGCACTCTATATGTACAATGTACAATATTTGCATTTTATTTTATTTTATTTTTTTTAAATCGTACTATTATTAAGGAAGATATATCTTTTTTTCAAAAAGCATTAAATTATTTTTGGTAAATATTTTGTTTATAACAAGAATGCATTTCAAAACATTTTTACAAAACTTAAAGAAATAGTACTCCAAAACACAAAATGAACATGGGTAGTATTCGCTACGATTTGAGTATTTGAAGTTTTTTTTTACTATGCATGCGCTAAAAGTAGATTTTTTTAATTACGCGGGTTGAAAGCTTGATACGTTATTGCTCAAAAGTTTAACAAGATTTGCAAACGATCAGTTTTTCAATTTAAAAACTTATCTTTTAATGAAATGTTTTCAAACATTGGGTGTTTAAAGAAGTGTATTTTCCTCATGCTTTTCTGTGAAGGTTGGTTTCAGACAACATTTAAAAGCAGGAACAAATTGAGCAAAATCTATAATGTTTGTGATCACCCTGTATTATTAAATGAAAGAAATGATCTGTAACTTTAGGATGTTTTATTTTAAACCAATTACAATTTGTGGATGAATTTGTGTGACGATAGCAAGTTAAATAACGGAGATATAACATTTATTTACTCAAAAAAAAAAAAAAAAAAAAAAAAAAAAAACTTTTGAAACAATATGCTGCAATTGAAATACAAATATTTTAAACGTCTCATTAAATGTGAGTCTTTTTATGAAAAACGTTTTCACTGCGCATGCGAAAAAGATTAAAAAAAAAAAAAATACGTAGGCTGAAAGCTAGATATTTGGACAACTTTTATCAAAAGTTCATTTGAATAGAGTAAAAAGTAAGAAAATTGTCGGCAAAAGAACGAGTTAGATTTTAGGGTTTTTTTTTTTTTTTTTTTTTTTTGAGTTGAAATTTGATAAGGACTTTTTACACGGCGCATGATTAATTTGAAGATTCAATTATTTCCATCTCTTTGTAAAAGTTCTTTTTTGTGGGAAAAGCCCCTTATGATCTCGCAAATCTTAGTAAATAAACAAAAATAAGTTAGGTCTACAGGCTTATAAAAATTTTTTCACAAAAGAGTACTTTTGGAGCGTGGTTGAAATAACTGGATCTTCAAATTAATTGCACAACACGGGAAAAACCCTTTGTTAAATTTCAACTCTAGAAAAATATCTAAAATCTAGCTAGTTCTTTTTGTTAAATTTTTACTCTGTTCATAAATGAACTTTTGACAAAGTTGCCCAATATATCTAGCATTCAACCCTGTGTAATAAAAGTTTTTCTATCTTTCGCGCATGCACAATGGAAGCGTTTTTCATAAAAATGTTCATATTTCCTGAGATAGAAAGGTATTTGTATTCCAATTGTAGTATATTATTTCAAAAGTGTTGTTCAGATTATCTGAAAGTAGGAGTAATTTTCGTTTAAAACTCTCTAGATCAGACCTGTCCAACCCAAAACACTTACTGGGCCGCATTGGAAATCTATTTTATTCATTCGGGCCGCACTGTATGTGCAATCATAAAAAAAAGCCATCACCCCCCTCCTTTCACGACTAATTTCGCCGTAAATTAGTGTAGAGACTTGCGGCTGGTGCCAATCAATTAGTAATAAGATCTAGTTTAGAACGGTTTAGTTGGATTTTGCTTAAGGGGTGTCTACATATTAAAACTGGCATCAACTTCATTTTTTTTCAAAGGCAACCCCCCAATTTCGACGAGCTTTTTGGATTACTTGGTACAAATCAACTCAGAAAATGACATAGTTTATATGTTTCTATCAATTTTTCTCAGAGTTATAATTTGTTAAAATATGGAGATGCTAATGTTAAATGAATGCAATAAACATTAATTCATGTCTTCCCAAAAAACTAATAGATTAAAATTTCTTTCTTTCTTTCTTTCTTTTTTTTTAACGTTATTATGAATTAATCCAAATATATTCCATGCATATTTTTGATTAAAAAACATTTTTTGAATTATGAAAATAATTAATAAAATCATATTTCAAAAAATTATGAGTTACGACCTGCCTTAATTTTTGCACGAATAGAATGGGCATCATTAAAAATATGGGTTACAGTTCATTCCTATCATTATTTTTCGAATTATAGTGATATTTCAATTTTTATTGCTCTTAGCGGGCTGTCACACGTTATCTTTTGTGTCATATACTACTTTGCTTGCGCATGATTATAATAGTTATTGAAGTAAGTTTAGACGTACACATCATTTCTTAATTAGCATTACTTTACATTATTTTATATTTAAAATTGTTATATTTATTTTCCGATTATTATCTGAATGGATATAATACTTTTCTGTGTGATATCTGAATTTTATTTTTTTAAATATAGAGATTTACCCTTGATAAATTTTTGCTTGTTGCTCGATGAAAACTTGATATAAAGAATATAAAATATACCTTTTTCCGAATCGCCTTGACCTCAGAAGTTCGAATACGTAGTCAAAAATGGGTGTTACAATTCGGGAAATTAAAAAAAAAAAAGGAAGACGAAGAAGCTTGTACAAGTTTTAATATGTGCATGACACCCTAAACAAAATTTAGCAATTGAATAAAAAACTAGATGTTATTACCAATCGTTAGGCATCAACTGCCGGTTTCTATGTTAATTTTCGGCGAAATTAGTCGGGGAAGGAAATTATTATTATTATTTTAAGACTGTACATATTCATATGGAGAGTAATCTTTCGGGAATAGCAGAAGAGTTGATAACTATACAGTATGTATAGAAAATATATTGAAGAAAAAAAAAAAAAAAAAAAAAAACAAGAAAGAAAAATCATGCGGTACGCATTGATTAGTAACACTTTCCAACTGCACGTAATTGTCGTATCGAATAACTTTTAATATTCTTTGCCTACATTACCACACAACAAACAGAATGACTGAAAAATATACAGATAAACTAATTGATTTTAAAATTACTTTTACGCATTTTGGAAAGTGTTAAAAAGACTTAACGCAAAAGAAAATGCAGTCATTAGATTATAATTACAGCTTTTGATCTCTCTGAATATTTTAGTGTAGCCCTGTAAATCAGAAAGTTAATCATATCATATTCTATACAAAACATTATTATTATTTTTTCCCCCAGAGTTGTATCATTTGAATCCTTAATAGAACATATATCTGATTCTAAGTTTACTCATCCTGCTATGCTCAGGAGTGAAAAAGTGAAAATTATTGCTATGTTCTTAAATGATAATAAAAAGAGAGTAAATTAGCAGCATTGTGGCATTCCAAAAGAATAACATTTAACTATTCACTTACAGAAAGGGATAATTTTTTTAGTTGACCAAGTGTGACACTGTAAAAAAATGACATTCATAACTACAGTTAGATTGGGAATAATAAAGTTTAAATGATATATTTTAGAAAGAATTAAAATGGTAATTTTATAGAATTTTGTGAGATAGAATCAGTGTTACAAGTTTGGGGGCTTTTTTTTTTATTCAATTACTACCACTAAATTTTAATTGTAACGGTTACCTAATCGCTTCGAAGATAAATCATCTATTATTTATATAAAATATCATTTCTCAAAATTATTGGTGATAGTTGAATAAAAAAAGTCCTCAATCTGGCAACACTGGGTAGAATTTTCTAGAAATTGGAAAATGATCAAAGGGTAATAAACAAGGAATAATTAAATAGGTAGGATTCCTGTCAGTGTAACGACAATTATCTCCATTCGGAATAATTGGCATCAATTTTGTGATTAGGAATAACAAATGTGTCATTTAGAAAATTTGTCATTAAAATATTAGGTTTACTGGAAAGTTCTGTCCTTTTGAATTAATAAAATGAAAATTTTCATTTAACAATTATCATCTTGAGAGTTACACAAGAATACCTTAAATGTTATCAAAGATAACTTTCCGATGTAAGTATTTTAATTAAAAAATACAAAACTTTCCGGTAGACCTAACATATCTAATATTCACATTGGAAAAACATAACGTAAATTACTCCTAGCAGAATCATGTTTTCATAGAGAATCAAACATCTTTTCCCTATTCTTATCTTTATAATTTTGATGGCGCACCTACACTGCAGTTCCCCTGGTGTTCTCCCCAGGACATCCTTAAGATATCTTGAGAAATAAAGAACATTCCCTAGAGACATCACAAAGATGTACTGGGGGTGTATTGTTAGGGCATCTGCGCGAAAATACTTTATTCTTTTCATGACTTCGTCATAAACAGAATAAATAAATAAATAAATAAATAAAAATAAGAAATATTTTGTGATTTCTGCAATTAAATATAAGACAGGGATCGGCACTATCACTTCTTCAATAACACTATTTTTATAAAGTAATGTCTGTAATATTCGACCAGCGATAACTGCTGTTAGAAAGATAAAAATCATTGCTTTTTTTTTTTTTTTTTTTATGGAAAAAAAAAATAAATAAATAAAAAATAAATTAAACATTGTACTTAAAAAAAGTAATTGTGTCAAACCCTGCATAAAAAAAAAAAAAAAAAAAAAAAAACATTGAACAATTAATTATAGAAAGGATGCAGCAACCATGCAAAAAGTTGAACAAAAAATCGGAAGCAGTATTAAAAATTTATTATAATTGGTTCGGAATTTAAATCTGTAACAATAAACATGAAAAGCAAGCACTTTCAAGCAATAATAATAATAATAAGAAGAAGAATTATTATTTATTATTATTATTATTTTCAAACAAAAAATTAAGTTACAAATACAATAAGAAAATAAATATTATATTAAAAAAAATATTTTTCAAAAATTATCCATGGCATTAAATTTTAATCAGGGTACCTAAAATTTGACGAACCAAGCTAAAATGCTTCTTTAATCTTTAAACCATAATACGAAATCAACAGGTTTAACTCTCTATTGAGTGAGGAAAAGTGGAAAATACTACATTCCAAAAATAGTTTAAATTATTAGTCTATGTCTTCAGTTATACTTTTCTGAAGCTTTATTTCAGGCTTAACATGACTTTATAGAAAAGAAAAAAAAAAAAGAAAAAGAGAGAGAGAGAGAGACGTGGAGAGAAAGATGAAAAAGAAAGAAACCGATCTTTTCATGTGTAATTTTTTTTTACAACAGTGTTGTGAAATTTATAGCTCCGATAAGAACACCATCCTGTAAAATTTGCTACAAAATGTAGTGAATTTTTCAGAATTATAAAAAATGAGATCTTGTACAATTCTCAACAAATGCTCAGAATCTGAAGCAGCAACTGAATTAAGATGGCATGGCCCCTTTGACGGCATTATTGAATGCAGCACTCGTGCCTACTTTGTACGTCTGACGAAGGATCGTGAGTTCTTTCGACCCAAAAAACTGTTGCGAGTTTATTGCATTTTATGGTGTTTATCCAAAGTTCTATAATTATTATTGAAGTAAGTTTTATACAATAGCCTATATTTCCACTTAATATTTTTAAACTGGATTATATTAGGTTTGTCTAATAAAATATATGTTCCGGAACCAATTCTTGTGGTTTTAATTTTTTTTTTTTTTTTTTTTTTTTTTTTTTTTTTTGCAGAATTGAAATCTATAAATTATGTTTTCTCAGTCTGCAATTTTTCATGAATTAATAATCTTCAAATCTTCAAACAGCTAAAACTTTTTGAGATATTTAGGAAAGAACTGGCAACTTTTTTGCATGTTTAAGAGAAACAATTTAAAAAGAATTACGTATGGGTTTTGAAATTTATTCATTAGTTAAAAAAAAAAAAAAAAAAAAAAAGCTTAAAAAGTGCTTGGTAAAATTTGGGAAGAAAGGGGGGGGGGGGGAGATTTTTCTTAATTTTTCTTTTAAAGATACTGCAAAAATCGATCCCCAATTCTTTTAAGTTCTATTAAACATCCATACACATTAAGTATATTCTTAAATATCTTTGGAAGTCTTAGATTTTGAAGATCATAAATTCATGAAAAAATGTAAACTAAAAAACGCTATTTAAAGATTTCAAATCTGTAAAAACAGTCTCTCAAAAACCATGAGAATTGTTGCCTGAATACATATTTTATTGAACAAACGAAATTTATAAATATTAAATGTAAATACAAACTTTTAAATAAAATATACTATTAATAACAGCATCTTATGAAGTTTACAGCAAAGTGCAGTAAATTTCACATCACTATTAAAAACACCAACTTTTAAAATTAACAGAAAAGTGCAGTAAATTTCACATCACTGTTAAAAACAGCATGTTGTAAAATATACAGCAACTTGCAGTAAATTACACAGCACCGTTAAAAACAGCAACTTGGAAATTTTACAGCAAAGTGTGGTTAATTTTACAGCACCATAAAAGACAGCAACTTGTGAATTTTACAGCAAAGTGCAGTTAATTTTACAGCACCAAAAAAGACAGCAATTTATGAATTTTACAGCAGAGTGCAGTTAATTTTACAGCACCAAAAAAGACAGCAATTTGTGAATTTTACAGCAAAGTGCAGTTAATTTTACAACACCATAAATGACAGCAACTTGTGAATTTTACAGCAAAGTGCAGTTAATTTTACAGCACCATAAAAGACAGCAACTTGTGAATTTTACAGCAACTGTGCTGGCAGCCGCGGTGCCAGCAACTTTTGTTGTAAAATGCCGAAATTTTTTTTTACAGTGAAAATTTGGATTAGGATAATAATTTTTCTATTCTGACAAATTTTTAAGCATTTGAAATTTCGTTGACGAAGTAACAGAATTAAAAGTTACACTGCTACCTTTGCTTCTCTTAATCTCGTGACAGAAAGTATTATTTTAATTCGACTTCAGCGTATAAACATGACCACGATATGATTTATTCTCATATGTCATATTTCAAAAATCACTCTGTTACGTAATGAGAACAAAATTTGGATTAGGATAATAATTTTGTCTATTCTGACAAACTTTTCAGCATTTGATGAAATTTCGTTGTAGAAGTAACAGAATCTGAAGTTTATAAGGTAAATTTCAATTTTCTTATAAAATTTCAGCGCAGGAGCTTTTTCGAAGTTTCATGCAACTTTTTCGTTGGATTTATATGCCGAAAAAGTCATTTTTTCTTGAAGAAATCAAAAAAAGATGAAGTTTCTTCATTAAAATTTCTTTCTCTCTTCATAGAAAAGATCACGAGAAAACACGCGCTACGCTGCCGTTAAACAAAATTTTTCAACGCCATTAGTTTATTACTTAATCCAAATAAACCGCCAGTACATGTTCGTTTGTTGAAATTATAACATAATTGTGCAATTATTTTTCGGTAACAGCTCCAGAAATTTATTTGATGTAACATTTAGACAGAATTCTGAAAATAACGGGTAAATATAGAAATTCACAACATATTTGATTTACTCCCTCTAGCAAGAGATTGTAATTAAAATGAGTGATAAAGAGTTAAATTTATACGTGTATTTGTTTGTTCAATTTTATTTTTGTATGAAACATGCTTTCATACGTATAAAAATATTCTTATTTTGATTTGCTTAGTACAGTCTGAAGATTTTAATATAAACCAATAATAAATTTCATCCACAGGCAAAATGTATTTCAATTATCTTGGATGTCCTTGTATACGGGCTCATATATCGTTCTGGTTAGTACTGAGAGCGCAGAATAAAGAGGTAGAGCCATGGATGACTCATTTACCAGTTCCTCATAATATTATAGCACGAAGAGGTGCTCTTATTTTTCATGTATAACAAATATGTGGCAAACACCGTCAGTAAAGTCACCTTTTGTTATAAAGAATATCTGTACCTAAGTTATCTTTTTTCTGCAACATCTGTATTGTATGTTTTGTCCCGTTGTCATTAGTGTAAAATTATAAAGAATTCCTTCTTTTCATTTGAGTCTACCCTTAGAGCACACCCAAGTTCCCCATATATATATATCGACGAAAAGTTTAGTGTAGCATCACTATATAATACAGACTTATAATACGGAATTTGAACTCCTTGCTAGTATTTATTCTTAAGATATGCTGATAACAGAATCAAACACGCACAGAGAGACAAACATACAGACCAACCGCTAATTAACACTTTTTTCTACTACATGTGGTTTAGAAAAAGCATAATAAGAATAAGAATAAGAAAAAATAACTAAAACATTGTATAGAAAAGTTTATAAAGTCATTTTACTCTGAATAGAAGCCATATAATATGGTTAATCAAAATAATTCAAAGGTAAGGTGATTAAATTGATACACATCATTTAAAGACTGAAAAAATTTGATATGATATAATGATGTAACCTGTGAGACTGTCGCGTCATCAAACCAACGTAACTCACAACCAATGAAATTTAGAAAAAAAAAATGTAACTTTAGTCTGTAACTGTATTTTCTCAAAAAAAAAAAAAAAAAAAAAAAAAAAAGGTTTGCAGAGTTGCCATTTGCGTCATTATTCTTTTTTTTTGAAGTATTCTAAAGTTAAAACGTAATGTTTATATTCTGTGTATAGTGTGTTTGTGTCTTCATTAAACATTGTCATGTGCTAAAATGGTTGCGGATATTTCATCTAAGTCTTCATCTTTTTATTCGACGCCTCGAATTAAATTGCTTTTATGGAAAAGCAAAGAATAATTAGTCTTATGTCTACATTAAGTGCTCTACCAAGCTAGCCAGCAATATAATGCGCGTTTATCAAGTTTATTTATTTTTTTTTTTGCATTTACATCGGATGCAGCTGCGTAAATGCATGCATTTATATAGTTTTTTAAATAACGAATAATTAACGAAGACGTAATTATAGGAAACAGTGAAATAAGATTAACAACAATTTTCTGTTTGCACGTTACAGAATTTTAAATGTAAGTAAACCTGCGGTAAAATGATGTCTGAATGAAAGTAATTTTATATGAGGATAAAAACAAAAATGATCGAATTTACTCCTGCCTGAAACATAATTTCTGAGAAGTTTTGTCACATGCAGTTGGCAGGAAGCAGCTCTCTGTAATTTAGTGTATTTTTATTTATATACATGCATATTTAATTGTTTCTAAACTGTTTGTAATGGTAATATAAATGTACTACTAGGCTTTCGCCCGTTTAGCGCTCGATATACACTGATATTTTCAAATTATTTCTCCTTGCAAATTTAACTACTAAACATTAGAGTATGATATTTAAAACAAATGACATCAACATTTTACATCGTAATATTTATATGTTTTATCGCCTGAACGTTTCCAATAATTTAAAAATGACATCTTAATAATTTATTTCAAATTTTATAAAAATATGTCTATTTTGTAAGTTATATATTTTTAATTTCCAGCTTCTTCTTCTTTTGACGTAGCAAAATTCTGTACATTTAATTAAATTTATTTTCCCGTGATGTATTAAAAATTCGCATAACAGCGAAAATAATTTATTCGAATATACACATATACATATGAATATTTTGTTTTATTGAAGCTTTGTCCTTTGGATGAATAAATTGTAGAAAATAATCAAGTTATTGTAGCACTGTTTAATTCAAACGAAAGAAATATATTGCATGCAAATAATACTATACTAAAATAAAATTTTTAAATGAGATTTCTTCTATAAATGACCGTTAATGTTTTTTGTTTAATTCTTAATTTACTTTTTGAGTCAATAAACGAATTTTCGAAAACCAGGCAAAAAATAAGTAAAAATTTATTTTCTTTTTCTCAATACATTGGTTGCAGTTCTGATGTATTTTCCTGTTAAATTATTATTACTATTATTATTATTTCATTATTTTATTCGTTTGAAATGCACGCATGGAAACCATGGATAAAATTTTATTTTCTTTATTTCACTACATTTTTGCTGCTGCAGTGACGTTACTTACGTACGTTGCCCCCGTGAAACCTAGACTTTTATTACACAGGCCTACAAAAATGAAGTTGACAAAACTGATTTGATGATTTCAGCGGATCTTTATGTTTTTTGATGTGTTGAAACCGAAAATGCAGCCCATTTTTCTCTATCACGTATACTTTTTTGCCAATACAGGGTGTTTACCAACCCAGTTTCTTATGTATACCATCATAACAGTAGGTTGGTTGGTTTTTTGTTGTGGTTGTATGTGTCGCACTAGTGCTGCGCAATTACAACAATAGGTATCCAAGATTAATTATTCACGGAAACATACTATAAAACTTACCATATAATTATATTGGTGGAAGAGTAATGGAAGAAATTGTATAGGTAAGCACCCTGTATTGACAAAAATCTATACGTGATAGAGAAAAACTGGCTTCATTTTTAGTTTCAGCACACCAAAAAACATAAAGGTCAGCCAAAATTATAAAATCAAAATTTTACATGTCGATCTGTGATTAAGAAGATTCTAACAAGAACTTAAAAATAGATTTTTAAATGATAAACAAACATTTATTTAGTAAAATGCGTATGTATCTGCTACGATACTTTAAGAATTTCCCAGCAGCACCTTAATATGCTTGCACACTTATAGATAAGATAACACACTATCATAATGCTGCAAATTTGAAGATAGAAGCAACCTTATCGTCATCAATTTTCCTTTTATGAAATTATGCTTTTCACTTGAAATCAAAACAATACATACTTGAAAATTGCATGTTTTTGGAGGAAATCGTTACAGATATTAAAAATAACGTTATCAACAGAATCGAAACTTAAAACTAGTTGACATAGGTGGACTCTGCTCAGTTTAGTGATGCCAGATGGTCCAAAATTATTTCCCCAAACAGATCTTCAAATTTTCCCAAATCAGGGTTTTTTTTTTTCGAAAAAATCCCCAACTTGATTTCTACAAAAAATTGAAAAAAAAAAAAAAAAATAAATAAATAAAAAAAAAAAAAAAAAAAATCAAGCAGATTTTTTTTATGATTTAAGCTCAGATTTTTCCCCAAATGAAGGTAATTTTTGGTAAAAATCCCCAAATAACAATAAAGATATTGAAAGTCTCTAGTCGTAGGGATAAATCATTACGTTGCCAACATTGACAGAAAGTTGAAGAACTCCCCAGATTTGTCCCGAAAAATTTTAGAATTCCCCAAAAAAGTCCCCACAAACATTTGGTCCCCAAAATTGTCCCCAGAAGCCTCAAAAATCCCTCAAATGCGGACAAAATCCCCAATCTGGCATCACTGGCTCAGTTCCCCATCATATGTATATTTTCATAAATTTTTAGTACGAAACATATTATATTTATGCTAAGAAAAATGAATTTAACCATTCGCTCGACACAGTGATAGAATAAAATCCCTACTTAACAGGCAACCCACCTTTCAGTTCGATATATTTACCTTATTCTAATCTATTAATTTATTTTAGTGGAGTCAGTTTCGTAGTTTACTTTTCATGCAATTCCATACAATTTCCATTGCAACAATCTCCAAAATGCAAATTTATATGGAATATCGCCCAATTCTGCTACGTTCACAAAATCTTAAATTTCGTATACCTTACGAAATTTTCAAATTAGAATGTTTGAAGTCAATGATGTTCAAATGATGCAAATATCCTTCAAAATGGACGTTTATGCGAAATTTTCGCTATTCTGCTATGTTAAGTAAATCGTAACTTTCGAATAATGCTACTATTAAATTCTACTATATGTAAACTACGAATGTAAATGCAACTATATTCGAACTATGAAATTTTTAAATTACAAAATTCATAGTCGAGGCTGTTCATGCCAGTATCCTAAATAATATTTTAAAAGTGGTCTGTCATCTTTACAATTAAGATATCCCTCAAAATTGACGTTGATGCGAAATTTTGGCCTATTCTGCCATGTTAAGTAAATCATAAATTTCGAATACCTTGCGAAATTTTAAATTAGAATATTCATAGTCAAGGATGATTATGCCAGTATGATATTTCAAAAGTGGTCTGACATCTTTACAATGAAAATATCCCTCAAATCCCTTTATGCGAAATTTCGCCCTATTCTGACATGTTAAGAGATTCGTAAATTTCCAATAATTTACAAAATTTTCAAAGTAGCATGTTTATAGTTAATGATGTTAATTCCGGCATCAAAAATGATATTTAAAAGCTGTTCTTACATATTTACGATGACAATATTTCTTTTGATGCACGTTTAAGTGAAATTTTGCCCTATTCTCCCATGTTAAGAAAATCGTAAATTTTTAATAACTTCTGAAGCTTTTTTATTAGGACGTTGCAAACGAATAGGGTTCTTGTTAGTGTCATAAATAATATTTTAAAACTGGTTTTACCTCTCTGCGATCATTTGTTTGTGAGATTTCGTGTGCACAGATTAAAAAACTAACATACTAACACACTAACAAACTAACAGGCAGTCTACAGACGGACACCAT
This sequence comes from Salticus scenicus, assembly GCA_963930645.1. Lineage (NCBI taxonomy): Eukaryota > Metazoa > Arthropoda > Arachnida > Araneae > Salticidae > Salticus > Salticus scenicus. The sequence continues at coordinate 25,198,999 of OZ005649.1, read as the reverse complement.
ACCAATTTTGATATTTTCGGATTGATCAAATCTTAAAACGTGAAAAAAAGTAAAAAAAAAAAACCGAGGTCGAAAAATTTCACGATTGCCTAAGTTCCCCATACCTATAGTATGATGAGGAACTAATTAAAACTGTGCATTGCACTGTCGATTTTCTAAACAATAATAATGACCGATATTCAGGTAAAAAGTTTTATAAAAATTTTTTCTAAGAAGTAAAGTTATTAAAAAAAAAAATTCAAAATATGGGTCTGCATTGAAATACTTTTGATATAACATATTTGTAATCTGAATGTATTCAGAGGCCGGTAGAGCACCGGGCTCGTGATTGGAAAATTGCGGGTTTGGTAGTCGAGCCGACCAAAGACGTCGTGTACACTGATGGTGGCTGGTGCACATAAAGTCTGTCGTGGCTACAATGTCCTCCATGTTCCCATCAAAATTGTACCTCTGGGGGTTACCGAAACGGGGGAATTATCCCCTCCGTGAAGGATCAAAATTGTGATGGCATGTCTCCGGCAGTGGCGGCTCGTGCACGACAATTGGTGAAGAGGCGCACTGTATTTATTTTACGCTGTATTCAATTATAGAATATAAATTTACATTTAAATAAGTATTTTTAGTTAATTATAGTTAAGACCATGCTTAATAAAAATTATGATTAAAAATACTTAAATATTATTTTTGAGCTCTTTACCTATTTTAGGTTCACGAGCTGCCACTGGTCTCCGGACCACCTCTAGGGGTGAATCCTAGACCGTCGCCAATTGCCCATTGCTCAGCACTAGTGCAACGTAAAACCCAGACAGCCAACCAACCAACCTGAATGTATTCAGTGCATTAGAAACATTTGTAGAATAATGGATATACTGATACAACCTAAAGTTTTGTTTGTGCAATTACATTTTAATATGCATTACATGATTGATATGGCTGAAAGCACTTAATTTTCTTGTACACAATGTAAAAAATAAATCTGCTAAAAAATCAAAAATTTCTCTAAAAATCGAAAACTTCCTACAGAAAATTTATGTTTTCTAAAACTACAGAAATTTCTTTTAAAATTACATTTCAATCTCTCAACAGTTTTTTTTTTTTTTTTTTTTTTTTTTTTTTTTCTGTAACCAGATAACATCTTTAACCATTAATATAGATTTCATCTGGTGGTTACGTATTTTTTTATGTTCTGAATACAGAATGTTCGTATCAAACAGGATTGGGAAGTGGTATAGTACCAGACTATCACAGGCTTCCATTGCTCAGTGGTAATTGCGTCCCTACGATACGGTGACTCTGGTTCGGTTTTGGCTAACAGAAGTAGAGAATTTTATTTAATACGAGACATTTTACCGTGTGTGTTACGGAAAAAATCTGTTGTGTACGAATATTCTCAGTATTATTCTGCTACAGAAAACTTTTTTTTAACGAATTTTCTGTATAATATGCAGATATTTTCTGGCTTGTTTGCTGCCAGGAATATTCTGTAATATGACAGGATATTTTTTTTTTCAGTGCGCTGTTAAAATAAAGTCTATGTTTGACCAGAAAAAATTATACCAATTTAGCAGCAACGAATGTTTTCAGAAATTCGGTGTGCTAATTTACATATTTTATAGAGTTTCAAGTATACTACTAAACGACATTTCTAAAATGATGAACATATCGCATCAAAAGTCTAAAAATATTGATTGTAATTAAACTGGAACCATTTTTTTTTTCCTGACACATAAAAATTTATTTTTAACAGAGTAAGTCGTATGTTATAACCGTAATATGAAGTTTTTAAAGAATTGCTTTTTAAGATGTTTATTTTGTTTAAATGCACATTTTTCTTAACACAGAACAACAGAAAAAAATGGAGGAAAATAATTTCAGATAACTTAGGTAGCAACTAAAGCACCATCCTATCAAATCCTTAATTTCTGAAAATTTCTCATTTTCTCTCATTGGGAGAAATTGAATAATACAGAAACAATTTATTCATTCATTGCTGTATAAGTGTTTTCGTACCAATTAAAGATGTAGAAAATCACAGAAAATTACAATTAAAGTGTTTTAATTTCGGTAGTATGTAAATTTAAAGAAGTTCCCAGATTTAAAGCAACAGAAAATAAGTGTTCTGTATGGTGAGTGTTGTAATCCTAATATGATTTTTAAATATTTTATTTCTTCAGATTATTTTCTTTAAACGAACATTTTTTTTTAAACAAAGCCGCGAAGGTGTGCAGTTTCAGACAAATTATGAACCTGAGCCCAAGAATGAATGCTTTCCGTGGTGGTCGATCTAACTTAACGAAGCAGCCGTAGAAAAAATTGAGGGAATTAATATCAAGGGAAATTGCAACCATTGCACCACCTTATTAAATCCATTATCAAGTTCTGAAAATTCCTTCTTTTTCTCATTGAGAGAAAATTGTAAAATACAGAAGCACTTCATTCATTCGTTGATGTATAATTGATTTTTATGCAAGAGGTAGATTTAGGAAATCATAGGCAATTACGATTAAGATGTTTTAATTTGGATATTATGTAACGTCAGTTATTAAATTTAGTTAAATCAAGAAAAACTAAATACTTACTATGCCAACAAAAAAGTTGCATACTGTAAAATTAATTATAAAAAAATATGGAAAATCTACTATTTTTTACGGAAAATTCCATTTTTTTTTTTTTTTTTTTTTTTTTTTTTAAGGGTAAAACTTGTAAATTTAAGTTATACTCGTTTTCCTCGGGGTTTTCCCTTTAAATTCACGGAAAATTCCATTTTTATAGAAAGAATGGCTCTAATATTACGAGAGTTTCACAGCATTTTTGATGCTTGAAAATTCCCGTAATTTGACGGGAATCATTTTTATAATGTGTTTATTTTACACTCAGAATATACTAAATGTAAGGGTAAATATAATTCACACATCTTCTAAATGTGTATCACACTGAAAATTTTAAATTATACACAAGATTATTTTAAACGAGATTTTTGTCTCGTACAAATATAGCCTTGTCTGTAAATAAAGCTATCTTGTGCAAAAGTTTCTAACAATGTACAAAAATGTGTGAAAGAAAACACATTTCACATGATTTAAACGTTCATTTTAAGATATAGTTTCAAATCATTTTGTAAATATATATATATATATATCTTTCAGTGAAATTGTTTACCATATTAATTAAGTTTGGGAGCCAAAATCAAGGAAAATAAAATAAAAAAACAGGGTTCCAACGTCTCCACATTTTTTTAAGGACTCTTCTACCACTATAATCTAAAAACAAATTACTTTTTTAATGTACAGGTTTAAGTTATAACAAAATTTACTATGAAAAATTACTGGTATACAAATTCAAGGCCATGGTAACCCTGAAATATTATTATTTGATCTACTTTCACTTTTTCGATTTTATTCCAAATTCCTGTTTAATGTATGGCAGTAAAAGACTAACTATTTAAGCTTTTTACTTAAAGAAATGAATAGATGAAAACGCAGCATTTTATATATATTCTAGAAAAATGTTACAGAAAACATAAATTTTATTAATAACTTTCCAATTAATTTAATTTAATCATTTATGAAACAAACCCAAAATGATTTTTTTTTTAATATACAAAGATATAGGTTTTTCTTGTACAGAAATTAATAAAGCTGGTTGAAATCAAAACATTTAGTGTAATAAATGGATTCCATCGGAACAAGAAGGAATCCTATATACTGTTGAAATTAATTTTTTGCAAAAGAAGAAACTTTTTCAAATATAAAATTATCTAAAGATTGTTTAAAATACAGCCTTATTTTTATTCTCTGAAAGCAAATTAAATTTTTCTTCTTTAATTAATCTTACAATCTTTTCAAGAAAACAGGGAAAAAAATAATCTAAAGACAAAAGAAGCTAAAGTTTTTTTTTTTTTTTTCACTAAAAATTAAAAAAAAAAAAAAAATGTTTAATGATAAAAGGTTAGAAAAATATTTTCCTTCAAAAGTAATTCTCTGAACAAAAAAGTCTCGTGATGTATGCTGATTTTAAAAGAAAAGTTTTTATATAACATTTTGAGAGATTTATTTTAGCCAAAGAAAAATATTTAAATTAGCCAACTCAAATTAATTTTTTAATGGATTTGAATAATAATGTGTTGAATTAGTATAAGATTTTCTTTCTAACGTATCAACAAATTTTATAAAAAATGAAAGGATTATTAGTTTTTCACTAGAAAAATGAAAATTAATAGATTAAAAAAGTTATTCAAATATTGATTAGAATAAACCAAATGATTGTAAAGGTGGAATATATTTAAATGTGTAAAATATATATTTTATATAATTAAAAAGTAGTTTAAATCGCTTGAATTAAAAAGAAAATGACATTTTTCAGTGTAATTTAACTACAATCACATTTCAAACATTATTAATTCCAACATTTAGCTAAAAACAGAGAAAGATAAGGAAAGACAAAAAACTATCTCTATGATCACGGCCCACACCTGAAAAAAGAGCAGAAACTACTCGAAAAAAGTACTACCAGGTTAGAAAAAAACAGGCACAAGTTGTTACTGCCGAAGCTGTTTTAAAATTGGTAAAATTGCTGTATGAGCAAGATAAAGATTTAAAGAGTTGCATTCGTTTATAAAGTATAGAAATTGCAACTTTGTGTTAGTACACTATCAACCAATAAGTATATTTGGACGCTTTCGAATTTAGATGTTTTGTCAAATATCTGGAAAAGTTTTTTAAGAAAAATCTTAAACTTTGGTAGTGTAAAAAACATGTTAGACCTCATATATTTCAGTGAAAGATGTGTCATGAAGAGGAAAAAGAGACCAGTAAAAAATTAAACAAAAGTCAAAATGCCCGAATAAACTACTACGTCAGAAACGCCAAAGAAAAATATTGAAATTGTATAAAAATAATTGTATATAAAAATTGTATATAAAAATAATTGTATTGTATATTGAAATTGTATATAAATAAAAATATTGTTGGCGTTTCTGACGTAGTAGTTTATTCGGGTTTTAATATTCCTACGCCAAGTGTCCTGTTATTAAAAGTCAAAATGTTTTGGATTACTCTGTAAAAAGTAATGCTTTAAATGCGTTTTGGCTGTAGCATATGATTATGAGGGTAATTCTCATTATCTGTATAAATTTTGATGAGGCTACCGCATATATTCATGGAGATATTATATCACGTAGGGTGATATAATATCAGTGCAAAGCCATTTTTAGAAAATTTGGCATACTGCATTAGACACAGCATACTGCAATCAGAATACAAAAATGTTAAATATCTTACGAAATATGAGCATTTTTACTGAATAATTTTTAACTACGCATGCGCTAGATTTTAAAAAGTTTTATTTGTGTAATTTAATAGCCAAAATTATTGAGAAACTTATATGAAACCCCCAAACATATATCGTGTAAATTCAAAAATCTATGAGAGATAAAAGGAACAGAATTTCAATTTCTGCCAAAAAAAAAAAAAAAAAAAAAAGAGGAAGATGAAAGGGGGTTTGATCAGCATTTATTTACAAATGCTTAAAAGTAAATACAAAGAATTTGCAGTTATTTTAAAATTTAGGACTCTTGCACAAGCTGGAAATATATATATATATTGCAAAAATGTCCATATGACCAAGTTACAACTATTGAGAGGTACAGTCGGTAACAAAAGTATCCGAACACTATCAAAAATTCCTATATAAGAAAAGTAGAGTTAATACTGTTTTGTTAAATAAATCCTTGTCGAATCATGTTCTTAGTCAGACTAAGAACTGGGACGCACCTCTAAGGATGGTCCGGAGATATGCTATCACAATTTTGATCCTCCAATGAGGGTATGGCTTACCCGCTTCGGTGACACCCAGAGGTATAATTTTGATGGGAATATGGAGGACATTGCGGCCACGACGATGCATCCGCCACCATTTGTGTACACGACGGTCTCGAGTATCGAACTCACAATCTTCGAATTAGGAGATTGGCGCTCTGCCGACCGTGCTATTGCGAACAAATGGCTAAATGGGAATATTAAAAAAACAATTATAAAGTAAAAGGTGAAATTACATGAAACCTTCGGGTTTCACGAGAATTAGAATAAGAATGAAAATTAGAATGGAAAAATCTGGTAATAATATAAAAAGAGTAAAAATTTAATCGAATTTAATTAAAAAAATATTTAATTAAATGAAATTTATTCAAAATAAATATTTATTTTCTCTATTCTTTCTAATATAAAATTCATTTTACGTCCAGAATTTTATCATATTCAGATTTTGCGTTTTGTAGTACAAACATGATTGTTTAGTGTATCTTAGCAATTATTTAAATTAAAGTTTTTTATAAACAATATGCTTAATGATTTAAACAATCGCAATAAAAAATAAAACTATCAATATTCTTTTCTAAAATTTAATGTTACATTAAAAATAAATAAATTTTTATTTATTTATTTTATGTGCGTATTCTTTTTATCCTTTTGAATTGGAAATTTCATATAATTAATCAATCTTAAAAAAAAAAAAAAAGAAAAGAAAAGAAAAGAAAATGAAATTAATGGTAAAAAGGCGATAGATAATATTTACCCATTTGCTTTCGAAATATATATATATATATATATATATATATATATATATATATTTCGAAGTGTACAAAAAACTTTAATTCTTACTTAGATATCAGCAATGTTAAATTAATTATTTTGTTTATGAATCCATACATTTTATTTGAAATAAAACATTTAATTTGTTCTAAAAAATCCGATTATAAATAACAATAATAATAATAATAATAAAAAATAGAATACAAATTACTTGAAAATAATAATAATAATAATAATAATAATAAATGAAATTTGAAAGAACGTGCATTGATTAATCACGTCATTTTTAACTGAATTTCTGCATTGCGAAAATGAAATGTTTCTTTCGGTAACAAATTATTCAAGATTAAAAATGTATTTTTTCATTATTTGTTTTTTTCGCGTCAAAAGTTAAAGGTTATTTTTATTTAATGCAATTTATGTGCCTTTAAAAACAATACAATAAAAGCAATTCTGAAATTTAAATAATCCAGCTTAAACCCAAATATAAATATATTTTATTGAAAACTTTTATTTAACAGTAAACCACCGGAGAAAAACTGAGAGATAAAATGTGTAACATTTTGAATTTATGTATATATTTTAAATGTTTAATTTAGTATACTGAGTGCAAAACTGAAAAAATAAATAAATAAATAAATAAATAAATGATATAGATTTGAACTATTAATTTGTCTGAAATTCATTTCATGTAATTTTAAATGAGAAATAAGTATTTTGCTTTAAATATTTTTATTACAGATAGCTTTCCGTTGCTGAAAATCAATCATTGATAGACATACAAATCGTAAAAATTAGAACGAAAGTTTTTATACAGTCAGGAAACATATTACATACATATATGCTAATGTCCTTTTCGACTCCCCTAAAAACTATGAATTTATTTATTTCACTTATTTACCTTTGCATATCTTATGCAAATTTTACAATCTTTTGGATCATCAATATAAACACAAACAAATATTCAGCAGGAGAAAGAAATTTGTTGAAAAATTTGTACTGAGGAAAAAATATATATATATATATATATATATATATATATATATATATACTGCCTTCAACTAGAACTAATAAGTGGTCATTTTCTAAACCCCTAAACCCTAAACTAGAAATATAGATTTCCGAACTATGCGTATAATGCCCAACAATAAGCTGAATAAACGAAATGATCGAAAATTTTTAGTATATTTATTTCTAGATGGCGGAACAATATTCTGAATATTCTGAATCCTTTGTATTGCGAGGAATTCCCGCTTGATTTTCTAGAATTAAGTCATACGTTAAGATTATAGTTGTTAAAACTCGCCTCTTGTGCTCACATTTATTTACAGAGATTTTAAAATAAGTTTTACATCGAGAATATAGGCAACACTGAGAAAAAAAAAATATGTCGCCTTTCCATTTTCTAAATCCCTTAACTAGAAATATGGATTTCCGAGCTATGCGCATAAGGTACGCCAATAAAATGAATAGACGAAACGATCGAGAATTTCTAGTGTACACATTTCTAGATGGTGAAACAATATTCTGAATACTCGAAATATTCTGAATCATTTATATTGCGAGAAATTCTCGCTTGATTTTCTAGAATTTGGTAATAAACCAAGATTATAGTTGCAGAAACCCGCCTCTTGTAGTCTCACTTATTCGCAGAGGTTTTAAATAACTTTAAATGCCCTCGAGAATATAGGCAAACGCTCTAGAATTCTAATAGGGGCTTCTAGAACTCGCTTTCCAAGGGGACTAGAATTTATAAGGATGACATGGAACTATTTTTTCTAGAGCCACAATTTAGATACTAGATGTCAGTTACATAATTTTTTCTCAGTGAAACGTTCTATAATTCTAAAAAGGTTTTCTAAAACTCGCTTTCAAAAGGGGACTAGAATTTATAAGGATGACATGGAACTATTTTTTTTTCTAGAGTCACAGTTTAGATTCTAAATGTCAGTTGCAGAATTTTTTCTCAGTGTAGAAACAATTTTAGTAGAGGTTTAGTCAATGAATAGTTTGTTATACAACTCCTTTTATATTTCAATTCAGCAGCGGAAAAAAAAGAAATAATTCAGTTAGAGTAGTACTAAAAATACTTAATGGTATTGAGCTATGTGTGATGCAATTTTAAACAATATTTAAAATATTTATACCATAAACAAAAGACTTAATATGTACTTATATATATATATAAACAAAAGATTGTCTTGTGAAAAAAAAAAAAAAATTGATTAAATATCCGCTTTGCTTCAGTTGAGCAGATTAGATAGTGCAATGTAAATTAAATGTAACCAAAAAAAATGAATAACCAATAACTAACTTGTGGAGTTTGCGTTCCTGCAAACTCCATCTTAACTTAAATACTTATTTAGATTACTAAGAAAACCAGGGAGTTTATTTGAACCAGATTAATGGGAGGGCGGCCTGGTAATAAAACTTAGCTCAGACAGCGTATTACTAAATCAAAATATATAAATCAACAATTTAATTATCTTAAATATCTCACCCCGGCAGATAGTCGAAGGTGTAGAGACGGTCGCACTTGTACTCCGCTACTACGACTTCACAATGGGTCAGAGGATTCCCTTCAGACCCAACTTGACCTTTTCGAAAGCTAGTAGATACGCACACCAACACTCATCACTACTTAACTTCACGCCACTAAATCTCCACTACTCTACTTCTCGATACTCGCCAGAATAAGATTCACCACCATCCGCTATACTATCCTCCAACATCCACCATAACTAACACATTACGAAATCTTTTTGGTTTAGAGAGGGGGTAAGGACCGATTAAGTCTAGTCCAAGAATTTGATTTGGAAAATCAACTTTAATAGGAATTAATTTACCCGGCTTTACATTTTTATAATTATATTGCTGGCACAAGCGACAACTCGAAACATATTCATTAACAAACTTCCTCATTTTAGGAAAGTAACAGGAATCTTTGAGCTTTTTATAAGTTTTCCTAATGCCAAAGTGCCCCGAAATTGGAGAGTCATGAAACTCAAATAGGATGGCTTGATGAAGAGATTGGGGAATTACAACTCGTAATTCGCCATAAGATGATAATAATTTTGAATAAAAAAGCAAGTCATCGATTAAAGAAAAAGATTGGGACCAGTTTAAGGCAATGGCTGATTCAATTAATGAAACTGACTGAGGATCTTCTAAATACTTATAGATTAATCCAAATTCGGGATCATTTTTTTGTTCTTGGATTAATTGATCTCTCGAATTTAACACAGATGCTGGCATAAGCGCTAAAGCTACTTTTTCCTTATCAGATACGAATTTATCGTTTAAGGTAGTTACTAGATTTGTAGAAGCACATTGGTTTACTTGTTCACTTTCAATTTCCTTTACACGAGTTTCAGTCACGTCTGCTAATATTTCGGATTGAACCGGTTCAGCCTTTAAATGCGAATGATGAATATATGAGGCTTTAACAGTAGAATTTAACTGATCATTCTTTTCATTTAAAGCAAGGGATTGATTTACCCAATTAGATTCAATCGTATTTTCTTGAGTTTGAGTAGTGCGTGAAAGAACGTCAGCTACGATATTGTCAGAACCAGGTCGGTGTTCGATGTTTATATTAAAGTTAGATAACTTAAGAGTCCATCGAATCATGCGAGGGGAGAGGTTCTTTCCAGTTGTTAACCGAGTTAATGCCGCATGATCCGTAACAACTGTTACTGGAAGTTGCGTAAAATATAAACGAAATTTTTGCAGTCCCCAAAGCACTGCTAAACATTCACGTTCAGTTACTGGATAATTTCTTTCTGCAGCGTTAAGCGTTCGGGATGCATATGCGATTGGGCGGCCTTCTTGGCTTAAAACGGCCCCAATTCCGTAGGAAGAAGCATCCGTAGCTACTTGAAATTTAATATTATAATTAGGATGAGCTAGTACAGGAGGAGCGCTAAGTATAGTTTTTCACTTATCAAATGCTTCTTGTGCTTCATTTGACCAGTGAAATTTAACTCTTTTCCTTTTGAGTTTAAAGAGGGGCTCGCATATGTGAGCAAAATTAGGTATAAATTTCCCATACCAGGCACACATGCCTAGAAATCTCGAAACTTGTTTGGAAGTTGTAGGAGGGGGCATGTTCAAAACTGCCTGAACTTTTTCATCATCTACAGAAATACCAGCAGGCGTTATTTTGACGCCTAGATACTTAATTTCCTGTCGTGCAAAATGGCACTTAGAAGAATTTAAAGTTAATCCTGCATTTTGCAGTAGAGTAAAAACAGTTTTTAAATGATTTAAATGCTCATTGTAAGATGAGGACGTGATTATTATATCATCGAGATACACATGCACAAATTTATTCAAAACAGGTTTAAGTATAGTTTCCCATAGCTTTTTGGAATGTTGCCACAGCCCCTGAACATCCGAAAGGCATTCGTTTAAAACCAAACGTGCCGTTTTTAGTTATAAACGCTGTTTTTGATATATCAGCGGGTTTCATTGCAATTTGAAAGTAACCCGATGTCAGATCGAGAGTAGACATAAAATTTGTCGTTGTGATATGTGCTAACAAATCATCAATTATAGGCACGGGATACTGAGGATATTGTGTAACAGAATTTAGTTTACGATAATCGATTGCAAATCTCCATGCCTCAGGATCGGTAATAGGTTTACCATTTTTCATACGACATAAAACAACAGGAGATGCATAAGGAAAAGTTACAGGCATAATAATATCATTTTTAAACATTTTGTCAATATGCCAATTTATAATATCTTGTTTGGCTTGATCATAACGATAAGGCTTACTAAAGACTGGTTTATTAGTTCCAGTGTCAATTTCATGGCAAACAACATGGGTTAAGCCAGGTGTATCAGAAAATAACTGTTTAAACTGATTAAGAAAATCAAAATCAATTTTTTCAATATGAGTGAGGGCACTTTCCTCTAGATTAACAATTAACTCTGTCGGCTCGACAGGTTTAGAATTTGACTTAGAATCATCAATATGTAAAGATTTATTGGCAAAATTTATTTCAACATTATTTGCTTTCATAAAATCTAACCCTATAATGCAGGGATGCTGAAGATTGTCGATGACGTAAAAAGGCCAATTAACACTAAATTATGAATTTGAACATTCAGGCGGACTTCGCCTCTGTTCACGCAGGACTGGCCTTGAGCCGTTGAAACATTTAAATTTGTCCGCTTTAAAGCTTTAAAGGCAAAATACTTTTTATAAGTTTCATGTGCTAGAAAGGAACGTTCAGCACCAGTGTCCCAATAAGTAGGTATAAAAATATTATGAATTATTGCATTTAAATTAGGAAGGTCCACCGGACTGATACAAATTGTGTCTAATTATGGAGGTGGTTGAGTTATTCAGTGGCTGTTGCCCCTCCTCACAAGAGCCACTTACTCGTTTAACTGACGCCTCTCGTTATTACGAGAGTTACGAAAATTTCTGTTATTTCTAACAGCTCGAGAAAAGTTTTGAGACTGATTTTGATTAGAACGATCGTTCCGAGCATTTTGAAAGTTATTCCGCCTTGGTTGCGGCGATTGACGGTCATGTTGATATCGGTTGAAATTTTGAGGGGGGGGGGTGAAATTTTCACGCCTAAAATTTTGCATGTTTCCATTACCCAGTTGGCGATTAAAGGTGTTGTCCGCCCTTGGAGGGTGACGTTCTTGGTACTTAGCTAAGGTTTGAAACAGACTGTCGTAAGAGGTGACAGGTTTCAGATCAAGGTAATCTTGAATAGGAATAGTGAAAAGCGGGGTTATAATTTCCATTGCAGCGGCAAAAGATAACACTAAATCCAGCTGCTTTATAATATCGAATTTACGTAACAAAAATGTGGTAGGTTTATCATAAAACGACATCTTTGTCGTATAAAGTTCTTGACGTAGTCTGGTTTTATCAACAATAGAAGAGAATGAATTTTTAATTTTAAGCTTCAAATCCTCATACGTAGGATTTTAGCCTAGAGCTCTAGAGGCAATGGTGTCATACCAGATATTAGCATCTCCTTTTAAGGAGTATTTTAATAAATTAAATTTATCAGCTTCGTCAATTTTACATATATCAAAATACTGCTCAAGATCCTCAAAAAATTTACATTGTTTGAGCCAGTAAAACAAACCCGAGCGGGGGGGGGGGGGGGGGAGTGTTGAATTGGTTTGGGCGCCACTGTGGAGTTTGCGTTCCTGCAAACTCCATCTTAACTTAAATACTTATTTAGATTACTAAAAAAACCAGGGACTTGAATTGAACAAACAATAAGAGTTTATTTGAACCAGATTAATGGGAGCGCGGCCTGGTAATAAAACTTAGCTCAGTCAACGTATTACTAAATCAAAATATATAAGTCAACAATTTAAATATCTTAAATATCTCACCCCAGCAGATAGTCGAAGTTGTAGAGACGGTCGCACTCGTACTCCGCTACTACGACTTCACTATGGGTCAGAGGATTCCCATCAGACCCAACTTGACCTTTCCGAAAGCTAGTAGATACGCACACCAACACTCATCACTACTTAACTTCACGCCACTAAATCTCCACTACTCTACTTCTCGATACTCGCCAGAATAAGATTCACCACCATCCACTATACTATCCTCCAACATCCACACCATCTACTAAAACCATCTCTATTTTTATACTTCTTCCTACACCCTCCTTTCAGTACATTTCAATCCGTTCTTTTAAAAATCACTTCTAATTTATCTAATATTCAAAATCTAAGTCTTTTATTGCAGCCCCCTGCCGACACAACACTAACTCAACCTCAACCTTCACCGAGTCACTGGCGACGAAGCGATTTTAACCGTCCCCACTTTCTACTTTGCTGGATCCAGCTTAATTAAAACAACTGTGGTGACGTTCTGACGTCTCAACCTTACAAACTAACTTGAAAAAATGATAACTGATTAAAACAGACAAAAATATTTGAAAATGGTGGCAATTAGTGGTTAATTACCGATTATATTTTCTGTTAAATTTAAATTTAATCTTTTTGGTTCTAATGGAAACCACTAGGAAAGACATAAAATTACAAAACTATTGCAAAATAAAAAATACCGAACCTTATCACTGTCAAGAATTCTTAGTTTTCTTTCTGATTCGATATTTGTTTAATCATCGATTTCCAAATATGAATACTAGGATTATTAAAAAATTAAACACAATAAACGGAGACACATATATAGTTATAACCATTGTTTCAACGTGAAAATACACTTATTATTTTTTTTTTTCCTGCCTAGGATGGCTGTAATGAGTAAACTTTATATTTTAATGTAAAATTTTTATTTTTTGAAGATAATAATAATAAATAAAATAAAATAAAAATAAAATAATGCATAAAATTTCTCTCATTTTGAAAAAAAATAAATTTAAAAAATAAATAAAAATGTTTATTATTATAATAAACATTTAGTTAATTTTATTCATGCATGAAAATCATTGAATAAAAACTTTTTTTTTTTTTTTTTTTAATAAAAAACGTAATATTACATGCGTTGAATAAATAAATTCCGAAAGAACGAATATCAGCACATTCTTTTTCAAATTTACCACGAAAACAAAAAATAAAATAAAATAAAATAAATAAATAAAAATAATAATAATCTATAAAAATTACTCAACTGAATTTAATACAAAATTTATTATTCCTAATAACAAATTAAATTAAATTAATTTTGCCCCGAATATCGAAAGGGATTAACAGAAATTTTAAAATAATAAGTAAAATAAAGTAAGCCAAACAGAGTGAAAATATTTCCAATACAAGCTTAATAACACATTTTAAATATAAAAGAATTTCGTAAAATAATTTTATTCAACAATATCATAAAAAAAGAGCATTTTTATAGCATGTAAAGACTAGAAATAATTTATTTTGATGGACTAAGTGTCCCCGACGACGATCAAAAAATTTATTTTTAAGAATAATGATTATCGATTGATTTTCAGATTTATCGATTTTATACGGAGGGGAAATCATGTTCAAGGGAATTATTTTTAAATTTTATAAGAGAAAAATTTTTTAAAAAATAAATATTTAAAGAAGGTATGCAATAGGTATACACAGAATGGCTAAATTATAGCCAAAGTGATTTTAAATTAAAAAAAGAAATATATTAAATGATATAGTTAGCTATTTTTCATCATAACTTTATATAATGTTATCAATTAACGCCAGAGCTTAAATTTATTTTCATTGAATCAATAACTTTAATTATAATTATTCTAACTTTAATATATAATTTAATCAATAAAAAATATATAGCTGATTTTTCGAAAGAAAATTTTCCCTACAGAGAAAACAGTAGCAAATTAAAGGGGAGTAATAAATGCTATGCTAACCTGTAATTACTATTAACATTCTTTTAAAGATTATTAAGATTTAAAAATATATTTTAAAAATAAAAACTTGTGATATAATTATCGCATAATTTTCTTTATAATTTTTAACGTCACTAGTATATGTATATGTATATATATATATATATATAATAAAATCCAAAAATGCGTTACCTTTTTCATTATAAGCATTTGCGTCTCCTTATTTTTTGTATAGTAATATTGAGACCAAAACGTGCGACAATTTTGTGACAACCTAGTAAAAATATTTAGTGAGAATATTTGTCTCATCTAATTCTAAGTATGAAGGAACCAACATTTTCTCTTTATTTATTCTTGTAAAATATTTATAAAAGTTTGAATGATTATTTTAATAAGTAAACCACGCACTGAAATTTCGTGATGATTACCTAATTTATAACAAACAGTTAGAAAACAAAGGAAATTTTATCCTTTTCGAGTACATTCAAAACTTAACACGGGATTCTCACGTAAACAAATACTTCACAAGTAATAAATAAAAAAATAAAATAAAATTGAATTATTCCTTAAAATATTACATGTACTAAATAAATAAATAAATAAAATAATTGTTCAAGCTGTAGAATTGTGAAATTTTCTTCCTTCGAAAAGGTTTAATTTCAACCTTATATTGAAAAAAATATATACTAATGAAATTTCTTTTAAAATACACTGTAAGTGTATAAATTGTTTGTAATGTAAGAGTATGAGCTTTCTGCTTAAATAGTCTTATACAAAAACAAATTTTGAACCAAAACATGTAGAAATCTGTGAGCATAAACCCAAAACTAACCAGGATCCAAATTATTTAGAATAGGGATTCAATTTCAAAATGTTTAAAATTTTTATCTTTAAAAATGTCTATCTAAAAGGAAATAAGATCAATTGAATTATAATTTCAAAGAATTTTTTCTTTTCCATGCTGCAAATTTTTAAACACGAAATTTCATTTTTTAATTGAACTTTATACATGAATTTATAAAATTTTGCAGCAGCTACAAACAGCAGAATGGAGTTGGAGAGATAAATCAGTGGATATGAATTTTCGTGTAGCAAGTAAATAAATAAATAAACAAAACGCAAATTAAGTTTAGTAGTGCACAGAATACTGCATGTAAGTTATAGTGATAGTCAAATGAATGTTAGTCGTGATAATGAATTGTTGGTATAAGTACATCGGTTATTGAAATGATCTATTACCTGCTTCTTCTAGCGTAGTTTTAGTTTAAAATAGAAAAATCCTATATACACACAGAAAAAGCTAAAATGTAAAAATACATATATAAATAAATGAATAACTAGTTGTGTTTTGCATATTTTCAACTAAAAGATAATATTATTTTTAATTAGTATACATTTTTATTTTGATGTCAAAGTTTATTATTTTATTCTTATAAAGAAATATTTTATATAAAAAGTTTGATATGATTTATATATATATATATAAAGTAAACGATGATTTTTATGCTAATAAGTAATAATTTATTAGTTTATCGTACAAAAAAAAAAAAAAAAAAAAAAAAAAAAAAAAAAAAAAGCGTCTTTCGAAAGAGTGTATTTTGCTGCACTGATAACCAACTTTAAAATAATTCTAAAAACAAATAAATTTAAGATAACATGTCTCTAATTGATTCAATTCAACAAATTAACCAAGAAAATTCAGAACTAAACACATTAATTAAATATATATATATAAATTCCATAACAGCAATTAACTATTTTATAATACAATAATTATTATTTGTCAGAAAAAATGACTGCAAAAACTACATTCGTATCAACTCAATTTTCAGATGTTAATATTTGTTTTTCTTTTTTTCTCTTTCTTTTTTTTTCTGTTGAAGAAATTTGTTTAAGTTTTTCCAAAACGACTTTTGTCAATAAATACCTGTTTCTTTGTAAAACTTTAAGTCTTTGAAAATAAATAGATTTTTTTTATATTTCCATACCTCTTTAAATAGTTTTTTTGTATGACAGATTTTGAGGTGCATTTGAATAATGCTTAGTAATACTTGGTACTTACCAATCTGCCATTAGTAAACATTAACTAACAATCCAGTACCTTGCAAATAATAATAATACCAATTTGAGATAGTTTCTATGAAGTTTTTTTTTTTTTTTTTTTTTTTTTTTTTTCTTTCGCAGTTGGTGAAACTAATTATTATTCAGGTATATATATATATATATATATATATATATATATATATATATATATATATATATATATATATATATATATATATATATAAATGTGCAAAAATTAGGCATTCATTATTAACAAATACTTTGTAAATAAGCTGAAAGGCAATTTTTTTAAAGCTGTTTCAGCGCATTTTCTTAAGAAATTAAATATGTTAAATAATTAAAAATGTTTTGGGAAAAATATCTTAAAAAATAGCAATATTACGAAATTACTTTTTCGTAATATATATATAAAGTATATCCCCTCCCCCCCTTAAAAAAAAAATAATATTATAAAATATGAAAAATATTGAAGGTATCATGTTTTATCTTTGGTTACATTTCTTGTCTTGTTCACACTTTTATTAATAAAAGAGAGTTAGAAAATACAAATAAACGGATTTTAATCTAATTTTTAAAATAAACATCAAAATTGATTAATTTCCTTATCTCCAAATGTAAATAATTAGTAAAAAAAGCATGTTTCCTATGATTTAAAATGCTTCGGGTGATGTCTTAGTAAATAAAGATTAAAAAAAAAAAAATCTTTTTGAAATTAGCTTTTACCTTAATTGAATACAAATTCTTTTCTTGATAATTTAATTAATGTCAAGATAACCTTTAAAAGTGGCATTTTAAGGTTTAACATTAATTGTTTTCTACATTTTAATAGCATTTTCTAAGAAATTCATTTATTTTAGTTATTAAACATAAATGAATTTTTATGTTTTCCTTTACATTTCTTATACAAACAAATGAAATTTCAAATCAAACGTGTCACGATCTTGCAATTGATAATTAATGAAATTGTAAAATATTAATGAATTTGTATATTTAAATAAGTAGATTATTGCTTTTAATATATTTTTAACCATATTTGCTTTTGTATACAGCTATTTACCAATTATCATTGAGACTAAAGGAGCTTTAGAGGATTATTATTTTTTTTTTCTGTTTCATTGTTTCATCCTTGACTTCTCTTTCTTCTCTTTCTATAAAATTAAAATAATTGGAAGTGTAATATTCATAGATAGAATTAAAAAAAAAAAATCTAAATGAATGGTCGGGTCACAAAATATTGTATTAAAAATAATATGTTACGTTTAAAGGTTTTTGTTTTTAATAATATTAATAATTAAAATATTTTTTTTAAATTATTGCAGCAGATTTTAATTCTTATTTAATTAGATAATAGTAAGGCAATAAACTCTTTTTCTAAGAATAGTTCTATTCTCTAACCATATCGCTCTTTC
Source organism: Salticus scenicus (assembly GCA_963930645.1). Classification (NCBI taxonomy): domain Eukaryota; kingdom Metazoa; phylum Arthropoda; class Arachnida; order Araneae; family Salticidae; genus Salticus; species Salticus scenicus. The sequence goes on along the minus strand of OZ005649.1, from coordinate 25,180,612 downwards.
AATGACATGGCTGTTATATATGTCCTGTACACTAAAAAAAAAGGGTAAAAAGCCATAATTATGTAATTTTGAATAATAAGTCCAGTATGGAAAAATAGTAACTCAGTAAACGATCATAACCGACAGCGGTGTTTAGAAGGTTCAGCTGTTGTTGTTTGGAGATGCCAAACTTATGAAAGTGCCAACCAAATGAGAATAATTCTGCATGCAATATATACTAAATTTCTTCAAAAGTAGTTTATATAATTATTTTTAATTACACTTAAATATCTTAGTTTCAGATAAGGTTAAGAGATGAAATAAAGATTTGTTTATTTATGTAAATGAAAAGCATACAACGAGGTTTAAAGTAAACAAATAGTTCATTTGGTAAGTTTGCTAAATTTCTAGAACACTTGTTACATTACAATAAAGCCCAGAAATGTTTATAAATTTCCTAAAAGCAAAGTGACGTAGCAATTAGTCACGAATATATATACATATACTCACACACACACACACACACACGCACACACACACACACACACACACACACAGACACACATATATATATATATATATATATAGAAAACAATTGACAGGAAAATATATAAAAATAAAAGTTTTACTGATTAGAAAAACCAACAGGAGAATTACAAACCAATGCGCAAGATTGCAGCGAAAGGAAATGCAAAACTTTGATATAGTAATATATAAATGCAGAAATATATAAACGAATGAATGAAATTAAATGTAGAAATATATGTACACAAATGAATGTAATTATACCCCAAAAAACACTGAGATCTTCATCAGGGAGGCCCCTCAGTGTAGGGGTGAATGAGAAGTTTCTGAAAGGACAGTAGCTATAAGCTAATAACTATCCTTAGCCCCCAACTTCTCACCAAACAGAAAACCACCAATAACTGAAGAGAAATCAAACATACATATAATGTATAAAACTACTAAAATATTTTATAAAACCATCAAATTGTAAAAGTTATAAAACCACATCAATTCATTTAAAAATATATACAATACAAAAGAGAATTACCGAAGGTAAACAAGAAAGTATTAAAAGAAATAAAAATTACAACCTTTCAACTGGAACACAAACTATCTTCGGCCAACGGGGCTACTCGTTGGTACTTCAATATCGCCCTTAAATGAGGAAGTAGAACCAACCGAGACAGGAAAACTCTGAAAAGTCACAGTTAAAAATTGTGACGGGTAACAGTTAATTTGCAAGGTACTTTTTAGATCTTCAAGAGCATATTTTAAATCATCTTCATTATTGCAAATAGAATGAATTCTTTTAAGCTGTGCGAACATAATGTTTTTTAAAACTTTTCTACTCATATTTGAAAACCAATTAGTAAGACTATTAACTTTAAAATTAAAATCCTTTCTTTTATCATATAATCCAATTAGCCATTTATCTTCATTTCTCTTTCTATTTAAATCAAGGAAAGAAATTTTATCGGTATCTGTACGGTTCAAAACCAATTCCTTAGGATATATTTTTTTAGAGATATTTTCGAAACAATTACAGTTAAAAACAATTAAATCATCTATATATCTATAGAAAGTAATATTTATAAAGTTTTTTTCGAAAAAATATAAAAATAAATTGGCGAAAGCACTCGAAAAACTCGTTTCCATTGGGATCCCCCTCCGCTGTAAAAAGTAATCTTTCACGTTAAACAAAACGTTTTCAAAAATACAAAACCTTATAAGATTAGTCCAATAATTTTTATCACAATTTAAGTAGCTGCCAAATTCATCATAAATGCTTTCAAAAACTTCAATTACCAAATTATGTGGAATACTGCCAAACAAATTTTCAAAGTCATAGGTATTTACGGAAGTAATGCTTTCTGAATTATTCTTGAAATATTCTAAGACTTTCTGGTTATTATTTATGATGTTACAATCATTAGCAGAATTTATTACTTTTAAAACTGAATTTAAATATTTAAACAAGATTTTACCAGCTTTATCATTATAGCTATTAGTACCACAGGTGACAAAACGAAATTTAACTGGATTTTTATGAAATTTTACAGTAACGAAAAGATATGGAAAATTAAAACAATTTCTGCTTAAACTTAGTTTTTTATCAAAGGCCAATATACGTTTTTTGATAGTAGAGGGGTTGTCAGTTAATTTATTGAAAGAACTATTACTTGAATATTCCTTTAAAAGAAGATTTTTATAAAAAACTTTACAAATAATAGCAAAATTACTATTAGCTTTATCAACAGTAGCAATAATAAATTTATCTTTTAAATTTTCAATACTTTTTTTAAGTTCAGCACTATAATTAAATTCATCAAGGTTTAATCTACTATAGTAATTTCTAAGGAAAAGCAATTGTTTCTTAAAAAGGTACAAAAATTTAAATTTCCATTGCTTAAAATCTTCAAAAGGCCAGCTATATTTATAAGAAATTTTTAAAATAAAAATGTCCAAATCTTTTTCTATAAAATCAATGATTTTTTTATGGCTATAATTAAAATTCAATCTGAAGCTTGAACCCAAATTCATAATACTTTTTAGATGATCATCTTCAATTATCAAACATACATTATATGTATGTTTGATTTCTCTTCAGTTATTGGTGGTTTTCTGTTTGGTGAGAAGTTGGGGGCTAAGGATAGTTATTAGCTTATAGCTACTGTCCTTTCAGAAACTTCTCATTCACCCCTACACTGAGGGGCCTCCCTGATGAAGATCTCAGTGTTTTTTGGGGTATAATTACATTCATTTGTGTACATATATTTCTACATTTAATTTCATTCATTCGTTTATATATTTCTGCATTTATATATTACTATATATATATATATATATATATATATATATATATGTGCTGCTAGTTTATTCTAAACTTTTGTTATTACATACACCGAAAACAAAGATATACTGTTTTTATCTAGAACGAATAAGTAGTCATTTTCTGAATTTCTAAATTAGAAACATGCATTTTTGAGTCATGCGTATAAGGTAAGCCAATAAACTGAATAGATGAAATGATCGAAAATTTGTAGTCTACACTTTTCTAAACGAGGAGACAATATTATGAATATTGTGACTATCATTAATCCTTTGTGTTGCGAAAAAGTCTCGCTTGATTTCCTTGAATTGGGTCATAAATTCGAATTATAGCTGCTAAAACTTGCCTCTTGTGTTCGCATTTGTTTTTAAATAAGTTTGACCTCCATAATATAGAAAAACGCTCTAGAATTCTGATAGAAATTTCTAAACTTTGCTTTCAAAGGGAACTAGAATTTATACGAACAACGTACAAATATTTTTACATGGGACACAATTCAGTTTCTATATGCCAGTCACAGAAAATTTTCTCTGTGTATGTCCTATACATAATTTAATTTTGGATGAGAAGTATATCTCTAAAATGTGTGCAATGAATGTATTGAAACAAATGCACAATGCAACTGTCAACATTTTTATTTATTTCATTATTACTTTTCTCTCGTGATGATTTATATACTTCAAATTTCCTTTATTAATATTATTTTCTGTAATGATGTATTTAAATTCGGCAAAATGGTTTGATTATTATAATATTTTTCTGTTGGTGGTCTACAGAAAACCAGTTAAAACGTGTAAGGCTAGCTAGGGGAAGATTCAGTAAGAAGTTCATAAATCAGAGTGGCGAGGAATCTTCGGTTAAGAATCACTACTCTATTGAAGAAGGTATTCAATGAGTTTAAAGTTTCAGATTTTGCGAAACATAGGTAGTAAGAAGAAATGAAAAGAGTTTGTCGGAAGGCAGGTTACGTACAAAATGCAAATTAATGCTACAAAGTATAAAAGGGACATTAAAACGATACTCTGGGCGATTTGAGAAATTTTGCGAGTTTTGCGAGAGGAGAGGTGATGGAGTCAAATGCAGCTCAGATTATAAAGAAGTATAGTAACGGTGTTATGTGATGACTGTGTTACTGAAAGTATATGGGTAATAATATAAAGTTATTTATTATATTTGTGTTGAAGTTAAATATAAATTATATTTTTTTATACGATTAAGAAGTAGCATTTTCCCCACTTTGAAGAGGTTTAATTAAATATTTGTTAAGTTGAATATCAAAGTTTCAGTGTTTATTTTCTTACTTGTACAGCAGGTTCAGTTATGAATGACGAAGGCGCCACTTCATCAGAAGGGTACCATAATTCATGACAAACGGTTTTTGCTGTCTGAAATAAATAGACTTCTCGTGCTAAATAAATATTGCTTCAATTAATAAATTTCAAGTGTTTAGGCATTTGGGTTTAAATTTGCGTACTAATTTCGAATTTTTAAATTTAGTGGACTTTCACGTCACAATTTCATGACACATAGGGTCACAGAAGAATTTTTAACCGTCTGTTTCGTTTTACCTGAGTGCTATGCATTATTAGTAAGACAAAATAAAGAAAAAAAATCCATTGGTTGTGTGACGCACTAAATCATTGAAACAACAAACGGAATAGTTTTGTTGTTTCAACACGGTTCCACACGTATTGCTTTGCTGCTTAATTTCATTCTCCAAACAAATTTTCTGCCCTTTGGTCTAATTCTTAGTATAATTTTTCTGAACTATTTAACAAATTGAATTAAAGATTAAAACTTGTATAGTCATTCATTTCATCGTTATTTTGCAATAAAAAAATGTATATTATTAAATTATTAGAAATCATAAAAGATATGACGTTTCTGAAGATTAATTAAGATTCTACACGATAAAAGACATTAGAAATTCCTTATTTGAAAATTTTGCATTCTAGAGTTATATGTGAAAGTGCCCACACACGTCTTGGTATTGCATATGAAAGAATTAATGACGTATGCAGGTACATCCTGGAGTTTAAATAATTAAGTAAAATCTGTAGATAATAGGTATCAAGTAACCAGAGTTACTCAATTATTTAAGCAACAAAAATATTTATAGCTAATTTTATAAAAATATGTATCCCTACCTCAGCCTCTATTGTATATAATTCCGCAAAACTTAATATTTGAGAGGATCATTATTGAAAACGACGAAGCTCAGATTCAGGTGAGTTTCGTTTGGCAAGTGGTGTTCCTATCATGTAATTTCTCCCGTAATGCTATATCTCAGCTTCTGTAGATTAAAAAACTAACAAGCGTGTCATGTGAAATAGCCTTCATGAAAAAGAATTCTGATTAGATTTGGGAGTATATCGGTCCATAATTGGAGCCCATAAATTTCGTGTTTTGCGATTTTCTGCAGATCTAGATTTCGGCATAATGTTAGTTAAAATCGAATGAACTGCAAATGTAAAACCTATGATTAAATTTTTGTGTATGTTAACTAGTAAGACGTACTCTTGTACAAAATGTTATAGAAGAAAGTTTTGTGATGGCCACAACAAGTGAGTTTTTCCCCCCCTCTATTTTCGAATTTTCTTCTAACTATTTTATTCAAAGGACAATAATTTACTTATTGCTTTTCACAAATAAAAATATTTAAAGTAAATTAAAAATGTATAGCAAACCGTGTTTCATTTTTAGTTCATCTTTTTTTTCTTTATTTGTTTAATCTTTATATTATAAAGCTGGAAATTGCAACATTGGTAGAAAAAAAATATTTATTTTATTTTATTTTATTTTATTTTATTTTATTTATTTATTTTTTTGCCCAGATATTAAAAATATGTCCCTTTTTTTTTGTAAAGTAATTTAATATTATTAATTTTCTTTATTCACCAAGACTTCATTATTGGAGGAAAAGGGAAAACGATATTTTTTTAAACTTAAATTTTAAAATTGTGAACTATTTTTTTTTCTTTTTTTATAAGCTCTTTCGTCTCTTTTTTCTTTATTAAATCAAGCTGCTGCATCTTTTAAAAGATCGAACAAAGTGCATTATGTGAGTAAAATTTTGTTCTTTCAATAGGCTTTTTATTTTTGCTTTTTCAAAAACGCATTATTCAAGTAATAGACTTGAAAAAGCTTTTAAACTGCGTATTTTGTAGAAATTGATTTTTGTATTGAAAAATATGAGTATTATATTGATTAAGAGCCTCATATTGATTAAGTGATTATTAATTTCTCTATTAATTAAGATAATTATATACACACACACACACATATATACCTGCTACATCTGCCATAACCTGCATATTTACGTATAATCTCTAAAAATTTCCAGTAAACCTATAAACGGAAATTTCAATAATTTAATTATTTCCTAGAAAATACTAACAATACATTTCATGTGTTTTAATTGGTAAAGTTTTCTATAGAGAAAATTCAGAAATAAGTTTCTTATTATTATCGAATGACAACGTAATAGTTTTTGCTTTTGTACTATATGTTGAAATATTATATCTAAAATAATAATAATGAATTTAAATAAAAAATAGATAACTTATTTTAATATGTTCTAAGTAGGTCGAAAGAAATATTAATTCAGATTAGTATTTTATTAATTCAAAGTATTTTATCACTATTAGAATTACAGAAAAGTAAATCATTTTCGTAATTTAGTTCTGTTGGTAACATAATTATATCACAAGGCTTATCATAAGCACTTACTTATGATAAATTTGTGAAAATACAGATTTTTAAACTAAAAATTTTGATAACATATTTTAAATACTTTTAATTATATTTAATAACATGTTTATCAACAAATAAAAAAAATATATATGTATAATAAATTGGCAGAAATATTTAAAGCTGATGCAGATTAAAAGAAGCGATTAGAAATATTGATATATATATACATATGTCTATATTAATAAAATCAGACTTTTGTCTGTAAATTTTTCAGAATCACAAAATTTTGCAATAGCTTTACATTTCACAAATAGGGAAAACAAAAAATAAATTCAGAAAGTTTTTCGCGTGTGTGTATGTTGTTGTGTCTGTATGTCTATAATGCTACTTTTGTCCGAGTATTATGTGAGAACGACCAGACGTAATTCAACGACACTTGGAAGAAACTTATGTCTGTACCAAACTCAAAATTATACCTATCAACTTTTGCGAAATTATTCCCGTTCCTCCCCCCCCCGGGGGTGGGTGGCAGGAGTCAAAACACCTTTGTAAGTGTAACTCAGCTCCAAATTACTTCACCGTGAAGAAATTGCATATGAGGAGACTAGACTTGAGTACAAAAGAACTACTTCCTGTGCTTTTTGAATTTTATAAAAATATAAGGGGGTAGGAGGGAAAAATCCATTTTCGGAAGGGAATTTCACAAATTCTGGCTATTAGCAATTCATGTTATCAGTAACTCAGAAAGTGATCTTCCTTTTGACGGAAATTGCGGAAACAGTTCATGTTAAAAATAATTCACATTAAGCTTGTTCACGTTAACGAGGTTCGACTGTATTTGCGAGGGTCGTTATGAAAAACTATGACACTCCAATTTGGGTTCTTATTAGCCAAGAGATAACATTTCTATCGTATAATTTCCCCATAGTGCTACATTTTAGCCTCCGTAGATTACAAAATACGAAGCTTGTTATGTGAAATGGACATTATGTAAAATAACCACAATTTGATTTGGGTGCATATTGGTCCGTAATTGGCACAATTATTACTCACCTTTTTTGATCTTTTATATGTCTATATTTCAACATCTGATGATTAAAATTTGAATCAACTGTAAATGTAAAACCATAATTGCTAGAAGCTATGATTAAATTTTTGTAAATGTTAACTGGGTAGTACTCTCGTACAAGAATGATATAGAAGAAAATTCTGTGATGGCCACAACAAATCAGATTTTTTTTTTTCGAATTTCCTTTAAAAAAAAAAAAAACCCTAAAGGAAAATCATTTACTTATCGCTTTTTACAAATAAAAATACTTGAAATGAGTTATGAATATATAGCAAACCGCCTTTCATTTCTTTTTTTTTCATTTCTTTAATCTTTATGTTATAAACCTAAAAACTTTAACATTGATCGTAAAATTTAATGAAATTTCTTTGCCCAGATATTAAAAACATGTACCGTCTTTTGTAAGGCAATTTAATATTTTTACTTTTTCTTTACTCACCAGTATCTTATTGTTGAAAGAAAAGAAAAAAAAAAAATATTTTTTAACTCAAATGTTAAAATTAAGAACAATTTTTCAAAAGTTCTTTAGCCTCTTTTTCTTTATTAAATCAGGCTGTTGCATCTTTTAAAATATATCGTGTTAGTAAAATTTTCTCCGTTAAATATGCTTTTTAATTTTATTAAAAAAAAAAAAAAAAAAAACATTTTTCCAGTAATAAACTTGAAAAAATATTTAAACTACGCATTTTGTTAAAATTGATATTTGTATCGAAAATATAAGGATTATATTGATTAAGATATTATTAATTTTTGTATTAATTAAGATAATTATACACACACACACATATGTATCCCATATCTACTATAATCTGCATATCTTCATATAATCTCTAAAAATTTTGAATAAACCTATAAACGGAAAGTTCAATAATTTATTTATTTTCTAGAACATATTCATAATAATTTTTCTATCTTTGAAATCACAATGTTTTTTCTAGAAAAATTTCAGAAATAGGTTTCTTCTTGTAATCGCATGACAACATATTAGTTTTTACTTTTATAATATATGTCGACACATTATATCTAAAATAAATAAATGAATAAATAAATAAATAATAAATTAAAAGAAAATCAAATAACTTGTTTTAATATGCTCTAAGTAGGTCGAAAAGAAAAGATATTAGTTTAGATTAGTATTTTATTAAATCAAACTATCCTATCATTAATTATGATTGTAGAAAAACAAATCATTTTTGTAGTTTAATTTTGTTGGTAAAATAACTTTATCACAAGGCTTATAAAGATCGGTTACTTGTGACAGATTTGTGAAAATATAGACTTTTCAAATAAAATTTTTTGATAGCATACCCTAAATTTTTGTAATTATATTTGATAACATACTTTATGGAAACATTTGAAAAAAAAAAAAAAAAAAAAAAAAAAAAAAAGATATTAAATTGCAGAAATATTTACAGCTGATGAAGATAATTAAAAACGAATAGAAATATTGATATATATTCTAATTGTAATTAGCAATAACAACTGTAATTATCATGGATGCTGATTATTAGAAATGATTCTAAATTTTTATTGTGTACAAGATATAAATATATATATATCTCATCGCCAGAAAACTAGAAATAACTGGAACTTACTATTGAATCATATTGTTATAGTATAAAAGAATAATTTGAAATGACTAAAACATACTAGTTTATAATTGAATGGTACATTGAATTCAATAATTTAATTATTCATATTAGAAAGGACTTTGACTTCGCAAAATTGAGGCTACGTGTTATTGTAGGTAATCATGTGTAATCATGTTCACGATTACACTCTAAATATACTTTAAATATAACGTGTACATAGAAAAAAAATGTGTAAATTAATTGCGCTTAAAAATAGAATTTAAAAATGTTTAGCAAGCTTTTATAAGCGAAAATATAAATTTTAGCTTACAAAACAAGTTATATAAATATATATATATATATATATATATATATATATATATATATACATAGGGATACAGGATTATACATATATATATATATATAGGGTTATTATGTATATTAGGATTTCTGTACATCTGGATCACAACCAGAACATAATGGTCTAAATAGTTGGAGTTAAACTATGTTTGAGAATTTTATAACACTTTTCGCAAACCCTGCATGCAACCCGTGATTATGCATACATAAGCACCAACCTTTACGCCTTCTGGTTACTGGGAAATTTTAATAGGAATATTTCAGATATTTCTGTAATGCTTTCCACTGATTAGATAAAATAAAAACTTCTATTAAAACTTTCACGAAGCCAGACAAAAAGCGTAAAAATTAACAACTATGTATGTGCATACAGAAGCACGAACTAACTTTAATTCGATTATTGTAAACATATATTGGATACTAAGTTTTATACAAATGGGAATTGTATTTACAAAATTTACATTCTACCAACTAAAATTTAATATTCTTTTTTATCAGATTAAAAAAATATATTTTTCACACGTCGTAAATTAATATAGAAGTTTTACAAAAAACATAAACTCATGATGAAAAAAAAAAAAATCTCCAGAAAGGAAAAGAAGTAACGGATAGAAGCAAGGATTTTTATGTTCATTATTATTACAGAATATGAGAAACTTGTATCATTTTCCAGTAACATATACTACAATTAATTTTTCAGAACACGACGGGGCAATAACCGTGAAAATTTCATTACTCGCTTGAATTAATTCATGGGGAAAAAAGTATTTCATGGCATAGCACCTGCGAGAAATGGTTGTGAATAATTAATTACTTATTCTGAAAAATGTTTCTTCTTCGATTTTTTTATGCATCATTTTTTAAAAAAAGTCTTGTTTCATTAGAAGTAGTATTGATTAATATTTTATACTGTTATAGAAGAATTAAAATTGATCTTAAAAATTACCTAGTATTATTTTATAAATGTAAATTTTTCGAGAACAATTATAAAATTGAGATTTTTTTACCTTAAAGAAGGGAAAATTTTACGTTTTACATTTATATTATGAAAAGTCTTTTGTAAAACTCATTTTCATGCTATGTAAAGTACAAGCAAAATTATGACTTACATATTTGTTTTTTTTTAAATCTAGAAAATTTTCTCCATGAATGCACAATAATTTATTAACAAATACAGTAGTATAAATATAAATGCAGGTTGCAGAATTTTGTCTATTAAACGACCTCTGTTTTCGCAACTGTTTGTGAAAAGGGTATTTGCAAAAAAATATTTTAAATGAAGAAAATAACGATGCCACACCATAGAAATTCTAAATAATAATAATAATAATTTTCTAAAACCTACAAAAATGATTTTCTTATCCCTCAGGTCCCTTTAAACACATTTAGTAAAAAAAAAAAAAAAAATCTTGATACTCTAACATAAAAAATATCTTTTTATCATTAAAATTGCCTGTTCATTAATAAAAAAAAAAAAAAAAAAAATAAAAGTTTCTAAACAATGGGCAAAATTGTGTCAATTTTGAGTATGTCACATACTTAAAAAAATAGCTCCGAAACAAATATACTCAAATTTGAAAACCTCATGTACACATTATTCAATATATAGTTGCATTCTCAAATATAGCATCAACCATCATGAATCTCAATATTCCAAACATGTATTCTTCAGCACACCAGTATAAAACCGCTACAAAACATAGTTCTGAAGTTCTGAGGGGACACAATTTGCTTTTGAACTTTTTATGTTTAAATGTGTAAAAATTCTATAAAATAACTTCTGTTAGTTCAGCATATTTATAATAAATCGTGAAGTCAACAGCTATCAATTTGAAAACCTGCGATACTTGATGAAGAAGACAAGCATGTTTTCCTTTTTTGAAACAAAACTCTCATTTCGAAATGAGTATGTACGTTTACTCATTTCTGAGCACTTCATTTTTAAAAGTGTTATTTCTTCTAAAATTTCAACTGACTTTCGTTATCGTACGCATATCAATGAACAGATTATTTAAATAAAACATAAAAAATAACCCAAGAAAATATTTTTTTAGCTAACCTTTATTAAAAATTAAAATATTTGTAAAAACCTTTGATCGATGGAGCGTATGTGTTTTGGTTTCGGTTTAAAAAATCTAGGAATGCCGGGTATAAGGTTATAACAATGCTGCAATCGGATTGGTTGGCGACTTATTGGCGAGATTTTTTAAATTGTCTCGTCTCTCTGTCAATCAGTCAGCGAGGCAGCACGCACAACAAACAGCGATAAATGCGCCGAGAATGGATACTCTACTTCAAGGAACTGCTAATCAAAAGAAACATTCGCTGGCAATTCTCTAGAATGGGAATGTAAGCATTTGAGGATTGACATGCGCCTTCTTTCTTGATTATTATGGTAAAAACTGCAAATTTTGAATTTAAATAACTCGGTCAATTTTAGTCGTAGAAAGCCGATGCATTTCTTTGTTTTTATGTTAATATATCAAGATTATTTTATTAAACATAATTATAGTGATATGATGATAATATAAAATTTTAGATTTTGTAGATTTTAGAAAATTGGTTTAAGAATATATTATTTTTTCTTAGCAGTTTAACTTCTTCATTTGAAACACATTTAGCGACGTTGGAATTAAATATATATATATATATATTTTTTCCCCGAAAGGTTGTGAAATTGAATGTCGTGAAATAAAAGTAATTTGTATAATTCATATTACATTAAAAGTTACATAGTATAAGGTAAATAAATTAAAAATATAAAACAAAAGTTTAACAAAAATACTTACAAATCGATCTGATCCCAAAAGTGGTGTGTGCGCCTAAAAGAGAAAAAAATGATTGTGAAAGATTGTTTGAGTGACTGTCGAATAAATAAATACATAAATAAAAAATTATAACAATTATCAATAGCATTTTATCAGCAAAATGTTTGAAATTCACAAAACAAATTATCTCTAAACTATAGAAATTTAATGTGGAAGAATTTCATAGCTAACATTTTATTTTTGACTCAGTTGAAAGTTTACTAAACAGAAAAGCTAAATACCGTGAAAAATGAAAAGTTATCGACGTTAGAATGAACTAAATTTCAGTTCTTTATGGGAAAGAAAGAAAAAAAAACAGAGTTTTTTATCTGAATTTTTATTTTAATTCAATATACAATGTATATATTGTATACATATATATATAGTATAACTTTAGAAATATATAATACTTAATATATATAGTGTATACATAGCAAAAGTAATGTGTATCTAATACATCTAAAATATATAATATATGTTGATTGGAAATAAATATGGACCCTATCGTTTGGTTTATAATGAAATTTTTTTTCTTAATTAATGATAATACAGTACATGTTAAATGAAAAAAATATTGATATCCCCTTCCACACTATCTCTATTTTTTTTGGGGGGGGAGGGGGGGGAGAAAGGATGTGTTGAGTTGTTTCTAAGTCACACTAGTGCGACACTATGGACAAATTTTTGAGAGAGGAATTAAAATTCACTATATTTTTTTGACGATATTTGTTAAAATTTTTATGACAATTGCCTGAGGTTATTATATAGCTCAACAGTTTTTTCTAATAAATTATGAAAAATAAATTTTTAAAAAGCTTGTGCATTCACAGTTGAAAATTATTTAATAAAATTGTTCATATTTCTTCAAATATTTAATATTTCTACATTTTGATTGCAGCATATTGTGTCTAATTCAGTGTGTCCAGTTTTCGGAAATTGACATGCATTGGTTTGAATACGCTGCTTGTAATAATGAAGAAACTAGCCTAAATATGTAATAAACGGGAAACTAAATTTCATAAAGATAAAAACCTGAAAAATTGCATTGGATTAAAAAGACTAATTAGTAAAAAAAAAAAAAAAAAAAAAAAAAAATAATAATAATAATAATAATGCAAAACATAAAATCCATGGAATTTTAGGGTCAAAATGTTTAGTATAAGTAAATTCTATTAAGTGGTTTTTGTATAAATCATGCTCAGTATTTTATGGTGTTAATTTAAATGTTTTATTTTTTTCTAAGAACATTTTTTCTAAGATTAAAAGGAAAAGACGTTAAAAAGTCAGGGAGAAAAACAGTCCCTGTACATGAATAAATAGAAATGTATTTTTAACGGTTGAAATAATTAGAAATGTAATAGAGATAATATCATAATTTTTTTAAATACTTTTTTGAATAAATAAATTGTTATATTTATAAAACAAAGTACTTTAATAAAGAAACATTATAGATTGTTAACTTCTGAAATATATTGATTTCTATTCCTATTGCTTTTTAAGTAATTTGTCAAGAAAAACAAAATCAGCATATGAAATATTTTTTCTGAATTCGTATATTAAAGGGTGTCAGTACACTGCAATTGGTAAAAACTGATAAAAATTAAGATTTTTTTTGTTTTGTTTTGTTAAAAATATATCCTGTCGTTCTTAACGTATCCTGACAAAGTTTTTTGAAGATCCAGAAAATTTTATCTACATTAAAAATGTTTTTCGATGAAATCATGTCCTTTTAAATACCTAACAATGTTTTTTCTTCACTGTGTATTGTTTAAATACATGATTATGTTCAAACGCTAAAACTTAAATGTATATATATATATATATATATTTTTTTTTTACTGGTTGTTCACAAGACAGTCTTTGAAACTATGGATCGTATTTATAGTATAATTAATCTTTCTCTTTCTCACTCTCTCTCTCTCTCTCTCTCTCTCTCTTCTATAATATATATATATATATATATATATATATATATATAAGTAAATGTTCAAAATGCTTAAACTTTGTTTAATTTTTACATATTTATAAACATTTTTACTATTTTCTCCCAAGCTAATCTGTTTTTATTTTAGTCTATATTCAACAGAAGTAAATATTCAATTCATAAAAATTTTCGACTTCCAGTTTTTGAGGAATTTTAACGTTTTGAGACGTCTAGAAGACGATTTGGAAATTTTTAGAAAATGCTTGTTTGTCTGTCTCCTTGTGTGAGTGGCATACACTTTTGGCGACTGTATCTAAGGAACTACTGCACAGAATTGCATATAAATTTATATGTAGAGTCGCTTTGACTTATATTAATGCATATCAACTTTTGGTGTCAATCGCTTAAGAGGTGATGTTGTTATACAACGATTACCGAAATTTCAGGGAAGGCTATTCTCAGAATCTACTGCACGAAACTGTATATAAATTTATGTATGGACGCAACTTGACATAAGTTAGCACCTATCAACTTCTGGTGTTACTCGCTCAAGAGGTGGCGGTGCTATACAGCGATTTTTACAATTTAAGGGAAGGGTATTCCACCGGAACTACTGCACAGAATCGCATATAAATTTATATGTAGATGCACTTTAACATAAATTAGTGCCTATCAACTTTTAGCGCCAATAGCTCAAGAGATTGTGCTACTGTACTTCGATTCCTTCAATTTCAATTTCAGGACTATATCTCAGGTTCTATTGCGTATAATCAAACAAAGCTTGTTACATCATAAAAAAATTATGAAACATTATGCCGACTCAATTTAGATGCATATTACCCAATAGGTGGCGCTGCTATTCCGAAATTTTCTCCGAGAATGGGAAGGCTATATCTCCTTTTCTACGACATATAACTGTACAAACTTAATACGTGCGACAACCATTACGAAAATGCATTTTTTAAGATGTTATTTATAAAACTATGTTTCTTTTTAAATTTACTGTTAGTTTTCTCTAAGATGAAAATAGTCTACATTCATCATGGTAGATAATTTAAACAAATACTAATAAATTATTTTTACTGAGAGAATTTGTGTAGGAAAATGTTGAAGAATGTGTTGGCTACAACATACTAGTTTAGAAGTCCGATCCTTAAAGAGAGGTTATTTTATAAAACATTATAATAAAAATTAAAAAAAAGAAAAAGGGGGCAGGTTACGATAGTTTTTACAAATTGTTTACTAAAAAGAAAAATTAAATTGTTTCTGTAAATTTGTTTGTATCCTTGATGAATTCATTTTACTTAATAAAATCATTCTATAACATAAGAAAATGAGCAATGTAAAGTATTTAAGTAAACCGATTATTCAAAGGATGCCGAGCCCTTAAAATATATAAAGAGTGGGGAAACTGAAATTAAAAGTAATAAAATCTATATTGGACTATGACTGGATGAATGTTTTTCTTTTTACAACTAATACTCGTATAAAAAATAATTTGAATGCTTTATATTTGAATCATAAATAATCCTAGACTCGTAAATTAACTTTTTAAAAAAGTTTTAAGAAGATAACATTCGAAACAAGATATTATAGGAAAACTCGCTGAAAGCAAATAATATATTTTACTGCCATAGGCCTGGCTTAAAAATTTCCTCTAAAATATTCAAGTCTTCCTGGGTTGTTAAAGCATATAATAAAAAAAGGACGCAAGTTTCCCAAAGTGTCATATTTTGCAGAGATATAGTCCTCAAAAATCTTTCATAGCTTTCTGAAAATTTTAAAGAGGAACGTGATGCACCCAGTCGTATTATAAATGGGTTTTTCGTGTCACCTAGAAGAGCAACAGATGAGTCTTTAAATTTTAAATGAAAGTCTTTCCGTCTCTATTTAAAATGTAAACCAGACTTTTGAATATTAAACTTCAATCTAAGGAAGAGTATTTTCATCCTACATTTAGAAATAGAAGCGAAAAAGATATTCTAATACATATAACATAGTTTCTTATTAAAAGAATATTTAAAATACAAAACATATTCTGTTGAATGAATTCATGGTAGTAACGATATGTAAAAAAAAAAAAAAAAAAAGTGTGTGAAATCTAAATAAATATATATATTTAAGTATATATAAAGACAATTAAATTGACGACTACAAACTACGGCAATAAACGAAAGTTTAAGTTGTTACGAAATTATCTCAACTTTTCTTTAAAAATACTAAAAATTTCTGCAACAGTAAGAATACATTATTATAAATGTACTTATTAGTACTTTCTCATGAGTAAATTTGTGTATGCTTGTGACGAAATTTCTTACCATTTAGACTAATTGCCTGATCCTTCTGTGAGTAAATTTCTGAAGTAAAGACAAAATCTATTTGATAGACACTAATATACGTCAAGGTGCAACTCCGTATAAATTTACATGCAATTCTAAGCAGTAGTTCCTGAGATATAGCCTTTGCTTAAATTGTAAAAATCGCTATATAGCAGCGTCAACTGTTCAGCAATCGGCACAAAATGTTGATATGCACTAATTTATGTCAAAGTGCAACTGGATATAAAATTATATGTAATTTTGAGCGGTATTTCTTGAGATCTTACAGTTGGAACAATTTTTTTGTCGCATACACACACACAGACACATACAGACATTTTCTAAAAATGATTAAATATTATTCTGAACCTCTCAAAACGTCCAAATCCATCGAAAACTGGAAGATGAAACTTTAAGAATCCAATACTTTCTTCTATCGAATATAGAAGAAAAGAAAAAAGAAAAAGAAAGAAAGAAAGAATTTGAAATAGTCTGTTGTAACAAGTTTAAAGATTATAAGCAATCTAGTTGAAAATTAATTTCTGAATGTAACTGAAAACAACAATGTAAAAATGCTGTTGAAAAAAGTGTCAAAATTCTGTAAATTAAATTTAAAACAGAAAAAAAAGAACTTGAAAACAAGTGAAACGTTATTTATTAAAATTGAAAAATTATATCGAAAGTCAAAAGTTCTCGTGTTAAGATTATATGGTTCCGTTAATTAAATTTTTAAGAGTAACACGATATTCAATTAAGTTAAAAGCTTTTGAATGCTTTAAAAAAATAATAATAACGTCGCTTTAAATTTTTAATCCAAAGCATTTTTCTGTTAAGTTACATTTACGTCACGCATAAAATGATTAAAAAATTTTAATGGTTAATCTTTAAATTTAGAATTTTCTTTCATTTGCTGAGTGTACATTTAAATAATCGAATATAAAATTGAATTTTTATCAAATTAAATATTTTTATTTTCACTAAATGCACTTGAACAGTTTTAAATTAATTGAAATTTAAAATTTGTTTATTTTTAAAGAAATAAAAACCGATTCGCGAGAAAATAAAAACAGATAATGTGCTATTTAAACATTATCGTAAAATACTCGGCTATAAAAACACCACGTTTTATAATATTATTCAAATTTTCATAACTTAATAGCTTTACGAAAGGAGTTATTTTACAGTTTTATTAATTTATAGTATTCGTTTAGCAAGTGTTTTGATTATATTATTTCTGTACTTCTGTACTTTTGTATTTGATTCTGTTCTTCTCTTTTTTACATTCTTTTTTTGTCTATATGTTTGTATGTATGTCTGTATATGTTTGTATGTATATATATGTATTCCTATTTATGTGTGTATGCTTTCGTGTTTTTGTGCATGCATGTTTTTTATGTATGTTATATTGTACGTTTATTTTTTTATTATTTTTGTTTATTTATTGTACTTTATTATTTATGTTTATTTTTTTTTCCTACTATTATTTAATCACTGTCTCTTTCTGTATTACATCTGTTTGCTGCTTATCTTTCTAAGCCTCATGTTATATTCTGTGATGCGAGAGGAGTGGATAACTTAAAAAAATGAATAAATATTTATTTTTTGTGTTTTACGTAATTACAAATACCTTAATAAATAACATCATTCGAAGAAATATTCTTATCATTTAATAGCCATTACGTTCGTTTCATAAGATGTCATAAATCTTATGTTTTATATACAGTTGAACCTCATTAACGCGAATCTAAAGGGGGATAAAATATTTGTTCATGTTATCAGTAGTTCATGCTATCAGTAACTAATCTTCATATAACTGAACTAATCTTCATTTTGACGAGAATCGGGGAAACAGTTCATCTTAAAAGTAATTCACGTTAACAGTGTTCACGTTAACAAGATTCAACTGTATATATATATATATATATATATATATATATATATATATATATATATATACATGCATATTGTGTCTTTGTGTGCGTGTGTTTCTTAAATTTGATCCTCTTCAACTTTCAAATGTTAGGAAAAATAAGAGTAATGTATTAAAAATTGACAAATTGAGAAATTTATTTTTCTCAATAATTTACTCCTTATCTGATTTTTCAGTTTCAGTTTTAGTGCAAAAATTATCCATATATGTTACTATATACTTATACTTGTTGCAACAAGACAAAAATGTTCAACAAATATTTTCACAAAATTTTTGTGTTTTTGAATAGCTTCACACACGCGTGTAGTCCAGATTCTGAGTTGAAGGAGGCGTTGCATGAAATTTGCATATTCTCAAAACAAATATCGTGGAAGTCACCTGCATAGCCGCAAAGGCCATTGCTTCCTTACTCGAAATAATAATTATAATAATAAAAAAAAAAGAAGCACTGTTCATTAACCTGATGTAGTCTGTCATGAACAATGAGATACGAGATAACTCGTCACTATTATCTTCGACAAAATTTCGACGACCGAATTAACACGGAATTTCTAGGCAAGAGGTTAAAAAAAAAAAAAAAAGAAATTAATTTAGAATTGAAATTTATCGTCTGTATACATGTTTTTTTCTACTTTTGCAAAATTAAATGTAAAAACAAAATAAATGAATAAATAAATAAATTCTGTCAAAGAAAGAATTTAGTTTGGTACGGAGGACTATTAATTTCAACCTGTAACATTTTAATTTTTAATTTTTTTTCTCATTTTTTGACCGTAAAACTGGGCTACGTATTTTTAAAAATGATTGAAATGAATTAAAATGCATTGTTGCTACCTTAATTTTATACTATAGTTAATTTTAAAAAATCAGTTTGTCGTGTCGAAAAACTGTTTGTACCCCTGGGTTCAGAAAAATCGCCCCTTCCTTTGGTACCGAATTGTAATGATAACAGTGACATTTATAAATTATTTTGGTGTTACACAAAACCGGTCTACAAAAAATTCAGATTAAAACTAATAGCACTCCGTCCTAAAAATCTCAAAATTTAAGGAAATACAACTGTTTCGAAGATTATATCTGAAGAATGGTGCCACCTTCCAAACACACATTGTTCTCTTAAGATTCAATAAATTTTTCATATTTTTTATTATTATTATTAATATTATCAATAATATATATATATATATATATTACAGTACCCTCCTTAAGTATTTAAAACGTTTATTGAAAATTAATTTATATTAACAATTTACAAATTTTCTTTATTTTTATAAATTTGATATAATGTTCATCTTGTTATTTAGTGGTTGATAACTAAAAAAAAAAAAAAATCTAAGGATGTGCAGAGATAAAAAGTAATGTTAAAAAGGAAATTCAGCATAACTTAGAGATTAACAATTCTTAAAGTAAGGAACTATCATTTAATAACGTAAATATACTCTTGACATTGAATTTATAAGAATTTAATAGTTAAAAATGTTTCATGTTTATTAATTTTAATTAGGACTGTGCCAATTAATCGATTAATCGGTTCGGTTAATCGATCGATGCTTAGTCCCGATCATTTTTTTAATCGAGTTAATCGGTCCGATTAATTCGATTAAAATTTTTCAAAATTCAATTAAAATTTTCAAACGACGGTTTAAAGTAAAAATTTAAAATAGTCGTCTGCCAACGAATTATTGCTCTACCAGTGGCCGAGCGGTTCAGTGCCCAATGCTGGTAGACGGGAAATGCCAGGTTCGATCCCAGGTTGCGCTCGTCGACCTAGCCATTCGAAGCTTTCCGTGTGTTTTTTTCCAAAATTCGCGTAAATACGTGCTAGGACCCCTCAGGAAGGCCCCTACGGAGGGAACTTCACCTATAGTCTTAGGACCCCAATGAAGTCAATCAGCCTTAATCCCAAATATACCTCAACAAAATATATTTTCACATATTGGAATTTTATATATATAGGATATATTTTACATAAGATCGAACTTAGATCTCGAAAAATGTCAGTGTGCCTGTGTGTTTAAGGGATTGGTTAAAATAGTATCTTTTTTATGACTTCTTATGTAACATTTGGAAATAAACATGTATGTGAGTTTCATTTTGACCTTTTATTATATATGAGTGAGTATAATTTAAATATTTGACATTTATAAGGTATTTTAACTACGTTTTCTTATTGTTATATATCAATAATTTAGAGGCAACAGCACTAACTATCCTAATTAAATATCTTCCCAATTAAACCTAAGTTTAACAAGAAATATATTTCATAAAATAAAACAAAATATATTTGTATATGCTCAGTCACGTACGAATATTTGCAGTTGCTTTTCAAAGTGTTGTATTATCTTTATATTTAAAACAGTTTTTTATTTATTAGAAAAAATTAAGAATTTTTTTTTCATTATTTACTTTATATTTATTATTAGTGTTTAAAGAAGTATTTAAATTAGCATCTATGCGATTTTTATGTCTGTTGTGTACTATCTGGAATTAAAAAAAAAAAAAAAGAAAAAAACTTAAAGGAGAGATTTATTCATCGTACAAAGAAAAATGAAAATCGATTAAAAATTCGATTAATCAACCGATTAATCGATTAATGAACTACGATTAAACCAGTTAAAATTCTTAATCGATTCACATCCCTAATTTTAATATTGTTTAAGTAATTTTATCTTATTAATATGTTTTGGTGACTTTTAGAATCCTTTTAAGTTTAAAGTTTAATTTGTATTTAAGATTAATTGACTTTGCAAATCATTACACAAACACACACACTACAAATTCATTTATCGTAAAATATTATTGTTAATAATATAGAACATAATTGTTACAAGACGGATGTGATATTCACACACTTGATAACTCTAGATTCCTTTTAATTATCATTTAAAAATAAATTTAAATATATTAAGCAAAAATATATCTTTTATTAAAGAATAAAATGAAAAATTATGATTTTAATTTCTTTTAATTATTTTTTTTCTTTTCGGGACATGCAATTTTAAAAATGAGTATTAATAATGCAACGAATTTATTCTTATATTTGCCATTAAATTTATTCTTCTGAACGTATTATTATTTTTTAGATCTTTCAATAAAACTATCGATAAAATTTCTGGTTATTAATCAGCGGGAAACCGTTTAACATATTAATTTTATTAACATTTCTTTTTTCTGTTTTACTTTCTTTTACATTATAATTGAAGAGATTTTTTCTTTATATATTCATTTTTATTTGAGGTTAATATGATTATGTAACCCATTTAAAATGATATGAAAATTATTTGAGTATTACATACTCCAGAAATCTTTTTCCCTTGTGCTTTTCTTAGCATATAAATTTTCAATTTTTGAATTTCATTATTAATATAGGAAATGCGTTATCTTAAAATAAGGAATACGTAATTTTTGTATTATAATAACGCATTAGAATGTTTTCGAAAGATTCTATTTTAAAATAAAAATTTAATGATTGTGTGTAGTAAATTATTCATATATTTTTCTAAAATAATTTGTAGTAAGAGTTTAATGTCTATAAAACTTAATAGGCGACAGCTTGAATTTTTGTATGTGTTTTATTTGTTTTTTGCTTTGAATGCGTTTTACAGTTTTTGTTATATTTATCGGATACGAATTCATAACTCTAAAACATAAAGTTCTTTAATTGGTCAAGTGCATTTGAGCACTTCAAAATCATCAAAAATAACCATAAATTTATTTGCAATAATTAAAAAATTATTTATATTAATTTTTTTTTTACAATTATAACTGTTGTTAAGAAAGGTGTAAACGTTCTATGATAGCCTTTAAAATAATTCAATGCCTAAAAAAAAGTCAATACGAACTTTTTTGTCAGTGTATAATTCTGTGCACATGATATCACAGGGATGGTTAGCCGAATTCCAGAGTTAAATGGAAATTTAACAGGTTTTATATAGCACATTGCTATATAAAATGACAAACAATTAGCCTTTGAAAATAAAATATTTGTAATTATAAGCATAATTAGATACATAAAAAATAATCCGAAATTTTTAAATGACAATAATAATAATAACTTTTTTTCAAAATAATGATAATTTCTAGCAACATTATTTTTCGTCATCTTACGTTTTTAGATAATCATGCGTGCAGGGCTTATATCGACAAAATTAACTCCGACATTTTCACTGAGGGAAAAAAACCCGCTTTCATCTAGAATGAATAAGTGGTCCTTTTCTAAATCCCTTAACTAGAAATATAGATTTCTGAGCTATGCGCATAAGGCACGCCAATAAACTGAATGGACGAAATGATCAAGAATTTCTAGTCTACACATTTCTAGAGGGTGAAACAATATTCTGAAACTTTTGTATTGCGAGAAATTTCTCGCTTGATTTTTTCTAGAATTGGGTCATAAGCCAAGATTATAGTTGCTGAAACCCGCCTCTTGTATTCGCACTTATTTTCAGAGATTTTTAAATAATTTGCCTTCAAGAATATAGGAAAACACTGTAGAATTCTAATGAGAGTTTCTAGAACTCGCTTTCAAAGGGGACTGGAATTTATAAGGATGACATGGAACTATTTTTTCTAGAACCACAATTTAGATTCTAGATCTCGGTTACAGAATTTTCTTCTCACTGTTCATTTTAAAACCGCACAGTTATTCTAAAAGCTATAACAGATACATAAAACCTTTCTTAACACCTGTTAAAAATTACAAATTTATTTCTTTTTTAATTCTTAAAGTTATTGAAAATACAAATATTAGAATATTTTGATGATATTCCCTTCTTTCAAAATTACCGGACACCTTAAAATGTGCGCATTACAGTCTGTATGTTGAGTGTTACAAAGTACATACCGTTTTAGAATTTTTTGTAAAATTCGAAAAGTTGACCTTAGTATGGACATATCCTTTCTTCGAGAAAAATGTCCAGTATTCGTATTTGTAATAAACTGTTGTACATTTTAACGTGCTGGACGTTTGTTTAATTAAGGGTGCTTTTCTTTTTCGAGGAAAAAAAGTCATCACAGCTTTACCGGTATAACTTTAGCTTTAGATAAGTGACTGGAACATCTTTGTGAGTCACTGACGGTAATCTACAGGTAAGAGATTTCTCAGAATGCATTTATTTAACGTTACTGACATCACGTATTGCACTTTGCTACACTAATTATTTCGATTACAGTTATTTATTTTAATGTTATATTTTTATGTCAGATAGGAATTTATGTGTTATTTGTATACGTGTATATTTATAGATGCATAAGTTATATTTTTTAATGGTGTCAGCTTTTTCCGAGCGCTATTTTCTATTTCCTAAACACTGTAACATGTTGCATTCACCTTATTACAGAAGCATGGGAAATTTACATGATTTACTAATTCCTGTGAGAATTTGTGTGTGTGCAAAGGGAAGGTAACCGGCTGGTCTTTGAATTTTTACCTTAAAAGTTATTTTGAGCATTAAAAAGAGCACATATTTTCATATAAATGATTAATCTCTAAAATTCAAGAAGAAGCCATATATTTTTAAAAATATATTTAATAATATATGTATTTATATGTATAATCGCAAAAAAAGAAAATATGGTAAGTTTTTATACAGTGCGTTGCATGAATATAAACGCACCTTAGCTTTAAGATTTAGAAAGTTATAGAAGTGTAATAAAAAAATATGAATAGGTGACACTTGATGCAAACTGTATGTGTATGATTCAAGAAATGAAAATACGAGTCAAAACAATGAAAAACCGATATGATTTTTTAGAAAATAATTTTATTGTATTTATGACAAAAACACCTGTTGCATGAATTTAAACGCACATGTAAAAATAAATAACTGAGTAACAAATATTTTATCTAATACTTTTAAAGCCACCATGGGCTTCTAGAACAGCCAGTAAACGCTTTGGCATTGACTGATATAGTGGAATGAGGTCATTCAAGCTGATTGTCTTCCAAGCTAATAAAATGGCCTATTTTAGCTCGTCTTTCGTGTTAAACTGCCTTTCGTTTACGTAAACACGGCGAACCAGAATACCCCATACGTTCTTCATTATGTTTAAATCGGGGATTTTTTGAGGGCCAATTCAGAACTTTAATTTTATTGCCACGGAACCATTTTTTCACGATATGTGCTGCATGTACAGATGCACAATCTTGCTGAAAAATATAATTTCTTCCAGCTTTCTTGACTGCTTGACGGCGGAGGTTCCTTCAAAACAAGAACAGTAGGCACACTGACATTTTTCGAGATCTAAGTTCGATCTTATGTAAAATATATCCTATATATATATTATTCCAATATGTGAAAATATATTTTCTTGGGGTGTATTTGGGATTAAGGCTGATTGACTTCATTGGGGTCCTATTGGGGTAGATTATTGGGGTTCGCGATTATTACGCACTGTAACAGAATAAACTAAGTTATAAAAAATTTAGCCTCGTAAAAGGCAAATTTTTAATTAAATAATCATGAATTAATAGGGGGTCTTATTACTTCCCGATAAGACCCCCTATTGGGGTCTTATTGGGGTAGATTATGTGAGCATCTGGACATAATCTACCGAGGTCATAGTGTTCTCCACGAATTCTAATTCGAAAGTCCCTTTAAAACCTATGGCTGCCCATACCATGACAGACTCATTTCCAGATTGGAGTTTTGAACAGTACATTTCTTCGGTTCTCAAATCGTGCCAGTAGCTGTGATATCCGTCCGGGCCATCGAGATTAAACTTTTTTTCATCTGAAAAGATGACGCTTTCCCAATTTAGTCGATCTAGAATCCATTTTCTTGCCCATTCCAACCGCATACCTTTGTGCTTTTGAGTGAGGGGTGGTTTCGCTTTCAATTCCTTAAATTTAATAAATGTTGCAGCTTTGATAGTTCTCCATATGGTTGTCCGAAGAACACCCAGCTTGTATTGAGCCTTTATCTTCGCACAGGAAATATTCTTATTCTTTGCAGCGTTGCATATTCGACGTTCGTCGTAACTGGTGAGCTTTCCTGTTCGCTTCTTATACGCTTTTTTCCCATAATTTGCTCCTTTCTTTATATAATTTCGCACAACACTCTCAATTCTTCCAATTCGGCACCCAATTTCACAATTACTAAAGCCTTTACCACGTATGAAGTCGATTTTTATCCTATCGTCTACTGTAAAAGTTTTCCCTCTTGCCATCTTGAACAAACTCCGTAAATTTTGCGCTTAAGCCTTAAAACTGTTTTTAAAGAGCTTTAGCAACACGACTATCTGTGTTTTTATTTAATTCCGGTGGCTCTGTTGAATTTTAATCGCGAAATAAAGAGTGCGTTTAATTTCGCGCAACATACGAAAAATAGTGAAAAATAATAAAAGGTTTAAAAACTCATTTTCATAAACTTGCATGAGCCTAAACATACGTGCTCAAAGCACCTTATTCAGTTGTTAGTCATATACAATAACTGAAAGTCACATTCCTTCTTTTATCATTTAAAAAATTATATTTCTTGTTATTGGAAAAGGTGCGTTTATATTCATGCAACGCACTGTAACAGAATAAACTAAGTTATAAAAAAGAGGGTTTAACCTCGTAAAAGGCAACTTTTGAATTAAATAATCATTAGTTAAAATATTAAAGAATTTTTTTTTTCTTTTCCTTTCAGAAAGGTAAATGTTTTCAAGTCAAACAACTTAAAACTAAATAGAAATGAACACTTAACTCTTAAAGTAAAAAAGCATAAATTTTTAATTCCTTCATTTCAAATTTAGTAAGCAGTGAACCATTGAATAAAAGAATAAATGGGAGAAAATTTTGCACCAAAAAGAATTTTACGCTTCGCCTGCGGTGTTTTCAATTTAAAAGTATTTGATCGTCATATGGTCTTAATTAATTATTTTAATTTAATGCAATGAAATATTTATTTTTCACACACTTAGTAAACACATTTAATGAACAA
This sequence comes from Salticus scenicus, assembly GCA_963930645.1. Lineage (NCBI taxonomy): Eukaryota > Metazoa > Arthropoda > Arachnida > Araneae > Salticidae > Salticus > Salticus scenicus. The sequence goes on along the minus strand of OZ005649.1, from coordinate 25,154,200 downwards.
TCAATAAAATTTGTACTTCCAAACGAGAATTTGATTAATCACTTACGAGAATTTGAGTAAGTAAATAAGTGAATGGAAAATTATTCGTTATTTTAAAGATTATCACATAATTGTAAACTAAATGTGAAACAAATAATAATTACATTACTGCGTTCGTGTTATTTATTTCAGCTGCATATTAGAGATTAAAATATTTGCATTGTGTAAAATTTCCTCTGAAATATAAAGAGTTTAGATAAGACGAAACTACAATTTATTAAAAGATTTATTTTCTTTTTTAATGTTTGTATTATAAGTGAAAACTTACAATAAAATGAGAAGATAAACTAGATATGTATAGAAGCAATTTACAATAGTATCTGTATGTTTATATTTGCGTCTCTCTATTCTAATTATTGTAGAGTATAATTCAGGTACAGTAGAAAATTTATCATAAATTTCAAAATACCCGTGATTACAGAAATATTTTACCTTCAAACACTGTATAATGAAGATTAATTAGGTTTTAGAAATTTATAGAAATGTTTTGGAAGTAAACAAAGACTATCAAACAAAGTAAACAAAGACTTTCCTATTAGAAATATATACTTTTGTTTATTTTGATTGGTATTAAATTGGAGAAATTTAAGATTAAATTTTCTCCTGCAGAAGTTAACGCAAAGCTTTGATAAATATAAGATAATAATTAATTTTTAGGTGCTAGAGTGCATAACCTGTGGCCAGTGGCCGGATGGAAACTAACTTTTTCTTTATTGTAATCATTCAATTGTTTTTATTTAATTATTATTTCTTAATATAATATTTTAGAAATTAGTGATTAATTTTCTTACTATAATTGGTCAATTAATTATTAGGTATGCATTTGTTAACGAACATTAACATGGGTATCGTCTCTAATCAGCATTATTAAGAATACTCGAATCAAGTATATATAAGTAGTCTGCACCTCTAAAGGCATCTGCACCCTAATGATGGAATCGTAATTCAATTTCTAGAATTAGAAAAGTCCAACCGTCGCTCGCCACATGACGACTAAATAAAATAAAGCGTCGATTTAAAAGAATTAAACAACTCGCCACATTCTTTATTCCCGTGACCTTGATAAACATGAATTTCATTAACGAACAAAGTTAAAAATGCGTTTATCAGTTTTGCCTGTCTGCTGCTGGGATTTTCCTGTTCTTATGTTTTCAGCAATTTAAACACATAACAAGTCAAAATGGCGATGAAGTGATGCCGATTTTTGAAAACTGGCAGCAAAAATATGGCATATTTTGGAAATTAGACACGCACACACACGCAAGAAAAAAAAAAAAAAAAAAAGAAGAAGAAGAAGAAGTTGATTTGCGCAGACCAACAATTTCTTGAGCTGGCTCTAAAAAAAGCACGAATTCTGTCAATTAGTAGAAAATCAGTTTTTTACGTATTATTTTCGAAAAGATTCGTGTATGGTAAAATAATCTACCTCCTCTGGCGATTAATTTAACATTTCTATTTTCAGTTCTATTAAATTGCGCTGCCTCTATTTTGTAGACCAAATAATACAAAAAGCAAATGCCTTGACAGCGCAAAATTTTGAAATTTATTTTAAACTAATACTTTTCTAAAATTTAAAAATGTATGATAGTAATTTTTTTGAATATCTATTGGTGTTTAGGTTGAATTTAATAATTAAATAAGTGAAGTTAAGTCTCAGATTATATTAAAATTATTACTTATTTATCCTACATATTTATGTTTAATAATAATAATAATAATAATAATAATAATAATAATAATAATAATAATCAATAAATATTTTAAGGAAATTTAAGACAATTATTTCCAGTTAAAAGTGAAGTCATGAAAATCTTACATCAAATTTATTTTTATAACTTTTCAATAAAATATTAGTTTTAAAATACATAACTGATAATTAAAATAATACATAAGTGATAATTAAACGAGGGGGGGGGGGGAATATAACTGAACTTAATATAACTGAAATAAATTTATATCCCCTTAAAAAAAAATAATAATAAAAATAAACTATTAATTAAGAGCATTTTAAAAGTTTTAAAAATTATTTTAAAACACCAATATTTATTTCCTATACTTAAGGTACTTGATCCTTGAAATATTTGCCCTGTAAAATAATAATTTATGCAATCAATACGTTTCTCTAAAGTAAATTTATTCATACTGTTAAAAAAAAAGTTACAAAACTTAAGTATTTGTGTTCAGTAATTAAAAAGTTGTCTAAGATTATAAATACTTCAAAATTCAAATTTCATTTTGGTAACACTTTTAATGAATATCGATTTAAATTTTAGAAAAATTATAAGTCAAAGTAAACATGTAGTAGTCAATATTTAAAGAAAAAATGATTATTTTAATAAATTTTCTATTAATTTAAATAAAGCTTAAATTAGAAAAGAGCATTCTACATTAATGAAAAATGACGACAACAAATTTATAAAAATTAAAACTTCATTCTAGCAATTTTGCAAAAATTAGATCCTGGATAGTTTAATTTTTTTCTACAAGTTTACGTTTTAACTATTTTTTTAACCCTTAAAAAATCATTTTTGAACATGAATTTTCGAAGGTTAATATTTACTTCAATCACTTTAAATAAAAATTCTTATTTTGTCGAAGCTTTGCTAATTCTCATAGCTAAAGAGGTATTTAATAAGTACAAAACTTTGAATAAACATCATAAAATACAATAAACTCGCAGCAATTGTTTCGGGTCGAAAGAAAACACGACCTTTCGTAAGGCGAACAAAATAGGCACGAGTGCTACTATCAAAGCCGCAATGCACAAAACCGCTTTAGGTGAAGAGCAAAAATATATAAAGACAAATGTAAATATCAATACTGGTGTGAGCAGAATTATCAAATGAAATAAGAAAATAAATAAATAAATAAGATTAAAAAATATAACAAAATCTATAAAACTTAAAAATATCCAAAATTAAACGAAAATCAAAGTTATGTGAGTAATTTCCAAGCATCAGACAAGAAGGAAGTGAAGGAAATATCATTAACAAGATTTTTCGAATTTTTAAATATGTAAAAAGCTTCATGGATATCTAAATGGGAAGAGGAAACAGGAGATGCAATTGTGTTAGTTTTAGAAATATCAAAACAATGACCATGAGCCTAGCAGTGGGAAGCAATAGAAGGTTAGGAAATATCTTTATTACGACCATTCCAGCGATGCTCATTTATTTTATATTTCAAACTCCTCCTAGTTTGGTCAATATAACCTAAATTGCATGACGAACACGGGTTAAATGAATGCCAGACCGGTTTTCAGTAGGGATGGGATCTTTAAGTGAAGATAATTTAATTTTGGTGACGAGTTTGTAAATGACTTTAAAACCAAATGGTGAAAGAATTTTAGAAATTGTAAAAGAAAGTAATAAATAAAAAAGTAGAACAACTTAGATGAGACTTTAATCGTTCAATTTGGTAGCAGAAAGTTAGGATTCTTGAATTTATACATAGCTTTATCGATAATAGAGGGATTATAGCCTCGAGAAAAAGCAAGTGATTTTAAATAATTAATTTCTTTCGAAACACTAGATGGATCAGAAGAAATGTGCAAGGTTCGAAAAACGTAAGTATATATCGCAGACATTTTCTGTTGAGGGGCGTGGTTATGAGCATGCGGCAGAAGAGAGACAGAGAATGGTTTTCTAAAGACAATGGTTGAGAACCTATCCTTATCTTTAGACACAAAAATATCAAGGAAAGGCAGAGAGCAATCCTTTTCAATCTCAAAAATGAATTTTAAATGCATGAGTCAATCGAATTGACCAGTAAACTGAAAAAAATCGGCATCAGTTGGAACAAGAACGAAAGTGTCAATAACATACCTAAACCAGTGAGGAAATTTATATACATCGAAGAGTTTTTCTTAAAAATAATGCGTATAAATGTTGCAAAGGAAAAAAGAGAGAAGACTGCCCATTGTCATGCCCACATTTTAGGAATAATAAGTATTATTAAAGATGAAGGCAGTTTGCCTGATACATAAATGAACTAAATTCCCAGGTTCCTCAATTTCAATAGAAGAACAGTGGAACTCGCATAATGTCCTGTCTACACAAACCAGAGTACCCTGAATAGGAACGTTAGTAAAACATGATTTAATATCTAAAGAAATCATAGTATAGTTAGAGAGAGATGCATTTTGTCTGCAAAGTCATGCGAGTTTTTAACAGTATAAATGTTAGTACTAGTTAAATGAGAAAGAGATCTTGAAAGAAAACGAGCAAGATTATAAGAAGTCGTATCAATATTAGACATAGTAGGCCGCACGAGTTTATTGCATTTTATGGCGTTTATTCAAAGTTTTGTACTTATTACTTTAAAACGCCAGTTCTGTGGTGCTATCTTATCATTAAAGAGATATTTATTTAAATGCTATACTTCTGTATAGTAAATTCACTAAAAATATTTAAAAATATATATTCGATTAAAAGTTTTATAAAATGTCGTGAAATTTAGTTAAATTTATTCACCAAGTACTTGACAGTAATTTTAAATTAAAAATATACAGTAAATTCTGGTACAACGCGGGCGCAAATTTGCCTCATGAACATTACAATTTTATTTTTTAACACCACTAATTTTATATCAAGGAAACTGCTTCATATAAAAACTAAATCGAGTGTATAAACAATAGATTGGTGCTCTAAAAATTAAGTGGTGTTAAAAAATAAAACTGTTTTATTTATTTGTCATCTCTGACACTGCGTTGTACGAAACTTTACTGCATAACAAATTGATTTATTCAAACCCACATGCTTCACTATATATCTATGGAAATTTTGACGGATTTTTTTTTTTTTTTTTTCGAAACTATAACCGAAATAATAATATTAATAAAAAGGTACATGAATTAAAATAAAATAAAATAAATAAATAAATAAAACGGATAAATTGGAAGAAACAAATAAAAAATTATATACTGGGTGATCCAAAAGTCAGGACAAACTTTAAAATGAATAATTCGAAAACGAATCAAGATACAAAGATACGGTTTGCACCAAACGGAGGGAAAAGAAGCCGGGTTTTGTGTGGCAACGAAAAAAAAATAGTTCTGATGGCGCTGTCGGATTTCTGATGTAGGATTATGCAAAGCGACAAACGATATAAAAAGGAGCAACTGCGGTAGATAATGGTTGTCGAGCTTACATGCATCGAAATATCGCATTCTCAGTCGCTTCTTTAATCACGCATGGCCTCCAAGATCTCCCGATTTGACACCCTGAGACTTTTGGCTGTGGGGATTCTTGAAGTCAAAAGTGTACCGCGACCAATCGGAATCGCTAGCAGCACTGAAAGATGACATCCGCCAAAATGTGTCTGCCATAACGCAAGAAATGCTACTAAATCCTGTGAATGGTGTGGTGAATCGTCTCACAGCTGTACTTCTGAATGATGGACAGCACATTGAGCAGTTATTTTAGTAGTACTAATTAACTGTAATTAAGCTGACTTGTAAGTTGTCAACACTTTTTTCATTTGTAAATCATCTTTTGGTGAAATAAAACACTATAGCGCCATCTATTGTTCGCCAACAGAACTAATTTTTTTTTTCGTTGCCACACAAAACCCGGTTTTTTTTTCATCCGTTTGTTGAAACCCGTATCTTTGTATCTTGATTCGTTTTCGAATTATTCATTTTTAAAGTTTGTCCTGACTTTTGGATCACCCGGTATATACATGTCTGCCAACATACTAATAAATATTACCTAAATTTGTTAACACCCTTCCATTTCACCACACCACTTTATTTTAGAGTACTTTTCTTCAAATGTAATTACAATGAAATAAGAAGAAAAATTCTATGAAAAAAGAGTGATGCGAAAAAAGAAGCGGATATTAACACTTTCGCGACCGCATGTTTTTGTCTTTAAGATCTGCCTGTGGGGGCGTCATTCTCCCAAGTTACAATATTTCAAAACGAAATTTTCTATATTCAGATTCGCATTACAAATGGATATTCATCATAATTATACTCTTTCTAACCAAAGTATTTATATCCATAGGATATTAGATGTAAAAATAAGAAAATTGTGTATATTTTTAAGGAATAAATGACATACAAATGAAAAAAGAAACGCCCACTGGCGGAGTTACAGATTTTCAAAAGAAGTTTGTCTACGTCAGCGGTCGCGAAAGTGTTATCAATTTTAGGGAATATTAATAAGAATTTTGCAAGGTATATATGTATATAAATACATGAATTAAAATTAAAAATGAAAGAATCTAACATTGCAATTTTTGGAGAATAAATAAGGTATTTGAATGATTTTTTAAAAGTTTTTCTTTATAATCTTTTTAATTTATTTAAAGTTCTTTACTAATCTATACTGAAAAAAAAAAGGAAGACTTTAAACTTTAATCAACACTAAATTGATATAGCCTACCTTGAAAAATTTTCATTTTTCATTTTCTTTCCAAGCCGGCTGAAATCTTTTACTTAACAATATTTTAAAAACTTATGAAAATTTTTTTAAAATATTACTTCTCAGATCCCCACAATTTATGATGCAGTTGAAGCCTAGAAAAATTTCACACTAAAATGGAAATTTATCCAACCAATACTCTGCTCTAAAGTAAGTTTGCCTACGTTTCATGGTCCCAAAAGCGAGATATTCTAATCGAAAATATAACTTCACATTTCGTATTCAGGAATGCAGTCTCCGTGAGATTTTTCTATTTTAAATATACCAAATATTAAAAGTGATATCATCATCATTTTTTCCCAAAGATAAAATATTTCCCTGAAATGAATTCACATTAAAAAGAAGAATATTAAAGTGACTGGTTTTTATTTTTAATATATATACTGTCAGTAAAATTTCTGGATAACTTTATAGATTTGTTGGAAACTATTACCTATCACACATTTCATGAAGATTATATATGAATAAAGAATGAATAAAATAATAAAAGTCAATATATATGAAAATTTTTCGGTTAACTACCATTATTAAAATCATAAGCGCAACTACTTTTATTCGAATTGTTTTTTAAATTTTAAAGACAATTAATTTTATTTTTGACCCCTCAAATAATTCAGAAATATCAAATATTTGTAGAATTTTTTTTTATTATATTTAAATAAAGAATGCTTATAATTGGTGTTCATAATAAATGTATCAGCACTTGTTTTATAAAATATTAAAATAAATAAAAAAACAATTTCCGTTACTGGAATGGCACTCGGCACCAAACAGAAAGATAATTATCTATTTTATTTGCAAGTAAGAATGGTATAGGGTAATCCCTTAGCACATGATAATGTCAGTCACACAGAAGAGATTTCTGATTTTTTTTATACCACTATTTCCATACAGAAATCTTTATCGTATTTTTAAATCATTAATTTTTGTGATTAAATCTCATAGAATAGCTACAAAATTTCCTGCCCCCCCCCCCCTAAGAAACTCCACACACTCTTAAAAATATTGTAAAAAACTGGAAATTCTGTTTCTTTCTTCTTCTTCTTCTTCTTTTTTTTTTTTTTTAAGGAAAATTCATCTTTTTATTTTGTAAAGGGCAAGGCCCGTTACAGTCGGCAGCAAAATTATTCGAGCGCTAGCAATAATTCTTATGTAAAAAGGGTACTCTTAATACTGCTTTGTTAAATAAATCTTTGTCGAGTCATGTTTTTAGTCACTCTAATAATATGATTCGACGATGATTTATTTAAAAAAACTACATTAAGTGTACTTTCTTTACATAGGAATTATTGCTAGCACTTAAATAATTTTGCTGCCGAGTGTAATTTAAGGTTTACCAATTTTTCAAAGGTATTTTTTCTTTAATTTTACATTAAACTCCCCTTTTTCCGAAAAAAAAAAAATATACCGTAGAAAAGTTATTTTATATTATAAAAAAATTTCTGGTGGCAGAGTTGACAGAAAATATTAGTGTGCACTGAAAAAAAAAAAAAAAAAAAAAAAAATCCGGAGTGACTCTACTCGACATTTTGAGCATTAAGTAATTGACGGTTTTTTAAATAAATTAAAATAAGAGAAACCATTAAATAAACAAATAAGAACGAAATATCATGCGGTACTCATTGATTATTAACACTTTCCAAATGTACGTAATTGTTGTATAGCATAACTGTCTTTGATAATGTAATCACACGACGGACAGACAGTCGTTCTGAAAGGCATACAGATAGATTAAATGAATTCCTAATCATTTTTAAACATTGTTAGAAAGTGTTAAAAATGCTTAATAAAAAAAAAAAAAAAAAAAAAAAAAAACATAGCGGTTATATTCTAATTGCGGCCCTTAATGTGTCTGGATATTTTAGTGTAGCCCTGCAAGCCTGAAGGTTAACAAAACCAAATTCTATATAAAATATTATTTTAGCACATTAATAATAAATGTCAATTTCTTTATGGTTTTACAACAGAAAGTTCTTTAAATGTAATTTATAAAAATGTCTGTCCTGCAATGCAATGCATTGGCATATTTTGGAGCATTCTTGTACGCAAACCAGTTGCGCAGGACCTATTAATGCCATTTAAAATAGGGAACATTCCATAGTGAATTTGAATAACATATATAATTTTGTAAAATTTCTGAAAATATTTATGGACGGCAGACGGACAGATAGATAGATGGACAGTCGGACAGATAGATACACAAATTGAAATCATATTCACACTTAAAAAATGTTAAAAAGTGTTAAATCGCTTAATGTAAACGAAAATGCAGTTTTAGCAAATTTCAAGTAAAAGCCTTCACTGTAACTGAATATTTTTGTGTGACCGTGTAAATCTAATGATAATCATACTACATTCTTACATAAACACTGATGGCAAAATTTCTTTTCTGGATTTAAAAATTAGAAAAACTGGGGAAAAATGGTCGATTGGTATTTATGATAAAATTTAGGATTTTTGCTTTAAGGTTTGTAATTTGATGAACTGGTTTTCCTGAGTCAGTCTAAAGTTTAAAAAAATATTATATTTATTATTTATACAAATTAACAGAATGAAAATGATTTGCAATAATAAAATAGACCTGAATATTGCTCTTTGAAAACCTTAAAAACAGTTTAACCTTTAAACACTACCCAACATTCTTACTAAGTGAACATTTCAGTCTACCATGAAAAAGCTAAAAACGCGTAGAAACACGGGAAAAAAGAGTCAAAATTCCATAGAAAAAAGCATGGGACAAAAAAAAAAAAAAAAAAAAAAAAAAAAAAGGCTAATATCGGAAGGAATAAAAAGACAAATTGGACTAGAAAAAGACATGGAGGAGCGAGAGGATAGGGTTGGGGCATCAAACCTATCGTGGAGGGTTAATACGACTCGCCTAGTATAATGTTTTTCTTCCTGTTAGACGACATTTAAGACAGTGGCTTTACCAGCTGAAGAGGGTTCTCTCATTTTGTTGTGTATGTGGGTTGGGGTGCTTGTTTTATGAATTAGTCTTTATATATTTATATATGTTTATATTGATGTATTATTATATTCTAACGTACTTTAGTTATAAATTTGATTCTTTAGATTAATATTTTGTATTAAATCATTTTTTATATTGAATTCGATGGCTGTATATATACATTTTTCCTGTCATCTTTGAGAAGTTGGGGACTGGGGACATATAATGGCTTAAAATACACGTTCCCACAGAAACCTCATTTTCCATTCCCTATATGGGAGGGGGGGGGGGTAGGGCTCCCCTGTAAAAGATCCCCATGTGTTTTAGGATTGCTTTTCACTAATTATCAGCTTATCAATTTATATGTATATACTAGCTTTTGTACGCGTTTTTTGGAACGTAAATGGTAATAGAAATAATACTTTTTCAGCGTTGAGAAAATTTATGTTCAAATCAATGAACAAGCAATTATGCAAATTAAAAGCAATATATATATATATATAATGTAGTATAAAACTAAAACATTGTATTATAGAAGAATGACTTTTAAAATGATATTATTACAGGCCTACAGGTTGTTACTTTTGAAAGATACATAAAAAAAAAAAAAAAAAAAAAAAAAAAAAAAAGATTTTTAAATAAACAGAACAATAAAATATAGCATTTAAGAATGAATCTAAATAATTCTTGTTTAAAAATTACGTTTTAATTTTAATTTAAATTTAAATTTATTTATTGAAGTAGTGTCTAATCATATATAGTAATAATAATAGTGATGCAGATACGAAAAAAAACAGCGCACAATACTATTATGCAAATAGGGGATTTCCTAATAAATATCCAAACGATAAGGATCAATCGTTCCAGGAAGAAGTTCATTCACCTAGGCGATAGGAAGAGTAGCTATTTTAATTCTGCTTCAGAAAGGTTCAAACACTACATTTCACTTACTGTTTATTGGAAACAAAACCGGAAAAATGTGTGACATAATTTTTGTCATTATTATTATTATTTTTTAATTAGTTTCGTATTTATTATGAGTAAAGTGTATTTCCATTGTGGGTTTTCATGTTTGTCGTGCTAATTAACGTATTTTCAATGCCGTGACTGTGATCTTGGCATGATAATTATGGCCAGGGAATATTATTGTTTCTGTAATGATAGTAAGTTAATAGTCAGGAAAACACGAATTTATCTACTTTTCACTTTTATTCTGTTTGAATTAAAGTGAATGCATAATGAAAAGTTAATCAGGTAAGTTAATGTATAGATTAACTTAAATAATCCAATAAATTTATAATATTTAAACTTTAATACACCATAAACTTCAATACATTGGAATGTTTAGTAAGTATTATATTTTTAAGGATGTATTTAAGAACCTTTGAACTAGGAAAAAATAGTGAAGAATCATAGCATTTAAAATTGTGAATGCGATTCTTTGAATTTCGATTAATAATATCTCATGGTTAAGTCGGCAGGCTGTCAATGGTAAGTTTATTTACCCTTCTATCTATATCTATTTATTTATCTACCTATGTATCTATCTATCTATCTATCTTTATATATATGTATATATATATCAACACATCTAGACAACAATACCATTCTGGGACAAGCTATCTCGTTTCTCAGATAAAAACAATTTTATACAGAAACCACGAAAGCCGTTCTTGTTTACATGCCTCCCCCCCCCTCCTTTTATCGATTTTTGTAATAATATTGGTATTTAGAGTTTCGAATGCACAAAAGTAACTAACATTCAATCTAGGTGCAAACATATGTAGAATAGGCATCGGTAAGTAATGCCATGCTTTGCGTATACATCACTGATAATAATAATAATAATAATAATTTATTATTATTATTATTAGTTTACTTGTTTTTCTAGCTGTGCATACATAAACGCATCTAAACAACACTTTCTTTTTCAGACTAGCCATCTCGGACATCAGGTAACTGCAATTCTATACAGCAACTATGAAAGCCATTCCTGTTTATACAGCTATATATTTTCCTGTAACTATTGGCATAGCTTGTCGGGTTTAGAGTTTTATTTTGTAAGTTTTTTTTTATAATTACCCTTTCGCGCATGTATTACAGTAACCAAATCACACATTAGGTAAATATACATGAAGACCAGAGATCATTAAATGTTTTAGTGCTTAACATGTACAGTACTACTAATATCTGTCGATAAAAACATTACTAATGCATTACATACGAAAGCCACAGGTTACGAACGAAAGGTTACGAACCAAGGCACACTTTAGGTAAATATGCAAGCAGAGTAGATATCACAAAATGTTTTAGTGCTTCACATATACAGTACAACTAATAATATCTGTCGATAAAAATATTACTAATGCATTACATACAGGGATGGAACACGGGCGCAGAATTAATACCGGAATCCGTTTAAGAAATTTCTCTGCTTATAATATCGTTGATTTAAGAAGTAGAAAATTTTCTTACATTGATAGTGGTATGAATTCTGCGCCCGTGTTCCATCCCTGTACATATGAAAAAGTTTCACTCACTTGCTTTAAAGTGTGAGAATAAAAAGGAAGTTTTAGAATTACCCATCAAAATTTATTTTGTCTTGGTACACTACTTATTCACGACAGAATTTCTTTATAATTTATCAAAAATGTATACTGAATTGGCGTAATACAAAATTAATGCGTCATTTTAAACGATATAAAAAATTAATTGTTGGAGGCCTGCTAACTTGTATAGGATGACGTGCTAAGTAAGTTGTGCACCGAATATAAAGATCAGTTATATGAAATCGTGAGTTTAATGTTCTGGATATCCTTTTTTTTAAACATCAATAAATATTTTATTTTTTGAAAAGCTAATTTTTGATGATATATAGTCCATTGACAATTTTTTTAAATTATATTTTCATAAACGTTTTTAGAAGAGCTATGTAAGGAACTTTATTTTTGAGGCCAGAAATTTTGTCGTTTTAGGTAATACTATCATGAGGAACAACTGTAATGAAAACATAAATATCATTTTATAAGTAATACTATGGTGCATGTAATGTTAGTCACATACTGAGATGACATTTAAACTTTTGTTTTGCTACCACTCGTTTTTTTTTTCTATAATATTAATTATTATACTATTGAATTAGTTGTAGGAAAAAAAGACGGAAGTGTTATTCCTGCGTGTGACTAACACAACATTTGCCAGGGAATTACCCTTATCTGGAAAGAGTATGAGATAATAATAATAGAAAGAAGCGCCATTTTCATATCAATCCCAGCAAAACCTGGGATGATGGCCAACACGAGGCCAAGTGTTGGCTGCCAACAGTAACAGCTGCTGGCCCGTTGGTGGCAAAAGTTAAGGTTCCGAAGGGAATATGTTACGCCGGCCATCAGATGGCCGCATTCGGCCGATCCACTGCTGGCAGCCTGCAGTGCGATCGGAATAAGTCAGTGGGCCACTGATGGGTCATTGCTGGCAGCGAGCTATCGGTTAAAAAAAGGTTGTGGGCCACTGATGGCAACCAACAATAGGTTAAAAATCGTTAGTGGGCCAGTGTCGGGCCACCTGATAGCAAACATAATTTTTTCGTATTGTTGCTGGAAGCCTTCAGTGGGCCAGTTGTGGCAAACATAAATAATTATATTACTCCGGGTGTTTTTGTTGGCCCTTTATATTTTCTCATTAACGGCCCTCTTCATTTACCGTCGCCGGAAGCCCGAGCCAATGTTATTCTATGGGGAAATTTTCTTTACAAATAACTCATTAACTAATACATATTTTTAAATTCTGTTTTCACATTCAAAAAATTCCCAACTGTTAAATTGTCCGACCTTTTTTAAAAATGTATTTTTTAATTTTTAATATTTTATTTTGAAATTGCAAAATGAAAAAATTTCACTTATCGAAAATTCGTATTTTGCAGCTTCAAAATAAAATATAAAAAATTAAATAATTTTTTTAAAAAGGTCCGTCAATTTGACAGCTTGAAATTTTCAGAATATGAAAACAGAATTAAAAAATATGTATTAGTTAATAAGTTATTTGTAAAGAAAATTTTCCCATAGAATAACATTAGCTTCGGTTTCTAGCGGCGGTGAGTGAAGAGGGCCCTTAATGGGCCAATAGTGATTTGGTTATGACTATTATTTTATTTTATTTTATTTATTTATTTATTTATTTATTTATTTATTGTGATACCTTACATTTTATTAATGCTAATTTCTATGCATCCAATATTTAATTTGGTTTTGTAGCAACAGAGGGTGATCAAACTATTATTATTATTATTTTTTTTTTTTACACTTTTTTTATCTTGATTAAAAAAAAAAAAAATGCTTGACTAAATGATTTTGAAATGCAGACATATAAAAACGTTTAAGAACTCACATTTTCTACTATCGATTTAGTCCAAAGTTCAATTAAGGGACCAGCTATAAATTAAAGAAAAGCACAAATATTTTGGATCACCCTGTGTCATAAAAAGCTTCAAATGACTTGTAACTTGAATACATTATTGCTCTTACTATGTACAATGTTTGTAAGTTTTTTGTATGGGAAATACACAATTTTTTAGGCATATATATATATATATATATTATTATTATTACATTTTTGGCAATTTTTTTGCTTATAACAAGAAAGAATTTTCACAAAATTTTACAAAACTTGCAGAAAAATTGATAAAACATTAAAGAAACATTATTCTGAAACATAAAATTCATATGTGTAATTTTCGAGGAGATTTGAGCATTTACATTAATTTTTATTTATTTATTTATTTTATTTTTTCTGAGCGTGCGCGTAAGATAGAAATTTTTTTATTACGTAAGTCGAAAACCAGATATCTTGGGTAACTTATACAAAAGTTTATTTCAATGGAATAAAAATTAAGTAAATTATTGGTAAAAGAACGAGCCAGATTTCAGATATGTTAAACCATGTTACAAAACGTCATTTTTGTGAAAATCACCTTATGAGCTCACAGATCGTACTAAATAAATAAAAGTATGTTAGAGTTACAAGTCCAGAAGGATTTTTTCACAAAGAAGAAATTTGGAAACATGGTTGAAAAAATTTAATCTTCCAATTAAATGCTTGGCATGTGAAAAACCCCTTATGAATTTTCAAACCTGTATATACCTAAAATCTGCCCCATTTTTTCGCAACAACTTGCTTAATTTTTCCTTTATTGAAATGAACTTTCGATATAAACTGCCCAATATATCTAGCTTTTAACTAATGTGATGAAAATTTTTATCTTTCCCACAAAAGCAGTAAATAAAATATTTATTATAAATGCTCATATCTCACCGAATATTACACGTATAAATGTGTGCTTTAGAATAATATATTTCTTGTGTTTTGTATTTTGTTAAAATTTTGTCAATTTTTCTGTAAGTTTTGTAAAATTTTATTGAATTCCATTCTTGCCATAAGAAAAAAAAAAAAAAAAAAAAAGAAAGAAAGAAAGAAAGAAAGAAAAGAAACTTGCCCCCACCCCCCCTTGCCAAAGAAAAAAAAAAAAATTACACATATTGTTTATAATATATGCAGCGTGTTAAGGTTACAAGTCATCGGTAGCTTTTCATGATATAGGGTGATCCAAAGTATTTGTGCTTTTCTCCAATTTGTGGTTGCTTCTTTAATTGCAGTCTTGACTAAATCGATAGTGGAAAATATGAGTTTTAAATTGTTCTTTGCATATTAGAAGTTCAAGACCATTTCATCCAGTATTTGTTTTAAAATAATTATAATTATAATAATAATTGATTACCCACTGTATTTATAGTTCAATTAAATTTTTACAAGCATCTGATTCTTAGACTATGTTTATAAATTTAGGATTTCTAGTACAGCGTTAGAAACACTCAGCCGATCCGTTTTCATTAAAAATAAATCTATGATAAGCTTTTTATTACTTTTGTTCTATGCAAATATAAGATTTTGATAAGATAAATATATATTTTGTTCTATGTAATATTATATTCTTTGTAAATTTTGTTTGAAAATGTTAAATTTCAAAACGTTTATTTAACTGCGTTAATTTTTTTTTTTTTTTTTTTTTAATAAATAAATGTAACGTTGCAAGTGACTAGATAAAATATTGAAATAAAAAGTTTCTGATTTAAGTATGCAATATAGAGAACATTCAATAAAAAAATATTTAAATCAGAGTTAAGGAGATAGTAAATATTGAAAATCGTTCTTTGAAATTTCTTCCTTAATGTCGTGATTTAATACATAAGTATTGAAATGTATCAGTATTAAGTACATTAAAATTTCTCATAAACTATTGAAATAAAATAAATAAATAAATATTCCATGCAACATAATTTTTAAATTTTACACTCGATTTTACATCATTGTAATTTATCAAAATTTCTAAACATATTTGGGTATAACTTTGTGGATTGATTGAGAAGTTACTTTTTGAAAAGTATTTTGTACTTGTGTGCTAAATTTTAGACTCAAACATAAAAGTATTTTTAACAAAAAAAAAAAAAAAAAAAAAAAAAAAAACTCACCAACCAATGCACAAAGTAAAAACCTAATTTATTTTGAATATATTGATACATTACAATACAATGAAATCAGGGTAAGGGGAGAATTTATTAAAAATATTAATCGCATAAAACACTTAAAATCTTTTGAAAATTTTTTATTTGATTTTTTTTTTTTAAACATATTTAAATAGTTTTCCAGAAATTTTAATATGCTTAGTATTGATACATTTCAAAGCATATGTATGTAAACTTTAAGAAATCTAAGACGCTAATTTCAAAGTACGATTTTCAATTTCGTCATCCCCTTAAAAGGTATTTAAAAACTACTAAAGTACGGAGTTCTGACTCTGAAGAATAAAATAATAAGTTACCATAAATCGAAAAAAAAAGCAACAGTGACCCTTAGTCAGGCGAACAAAAGTGGACACTAGTGTAGCAAATGTACTTTGCCGCACTCGTGCCTACTTTGTTCACCCAGTGAAGAGCCATGGTATTATTTCCACTCGAAACAAATGTTGCTAGTATTTTATTTTTTTTTTTTAATTAATGGGTTTTCTTACAAAGATTTTTATTATTAATAACGGTTCTTTGAATCGTTTATTACTGTAAAAATAAATAAATAAATAATAAGATATTAAAATAAAATAAAAATGCAACAGATGTCACCACTATTATCCTTAGTCAGGCGAACAAAAGTGGACACGAGTGTAACAGAAGTGTTTTGCTACACTCGTGCCTACTTTGTTCACCAAATGAAGAGCCGTGTATCACCAGAAACAAATGTTGCCAGTTTTTTTTAATTCAATTATTGCGTTTCTTTACAAAGATTTTTATTATTAATACCGGTTCTTTGGTGCATTTATTACTGTAATAAATATGTGCTTTAAAAAAAATTATTTTTATTTATTTATTTCTTTTAATTTAATTTTAATTTTAATTATTTTTATTTTTTTACAATTAAATTATGTAAGTACGC
This sequence comes from Salticus scenicus, assembly GCA_963930645.1. NCBI lineage: Eukaryota > Metazoa > Arthropoda > Arachnida > Araneae > Salticidae > Salticus > Salticus scenicus. The sequence goes on along the minus strand of OZ005649.1, from coordinate 25,137,310 downwards.
ATTTCTTTTTTTTTTGCATATATTTGCTGTCATAAAAATTTAAATTAAACATGCATGCATGATCCTGGAAACCAATTGAAAACCATTTCTTTTTTTTTTTTTTTTTTTTTTTTTTTTTCTTATTAATTTATTTAAATAACTAATTCATCTAAAGTTATGGATTACTTTTTTTAATCAGAAAACAAACTAACTGCCAAGTTTATTATTTAAAGCGCAGATTACGATTTGAGATTCAAATTCACATTTAAACTAGTATGTTGTGGCCACCACAAGACTTTCTTCTATATTTTCCTATACAAATTCACTCAGTAACAATATTGAAAAAAAAAAAAAAAAAAAGAAAAAAAAAAATCCAAGTTTTTTTTTTCGTTAAAAGTAAAAAAAATTCGATATCTTTGTTTTAAATTATCATATATTTATAGTTCAACCATTCGTTTTAAAGGTATTGACGAGACCTTTCGAAAGATACCCATCTTCAAAATTTACACCACTCCGGGGGAAGGGGGGAGCGATGCCCCCACATGCACAAAATTTTTTTCTTAATTGACTACTACTATTAGCAATAATTCATATTAATTTTACAATCATAGGTTAAGAATAACTCTCATTATGTACATTTATACGAAATTTTGTCCTATACTACCATGTTAAAAATTTAGACGAAATACGGTCACAGCGCCTCCTGTTGTGCGATTGATCCCCAAATCTAATCAGCACCAGTTTATGTCAGGAGCCAACTAAATACCAAGTTTGGTTAAATTTAGTTAAAAAAAGAAAAAAAAAAAAAAGATTTTTTTTTTTTTTTTTCCGTAAAAAGTAAAAAAAAATCGATAACTTTGTTTTAAATTATCACAGATTTATAGTTCAACCATTCGTTTTAAAGGTATTAACGAGACCTTTCGAAAGAAACCCATCTTGAAAATTTACTCCCTTCGAGGGGGGACTTCCCCCCCCCCCCAGGGGGGTTCACGAGGCTCCTACACCTGCAAAAAATTTTTCCCAGTTGACTATCTCTATTATAAATAATTTTTGTAAATTTCATAATGATTACTAAAAAATAATTATCCTTATGCACATTTATACAAAATTTTGCCCTATATCACCATGTTAAAAATTTAGAAAAAGCGGGATGGCAACGCAACCTGTGAGACGATTTTTACCAAAAGTTGATAGGCACTAATTTATGTCAAGGTACAACAACATACCAATTTGTATGAAATTCTGTGCAGTAGTTCCGGAGATACAGTTGCCACAAAATTTTGTCACACACACACACACACACATACAGACAGACATTTTCTAAAAATGGTCAAATGGTCAAATCGTGTTTTACATCTCTCAAAACGTGTAAATCCATCAAAAACCCGAGGTCGAAAATTTTTACGAATCCAATACTTTTTTCTATCGAATATAGAAGAAAGTAAAAATTACTTAATGCATTTCGACATTTTTTGAACTGATAAGCGCTGTTGCTAACCTTCAAAGATGCTTAGACAGAAAGCATTTGGGGCCATCTGGTTATAATTGCTGACTAAGAAAAATATTCCAATTCAAAACTAACACATTCGTACTGCACTGATTGATAAACATTGGTTTGGTTTACTTTAAAATGAATTTATTAAATAAAGACGTAAGACGTTTTCAGTTGCTCTGAAAGATTTCATCATAACTATAGGGAATTACTTATTTCAAATCTTACATAGCGAAAATGAAACAGGATATTAAAAAATCTGTTTTATACACAGATTTAATGAGAATGACTATTATTTTAATTATTTAGTAGTGGGTGTACATCAATGATTTATATTTCCTTCTAAAGAAACCTTAATTTTCCTGTATTATTATTATTATTTGTTGAGAAATAAAACAATTTGAAAAAATAAAAATACGGGATGAAGGTAAAGAATTTAGATTATTTACTTTTAGTTGAAAACCATTTTAGAATTACAGAGACACTGGATAAACATTTTAAAAAATTTATAGTCATATTCATTTAAAGTTTACTCAGTGTGTCTTACTCACTTAAAGTTTAGCAGTCAAAAGTGATCATTTAAATTACAAATATAAACAGGATATATAATTTTATGATGAAGTATAGTCATAATAATAATGCAGTTCAAAGATTAACGTCTGTGATAAGTATATAATATTTGAGAGAAAATTATTCTAATCTAAATAATTTTTTTTTTATTTTATCTTCTTGTCTTTATTTATTTAATTGAATTTATTTTTATTTATTTGTTTTTTATTTATTTTGTCTCACATCTTTATGCGGCGAAAACTTTATTAGTTTGTGAGTGTTATCTGTGTTAATAATAATAATTTCGGAATTTAAAAGGTAATAATGCACTTGTTATTCATGAAATATGAATAAATTGATTCAGATTTAGGACCATCTTCACGATTCTTGACTTTTTGAATCATACTGGTGGTCAGGAATGAAAGAGTTCCGCTTTTTTGCCACCACTAATTTCCATAAAAAATTTTTGCTCTATAAAATCACAAAAATAATATAAGAAATATGATACAAATTTCTCTATTGAAACACTTTTGGCAGAAAAAGCAGAACTCTTTCTTTGCTTGGGCGACGTTTCTTTGGGATATAATTAGAAAGTCTAATACTTATTTTGATTATACTTTTTGCTATTTCTCTTTTAAGTAATTTATGGCAATACTTCATTTTCTATTTATATTTCTAACATATGGGAATTTTTAAATGCTGTTTACTATTTTACAAGTACATTTTTTTAAATACTTTATATATATAAGGATCTAGTCAAATATATATAGAAGGGATAATTTTTAAGATTTGTTTATTTATTTTTTTTTCAAACGATGCTCTCTGGATTAAAAAGAAAAAAAAAATTCTTGGCTGACTGTTATTAACATAAACATTTATTTATTTTATTTCACATCTAAAACTTAATTCTCATTATGTGCATTTATGCAAATTTTCCTCTCATACTGCCATGTTAAAAACTGGGGAAAAAATGGGATGAAAGCGGCATATTTTGAAGGATTGATCCTCAAATGTAATTAGCACCAATTTAAGTCAAAGTCCAACTAAATATCTAGTTAAGTTAAATTGTATTAAATTGTTCATAGAATACAGCGTTCAAAAAATTACTGATACACACAAAGATAGACAGATAGTTTTTTAATGAAGTCAAATCGTGTTCAGAACATATCAAAACGTGTAAAACAACCGAAAAACGGGAGTCGAAAATTTTTACGTATCAATTCTTTCTTATACATGCAGAACAAAGTAAAAATAAAAAGGTTACAAATTTATAATTGTCCTAATAACTTTCCCACAGTTATATTATGCAAATATAAATTTGGATCCATAAACTTATTAGCGCTATTAAAATAATAATAAGAAGAAATAATAAGAATATAATTAGAAAATTAATGACTATCATAGCTCATTTTAAACGGACCAACGAGATATTTGCTGTACTTTTCTAGAAATCCTAATATTTTAATAATAATTCTAAAATCAAACGCTTCTAAAAATGATTAAATAAAAAACACAAAACCAAATTAAAAAATGAATCACTTACTCTTGCACTTTTTATGAGATCATTTAACCTTTTAGTATCTTGTACGCCGCAGACTTGGCACGAAATGGCGAAGCGAAATGAGAGGGAATTTCAAATCAACAGCAGGTGAATCGCAGCGCCCTCTATGCATTCGAATTGCAAATGATGGTCCGGTACCGGCCTTATAAATCGTGGCCGCAATATGGCAAACATAATGTTGGCCGTGTGCTGGTACCCTGCAAAAGGCCAGCTGTTATTATGCCGCTTCTGAGCCACCGGCCTTTTCACTGTAGGCTGGCTTCAATGCTGGCAGCCGTAAGCGGCCCACTGCTTCAGCTACATGTGGCAACCTGCAGCTGATGGCAAGTGCAAGATGCCAGCTGTAGGCCAGAACGAGCCCATCAGTATAAGTTTTGCTGGGATGACTAGTATAGATTTTCAAAAATTGCTCTTTTGAAAACTTCTAAATCCTTTTAAGCCTTAAATCTGAATTTATGTTTCAAAAATGGAAAGAAGAAAAGCATCTTTTTCAGCATGAAATTTCAAGATATGACTTCAGAAAGACAACTTGCGTAAATTATAACATAAAATAGAAATCTTCTGAAATATGGCATTATTTATATTCCTTTATTAATTCACCAATTTACAAGAAATATCAGGATGATGAGTTTCGCAGCGTATCTATTTAACAACTTATAAAAACAATACTAAATAAAGTAGGAATTATTTTTTTTTTTTAATTTATGGATATTCAGAAATCTTAATTCATAGAAAAAAAATATATACATGTATTTCGAAAATTTGTCCCAATAGCCTTTTATTTCAATTATTGAATGATGAAAAAAGCCCCGTTTGTAACGGTTAATTATTAAGAATGAGAAAAAATTATCTATTATGCATCGATTATTAATTCCATCTAGCAAACATTAAAGGAAAAAAAAAAAAAAAGACGTTAGTTTAAAGACATGTTTTATATGTTCTATAAAACATGATAATTCATTCATATAAATTCATTTAAGGAAAAAAGCGTCAATAATTATTACTTTGATGCGATATAAACATTTAAAAAAATGAACTAAATCATCTGTTCTTTTAATTATTTGGAAAGGCAATACTTGGGAAAAAAAGTATGACTCGCAGGCAAAAATCTTAAAACTTTTTATTATTTGTGAACCTGAAAATTACATATCTCCCCTAAGGCACACCGAATCCAATTTTATTTTATGAAACATTTTATTACAGTCAGAGGGAAGATATGGTAATGAATATTCTCTTCCGAGAATAAAATAGATGTTACGTTGGGTAATATATATATATATATACATATTAATCATAACATCCTTTACGCCCGCAGGCTTAAATATCATTTATACATGAAGAAAAATAACATTAATAATTTAAAAAAAGTAATAATAAATAAATAGGTGAAAGACGATAAAATATTGTTTTATATCATACCAATACGTATTTCTCTTATTTGAAACTAGCTCCCCTTTTTGTTTCATTTGCCGCTTTTTTTTTTTTCTTTCTCCGATCTAAAAAATTATATTCCTACTTTTTTCATTTTCAAAAGATAAATTTTATCGAGTTCTATTAAAATTTTATTTGTCAATGTAGAAATAATATCAACATATATAGTTACGCTCATCACTGACTGACTGACTCTGTCGCGCTTGAAAACGCTAAGAGATTTCCTTGAACTCTGTTTGTATGTGAACGCAAGTTGCCACCTAATTTTCATACTTTAGTTAATTTAAAAAAATCTAATTGTACGATCGCTAAGCTGTTTAATCCGACGGATTCAGAAAAATTTCCCTTTTCATTCGGTACCTTATTTGTAACGAATTTTTGATTAGAGTTTTTAAAATTAATTAAAATATGAAAATAGACGTAGCTTTAAAGTAGACATTTAAATTTTTAATTGTTGTCATGCTTGCGTCTATATGATACCGTGATAATCTAAAAAATGACGTCTGTAAAATAGTAATAATAATTTTTAATTTTAATGGTAACGAAGAGACATATAAAGTACGAAAATTTCGCACGGGCTTGCTAGCAAATGAGTTATTTGAAGTGAGAAATAAATAAAATGAAATGATCATTTTTCAACGGGCGCCTTAGTCGCCCTACAACGAACTAATGTATAAATAATGAAGTAATTTTACGATTGTGAAGGTACAAATGGAATTCAAATAAAAAATAAGTAAATTACACTACATTTAACTATGTTACATACACTCCTTTTCAAAAGTTTAGATTTTATTACTTTTAAAATTTAAAATTTATAAATTGTCCAAGTGATAAAATATTCTTACATTTTTTTTTATGTAAAAAGAGCTGTATTATTCTAATATTTCAGAAAAGATTTAACTACTACAATAATTAGGAAGCTCAAAATAAATTGAGTGTGATCATATTAAAATATGCATTTGCGCAGAGGAAGAAATATACTGACTTCATCTAGAACGAATAAGTAGTCATTTTCTAAGTACATAAACTAGAAATATAGATTTCCGTGCTATGCGTATAAGGCACGCTAATAAGCTGAATAGAAGAAATGATTGAGAATTTCTAGTCTATACATTTCTAGATGGTGAAACAATATTCTGAATCCTTTGTATTGCGAGAAATTGTCGCTTGATTTTCTAGAATTGGGTCATACACCAAGATTATAGTTGCTAAAACTCGCCTCTTGTACTCCCATTTATTTGCAGAGATTTTTAAATAAGTTTGACCTCGATAATATAGGCAAATGCTCTAAAATTCTAATAGAGGTTTCTGGCACTCGCTTTCAAAGGGGACTAGAATTTAAAAGGATGCCATGGATCTATTTTTACTAGAGCAACAATTTAGATTCTAGATGTCAGTTACAGAAATTTTTTTCAATGTGTAAGTATAGTAAGTCAAATGAAAAAATCTAAACGTGTGTTTTAAAACTTCTAAAAATATTTTTAACTCTTTATTTATTTATACACTGCTTGACATTGAAAATGCAATACCAAGAAAGAATGATAATAACGGAATGAAATTTGTTGGACACATATATATAGTAGGAAGAACAATTGGTTAAAATTTCAGGAAATTTGGAGTAATATGGACTGAGAAAACAGTACATAAAGCAGCGACCTCTGTGAGCAATAACAGCACACATCTGCCCAGGCATTGAATTAACAGAGATTGGATGACATGTACGGGTAGAGCACTTCATGAAGCTTCAGCACGATGCCACAATTCATCGATCGAAGTTACTGGTGAGTGGTGGGGGGCCAGTAGCTTTTCAACGATTAAACAGTCATTTTCATTGGTGCGAGATCAGGAGAACGCGCTGGCCAGAGCAACAGTCGAACACATTCGGCATCAATGAAAGTCCAGACATTATGGACAACATGCGGTCCTGCATTGTCCTGCTTAAATGTTGCGCTTCGGAGGCCTTGAACATAGGCGAGAGCTATGGACCTTAACTCGTCAGAAATGTAATGGCTGGTATTCAGAGTGGCGGGAATGAAAACAAGAGGCGACCGGGATGTGTATCCAATGGTACAACATACCATCAATCCAGGTGGTGACTCAATATGCGGCTAACAAAATTCTGATTACCCTCAAAACTGCATCACTGATACGGGCGCCATTAATGTGTGATCAACGATGAACCTGGACGCAGGAATGGCGTGAAGTCACTTTCTGATAAATCACAATCCTGTTTACAGCATCAAGATTGCCTTATCGGTATTTAACGGCATTATGAATAATGCACATTGCTAGCTGGGATTCGACATAATCATACTGTCCATCATTTGCAATGATGTTATGGGTTCCCACTAGATACACGTCTCGATTACTTCATGTTCGTATTCCTGCCATTCTGAACAGCAGCCATTAAATTTCTGATGAGTTAAGGCCCGCCCCTCTGCCCTGTATTCGAGGCCTCCGTAGCGCAAAATTTAAGCAAGATAATACCTCAAGTTGTTTGTATTGTCCGGACCTTCTTTGATACAGAATGTGTTCGACTGTTGCTCTGGGCAGCGTGTTCTCCTGATCTCGCACCAATGAAAATGACTGTTTAATCATTGAAAAGTGACTGGCCCCGCACCACTCACCAGTAACTTTGATCGATGAATTGTGGCATCGTGTTGAAGCTTCATGAAATGCTCTACCCGTACATGTCATCCAATCGCTGTTCGATTCAATGCCTAAGCAGATATGTGCTTTTATTGCTCATAGAGCTCGCTGCTTTATGTACTGTTTTCTCAGTACATATTACTCCGAATTTCCTGAAATTTTAATCAATTGTTCTTCCTACTATAATGTATGTGTCCAACAAATTTCATTCCGCTATTATCACTCCTTCTTGGTGTCGCATTTTCAATGTCGAGCAGTGTATAATATGCAGAATTTTTAAACATAATTTAACAACATTTTATGATAAGTTGACAACACATTTTAGAAATAGTATTCTATAATTGGAGTACAAATATAAGAAGTGTCCAGTAAATAATAAAAGAATTCATATTAAAAATGTTTTAATTGCACCTGTGCGATAATATTAAAACAATTTAATAGTCAAGATATATAAGCAAACTTTTATCAAAACTCTTGTCAAATTCTTAAAAATTGTATGCAATAGAGTCACATGATTTCTGATTATTCACTATTTTTTTTTTATTAGTGATATTAATGAATAGATTTTTCATTATAAGACACATGGATAATTACACATATTAGATATAGATTTTTAAATATTTTAAATAAATATACCATTTTTTAGCAAAAATTCATTAGTCTATACATACACACTGTTAAAAATTTCTGTAAATTTTATGTAAATATTTATCCAGAGTCTCTGTAAATTTACAGCAATTCTTAGTTAAAAGTGAATAATGGAGATTCTCAATTTTTATTCTGTATTTTTAAGTAATTTCATTATTTAAATTTTTAATTAAAATTTAAAATGACTGTTTCTACTTTAGTAAAAGCATTCCAAGTCCGAAATATATTCTCGACAATAATTTATTAAATTAATATTAGTTATTAAAATGAATGTATAAAATAAGTTTTTTAACATCTCCGTTTATTTTTCTCTGTAATTTGACGTAAGACTTAAGATAATAGATTACACAGAGTTTTCTGTTGAAATTTTTAACAGTGCACCCCGCGACAAAAAGATAGGTACAAAGGGTTTTTTCTTTGATTTTCCATAAAATCACATTATCTAAATTGTGTTTATCGTTTATTATTATCATAAAAAAACACTATTCGCGGACTAATTTTTGTTTTAAGTCTAATTTAGAAAAATTTTAATACTAAAAGTTTTCTAATTTAAGACTACACACCGCGACAAAAAGATAGGAACAAAGTTTTTTATTTTTTTAATTTTTTATTTTTATTATAATTATTTTGAATATGAATATTTTGAATATGATTCAAATATTTAATATGTTTTTGATGGGATAATATTTTGTTATGATAATAAATGATCAGCACAATTTAGATAATGTTATTTTATGAAAAATTAAAAAAAAAAAAAAAAAAAAAAAAAAAAAAAAACTTTGTTCCTATCTTTTTGTCGCGGAGTGTAATCTTAAATTAGAGAAATTTTAGTCTTAAAATTTTTCTAAATGAGTCTTAAAACAAAAATGAGTCCGGGAATAGTGTTATTTTATGATAATAATAAATGACAAGCACAATTTAGATAATGTTATTGTATGAAAAATCAAAGAAAAAACCCTTTGTGGCTATCTTTTTGTCGCGGAGTGTATTAGTACGATTACTAAATACGATTTAAACACTAAAAATGTGTTATTAATGGTGCAATAATTAGCAAAATTCAAGTTTTCAGGTATTTGAAAGTAAAAACTTATTTAACAATGAAAAATTACTGCTATTGTTTAAATACGATTGTACATAATATAATGTACAGATCCAGAATTTCTCTTCCTTTCCCTCGCAATCTCTCACAATGAAACTTTGAATACAATATCAATGAATGAATATAATAGTTTAGAAAGTTTTAACAATTTTCTTGAATGAACGAAGTTTGAAGTGTAAAAATAAATTTATTTCCGTCACAGACAGATGTTCATTATTATTTTGTAGAAAATCCTTCAACATTTCAATATAAATATTTAAATATGCAAAAAAAAAAAAAAAAAAAAAAAAAGAAAGAAACTGAATAATATATATTGCAACAGATATGTTGATAATGAAATTTATCGGCATACATTTAAAAAATGCACAAATAATTTTGCACATGTTTTTTCATTTGTTTCAAAAATCCTTTTACACTTTCTTGTTTAAGGATTTTTTTTTTTTCAAAATTGTACTAGTTAACACTTACCAACTTAAATTTCTTTGTAACTTATAATCACGGATAGATTAATAAAATAATTGTTTAGCTAGATTTAGAAATGTAAATCGTTGTTTTTTACATTCTTTTACATACTTCAGAAGAAAGTGATGAATTCGTGAAAATTAAGACTTCAAGTTTTCGATGGATTTAGACGTTTTGAGGTATACTGAACACAATTTGATCATTTGTAGAAAATGTATATCCGTATGCCTGTCTATGTATGAGTTAACAAAATATCATGGGTGCTGTATGTCAAAAAAATATCCAATGAATTCCGCGTAACACAGCGAAAATAAACTAAAAGCCTAAATAATTTACATGAACCTCATTTTTCTTTTTCTTTTTAGGCTTTCCATACATATAAGAATCATAAAAATATCATTAATACCAATTTTACGATAATCCTCTTTCTAAATGCTGGAAATATTATATAAAATCTATATTTTCTTATTTTTTTTACCTACCATTTATTTAGCTTCACTTATCCGAATTTCTTATGGACTAACTTCTTTATAAAGCTCCAATTCTATTCGTTTTTATTTTGGCGCTGAAATTCACTTCCCCATTATATTTAGGAGCAATATTTCGTCTTACTATCTAGTAGTAATGACAATATGTTTAACACTACCGAAACTGCAATGTAATAATTTTGATTTTCACTGAAAATTTTCTGTAGTATTGCAATACTGAAGGAAATGCACTGATGACGATATACTTATTGCTACCGAAACAGTTGTCTGCATTCTCATTTTATTTATTATTATTATTATTATTATTATTATTATTATTTTGGCGTTCTGTACACTATAATTTCTTCTTTTTCATTTATTTATCGAACGCTAAGTTTTCTTAATAGTATGTGCATTCCTAAGAGGCAGAAAAAAATGATTATCTCTAAACTTTCAGCGATAAATAAATTATAATTAAATTCTAATAAAATTAGGGTAAAAAGGTATCACGTAAATTTAGGTTAAACACTGTTAAAATAGGTTTCTCAAAAATGAGCAAAATTGTCTCAAAATCGCTCAGAAGCAATATATACTTACATTTGAAAATCCCATGTACTCATTTTTGAGTATGTTGACATGCTCAAAATTGGGGGATATTGGGATAATTAATGGTTAACCCCATTGTTTAGTATGTTAATATACTCAAAAATGGGTACATGGGATTTTCAAATGTAAGTATATATTGTTTCGGAGCGATTTTGAGACAATTTTGCTCATTTTTGAGAAACCCTTTTTAACAGTGAACAAGATTTTGTTTAGCCGCAATGAATTAGACAAAAAATTTGCCTCTGAAGAATTTTACAAGAAAATGACAAGATCAATAGAAAATAAATAAATAAAATGTAACCTACGAGTAAGGTTATTTTTAATTTTTTACAAATTTTAAAGATATAGTGTCCATGAAATATGATACAAATAACTCAGTTTACTAAATATTAATAATGTGATATGTTTTGCATAAGAGTGAAATTTCAGTTTATGTATTAATTAAAAAAAAAAAAAAAACATTTTTAAACAATACAAAACCGCAAAACCCGTAATAAATAGCAATACAAACGTGAATGTTTGAATTTTTTCCCCCGTAAAATATTTCTAATATGTGTAGTTATGTTGCTGCTAGATATTACATTACTAATAATACGAAATATTATCGATCTAATAAAGAAAGACATACGAAAATAATGACCCTATTATCATTATTTATTATGCTTCCTTACCAAAAAGTGATTCTCATATTCGCTATGTAAGTAATCATTCAGTTCATGTGAATCATGTATTGCTGTATGTACACCTATCATCTCCATCTGTCTTTCTATGTTATTAGCGAACGTAGAAGTTCCATCTACTACTTCAAATAATAGATCGAAGAACTTTTTCCATTAGTACGAACAAGAAACATCACATATTTAATAGAATTCTACGAAATTCTACGAATATATACTGATGTTTAAAGAATTCATTTCAAAATACCAGTCTGAAGTATACAAGTATAAAATGAGAAAAACACGGTACAATTTCAATATTTTGACTGATATGGAATCACATAAATGTTATATTGTTAAAATTATAATATATGAGTAAGAATTTGCTAAAATAATAGCACTGATTAAATGAACGATAGTATATATTTGTTACAAAACAAAATACGGAATTAGAAAACGTATTTTTAAAAATAGTTTACTGAAATAAAATTACACAATAAATCTCAAAATGATATAAAAGACTAGAAAACATTCGTGTTTTTTCTTTACTATACTTAATGAACAACGTTTATATTTGTTAAAGGTATTATTTAAGTTTTTCTAAATTAATTTCGAGCTCCAAGTTAGACAAGTAATTGAATTAAAATAGCTGTCTAGAAGCTAGTGACACAATTTCTTCTGTACCTCGAAGAAAGGAAATATTTTTTTACACTCTAAGAAATTTCAGCAAAATTCGGAGAGTTGGGCGTTAACTTAAACGACTACATCACTTCTCAGATTTGTATACTATCTGTATTTGCAACAAATTGCTGTAAAATTCTGAGCGTTGACCATTTATCAAAATATCACCTTTTTTGAGAAAAGTACCATAACGTGGACATAACTTTATTTTTACGGTCAGCGATTGGAACAGTTTTTGGCAGCCACTGATCGCAATCTAGCGTTTAAATTTTTTAGAGAGTAGATGGTTCGGTAGTTTGCAGGTTATTTTACACTAGTGTTAAATTGCTGGGTGACTCACCGTATCGTTATCCTTCTATACATTGTTACAAAGCAATCTAGCCAACCCAGAATCCAATTATCCACACGTTGTTGTTCATAGTAGTTGACTCTGGCTGAAGTAATTTTACCGGAATAGAGGTTCTCAAGTTACACCCTTCACAGAGTTGTGCACGAAAGTCGAAGTGTTTGTAATAATAATTTTTTGGATTTATATATGACTAGTGGCTTCAATAAATTTTGGATAGTAATAAAAAGAAATTCACTGCATAGATTCACTTAAAACTAGTATGTTGTGGCCACCACAAGACTTTCTTCTATATTTTCCTATACAAATTCACTCAGTAACAACATTTAAAAAAAAAAAAAAAAAAAAAAATTCCAAGTTTTTTTTCGTTAAAAGTAAAAAAAAATCGATAACTTTGTTTTAAATTATCACATATTTATAGTTCAACCATTCATTTTAAAGGTATTGACGAGACCTTTCGAAAGATACCCATCTTGAAAATTTACTCCCCTCGAGGGGGGACCCCCCCCCCAGGGGGATTTACGAGGCTCCTACACATACAAAAATTTTTTCCCAGTTGAAATTTCATAATGATTACTAAAAAATAATTCTCTTTATTCACATTTATACAAAATTTTGTCCTATATCACCATGTTAAAAATTTAGAAAAAGTGGGATGGCAACGCAACCTGTAATACAATTTTTACGAAAAGTTGATAGGCACTAATTTATGTCAAGGTGCAACTACATACCAATTTGTATGAAATTCTCTGCAGTAGTTCCTGAGATACAGTTGCCACAAAATTTTGTCACACACACACACAGGCAGACAGACAGACAGACATTTTCTAAAAATGGTCAAATCGTGTTCTACAGCTCTCAAAACGTGTAAATCCATCAAAAACCCGAGGTCGAAAATTTTTACGAATCCAATACTTTCTTCTATTGAATATAGAAGAAAGTAAAAATACATCCTACTTTTTAAGAAGCTTAAAAAATGATACTAAAAATAGAATCCAGATGCGTTTTATCAAAATAGATTTCTTGAATCGAAAGATAGCACCTTATACTTAAAACAACAATTAATCACATATTGAATAATTTAAAATACTTTTCTTATGAATGAATATTAGTCTCATATATTTTAAAAACCTATTTACAATTCAGCCCGTAATATTTTAATGAAAATTTCTCAGGATGTGAGGAAACATAATTGGAATTTCTGAATAGAGCGTTATTTTTCATCCTGAGGGAATTTCGATTTTGAGAGAATTATGCTCGGTAACGAATTAAATGCAATTTTTACGACAATGGAATAACTGAAAAGATATCGAACGTTTTATTTAAGCAGCTTAAAATTTAGAGGGACAATCATTTTGAATTATGAATTCAATGATAAGTGCTACATAGATGCATTTTCGCATTTTAAGCCTTTGATTATCATTTTTTTTTTCGGGGGGGGGGGGGGGGGGAGAGGGAAATAATTGAAGAAAAGAAAAAATTATCTAAAATGTTTCTATTTTAGAATGTCTATAACTTCATTTTTGAATAATTAAAAAAAAATATAGACAAATGAAAGGTAATTTTATTGATTTACTTAATAATTTTTATTTTTTTCTATACTCATAGAAGAACGTATTGTATGCACAAAAATATTCAACGACCGTTTTTCGACGGTTTTACGCGTTTTTGGGTGTCCTGAACCTGATATGACCATTTTTTAGAAAATGCCCCTATGTCTGTGTGTTTATGTATGCATGACAAAATATTTGTAAAAACTGTAGATAAAAAATATTGCACACACTGTAAAAAATATGTACTATTTGCTTCCAGAAATTCTCTGTAATTTGAGATAATACGTTCTGACAACGTAATTGTTTTCGTAAATTAAGCGTATTTTCTCAAATTACAGAGAAATTCTGGCAGCAAATAGGACATATTTTTTACAGTGTAGATTTAAAAAACATATTATTTGTAGCTCCTCATTGATATAAATTGGTATCTATCAACTTTTGGAGCACATCGCTAAACAGGTGACGCTGCTGGGTTGCCGTTTTCCCTGAGTATTGAAAGGCTGTATCTCAGCCTCTAGAGTATATAAATGCATGGAACTTGATATCTGAGATAATAATAATGGAAATGAATGCTGGTTTAAATTGGGTTGATATCGGTCCACTGCTGGAACTGCTATTACTTACATTCTGTTACTTTTCACATGGTTACTTTTTAAAACATATTGTTTAAAGCTGCAGCAAACTGCAATTGTATAATCTTTATTGTGAAAAATTATAATTAAACTTTTTGCATGTTAAGCAGAAGGTAACACCATCATAAAGAATTATATAAAAGAAATTTTTGTGGTAGCCACAACACAGTTGTTTATCACTATAATGCTTATGGTGTAAGAAATTTCAAACAGGATTAAAAACTGTACTAATTGAAGACAAATTATGGACAGAAGGTTGCCAAGAAAAATTTGCCAAAAAAAAAAAAAATTAAAAGAAATTATTAGATTTAAGGTAAGTGTTCTATGGACTTATCATGAGAAAGCTAATGCATATATAACAGATGTTTAATTTAGCACGATTTTAAAAATTTTCAAAAATTACAAAATTTTAATTTTATATTTCTATGTTTGAATTTTTTATAAAATTTTTGTATCTGTGCATCGTGAAAATTTTGTCAATAAAAAAAAAGAAATCCTTATCAAAGATAATGCTTTTTAATAATTGGTAAATCTTAAGTTATTATTTTACATTTATTTTTAACTAATTAATGTATTTATTAAAAGAACATTTTCCAATACAATGAATTATTAAAACAAAAATTCAATGCCTGCTCTAAATGCATAATTATAATACACGCGTGATCTGGGATATGCCTTTAAAATTATTAATAAAATTACTAAGTAGTATGTTATAATTTTTTTTCCATATCTTTTTTCATAGGCGATAAAAAATGTGAAATATTAATCATAATATTGGAACAACAGTAACCCAAGATTACAGCGTATTTTTATTAGAAACTAGTATGTTGTGGCCACCACATGACTTTCTTCTATATTTTCCTATACAAATTCACTCAGTAAAAATAATTTATTAAAATTATCATTTAAAAAAATTATCTTTCTCGATAATGCAGACGATTTCCATATTAGAGATGTAGTATAACACTAAATATCCAAAAAAAGTGAAGTAAATTTTATTCTCAATACTGCATAAAAAGAAAAAAAAAAGACTATGGAAGAGTTCGTATTATTTAAGTTGTTAAACTAAATAATATTTTGCTTTCAAGTGCATGTATACACAGGGTGTTTCAAAATAAATAAATAAATAAAAAATAAAAACTTCCCAAATTTTAAAGGTCATAATTTTTAAACAATAAAGTCAAATGTTACAAATGTTGCTTACAAGTTGTGTTTTAAAATCTGTAAGTAGAGATGTGAGCGGAAAAAAAAAACCCGATTTTTTGGGAAGGGAATTTTAAAAGTTTCCAAAACAAGGGAATTTTGAAAGTTTTCACACGTTGCGAATTTATCTTTTTTTTTTTTTTTTTTTCTTTTTCTTAGATTAGAGATGTTCTAAGGCATTTCAAAATGTAACGTCACATTCAGATTTTTTTTTATGATCTTTCAATTTTTAAATAGTGCTTTTAACGTCTATAAATTTAAAAAGTACAAGTTTCAAAATTCATTAATTAACAGACTTGTTTTCTGTTATTGCAGTATATTTATATTTTAATTCTGACTGTATACACACTAAGTTCAATATAACACTTTTTTTTTTTTTTTTATCGCAATCGCATGTTTCAGATGTATATCTTTAACATTTTATTTCAAAAATAAAACAAAAATGCTTCAAAATATTCTGCATTTACTAAAACAATCAATAATATTAAACTGGGAAATATTGTTTCAATTAAAATTTCAACAATATTAATATTCAGAAAATAAATGAAGAAAAAATTAACAGCCAAATTATTAATTATTAGCTATTGAAAATTTTATGTATTGATTTAATGCATTAAAAAATTATTGCTTGAATTCTTAATAACCGAAGAACTCATGTTCGATTTTGTTCCCCGTGTTCTTTGAGTGATTATAATAAAATTTCATCAACTACTGTGAAATTTTGTTCCATGAATTATAATAAAATTTAATAATTTTAAAGTATTCTTACCATAATTTAATTTCATTGTATTATTTTTTTTATAACATATTTTATTATGGTATCCATTAAAAAAATAAAAAAATAAATAAAGTTATTTAAATAGGCAGACAAAACTTCATCATTTATTATTGTCAATAACGTAAACGTTAATTTTTTTACAATTTTCTGTAAAATAATCACATAATTTTTAATATCACTTTTAATTATGCAAATAGAATAAAAATGATATTGAAACAAGTTGTTTGATACACCTAAAAGAAGTGCAATTAAATCTAAATATTAAATATTAGTTTCTTCCCATCAAAATTTCCAAAGTTCCCAAAATTCCCGGTTTAAACCCGAAAATTCCCATGTTTATTCCCCAGAAGCAAAATTCCCGGGTTTTTTACATCGTTATATGTAAGACTACTAATCATATAGAGACAGAGCGTCAGTCTTTGGACAATTCCGCTGTTGAAAGAAGAAAGAATGTGAACGCGCGAAAGGAAGTAGATAAAGTTGTATAGTGAGTCATTTTCTCTGTTGCAAACTCCGAGAAAAGGCAAGCTTATCTGCTTCCGAATGGTTAGCATTTTAGCCTTTAGTTTCCATGTTCGAGTTCCAAATCCACTTTAAGTCATAGGTCCAGCCCAGGACAGATTAGCCTGACTGTGCAAAAAATTACCCAAGAGCAACAAACCAACCCCAGAAATTGCAGCTATTTTCATCTTGAATATCAAAGTTATTTGAGAACGAATCTTGTCACTATCTTTTCAAACAAATGTATTTAAAGGTCTAGACCTGCCTGGCCAACATTTCATCTATTCCATCTTTCTAATTATCACTGTTTAAAAATTATATCATTTTAAAGTTGGAATATATTTTTTAAACAACCTGTGCGTTCGACATGAAAATGTTTAATTTTACTCCCTTTCTCTAAAAGGCAGATCATATGGCCAATATTACACGATAATAACCAAAACAAAAGGTAATTTTCCGAATAGAAAACATTATTTCCAAGAAAGAAGAGTGAGATTTAAAAAGACGAAAGAGAATGAGACCATAAAGATTTTCTTCAGAATAGTTGACAGAAAAAGACCTCGCTTCTTCGTTCCAAATATTTTCAAGGAAGCAGAAGTATTTGAAGATAGTAAATTTTAATAAGTATAGTTTTCTAATGTTAATTATTTTGTTTGATTTTCTAATTATATTTTATTTATTTATTTCTTCCCTCTAATACCTCCAGCTCTGGTGCTACTGAATAGGACAAATGGATTTCAGCAAGAATAAAATCTTTTATAAAAAAATAGAACCGACTCCAAAAAGCAACTACTATTAAAAAAGAAAAAAAAAAAAAAAAAAAAAAAAAAGATATGAAATGAAACTGTAGATTGTGCCTAAAAGTGTAAAATAATTTCCTTCGCCAAACAACCTGTAACACTACAATTAATCATAACTTTTGAAGTCGGTGCAAAATTAAATAAAATTTAATTAGTTTATAAAGGTTTGTTTTTAGTAATCGCAGTATTCTAAAGTATTCGTTGCGATCAGACAATTGTTTACAGGGTCATCCAAGAGAATTCAAATACATTACGTCTGTGAGTGAAATTTCTCATATGTATAGCGTGACATCTATAGACTGCCCTAAACAAAATGAAAAGAACATATTTTTATACGCATAAAAGCATGTTTTATGTAGATTGGCAATCATTCATCATTCATTTACAGGGTTACCCAGAGTATTTTGTTATAATGGAGCTATAATTGGAAATTGCTGGAAGTGTATTTCATTTTGTGTTACTTGTTTTACATATAACACTAAATTTACGTATACAAAGTCATGTGCATATAGTTTATAGGCAGTATACAGGGCTACCCAAAATTAAGGTAAACATTTTTTTATTATTAAATGTAATTGGCGTAAGTCTTTTGCTGCATTTTTTTATATTTCGAAGAACACTGCTGACACAGAACGGAAAATTAATTTCTCATACCCATACTGTAAACAAAGTAGTTTTTGAGAGCGATTTTTTTTCTGTATAATATCAAGTTTTGAGGCCTCCTGAATACGAAAGATAAATTTTTAGTGGTTGATCTGTATATATATGAATTATCAGCATAATTTAACAACAAATAATCAGGTGAGCCACTCACACGACTTTTTTTTACCCTGAAATTTAATACCATAAATACAGGTTGGAAATTAAGAGGTAACAAAGAGTACTGTTATGTAAACCTATGTTAAAATAATTCAAATTAGGTTTCGGAAGAGTTTTATATGATAATTAGTTCTTTTTAAGGGGGTCTACCACCCCTCAACCCCCTTTTCATTAATACACCTACATTTATATAGAATTTAAATCTGTTATTAAAATTAAAAGTTCACTTAAAATTATTCGGACAACTTTCACATGCAACATTCCTTGAAACTTATCGGCCTTAATCAAACTTTTCCAGCAACAAATTTATATTAATTTGAAAATACAACTTTTGGATCTCCTGAAATTATTCATTCCCTGAAATTATTAGACACAGGCAATATCAAACTTTAAACTTGACTTTGGTAATAAGGAAGCCTCAAAACGTGTAAATACACAAAAAACAAGCGATGCATATTTAGCTTAAAGACATACATTATTTATCCTATGTCTATGAGGAATTCATTTCCATTCTTGAGCAGCTTTCCTGGACATGGTAAAATATTATAGTAAAGCACTTTCACTAACAATAAAAAAGAATATTATCGCTTAAACATTTGCAACCCTGTATATCTTTTGAAGAACATGTACATTAATTTTCAGCTATTGTCGCATTATAATCTAGTTATTTTGTGCAGCCCTGTAAATGAACAGTGAAGGATTTCCCTGCCATATTCTACATGAAGCATGTTTTTATGCATATAAAAAATATATATTAATTTCATTTGTTTCAGTGCAGTCTATAGGTGTTAAACACTACTTACCTGCATTTTCTCCCATAGACGTAATGTATTTGAATATTCTTGAGTGTCACTGTTCACGAACCATTTGCTTCATCTCAACAAAAAACTTAGTGTAGCATCCCTATATGATACACATTTAGAATACCAAGTTTGGAATCTCTGCTGCTATTTGTTCTTGAGATATGCTGATAACAGACAGACACACACACAGACCAACCGCTAAAAATACGATTTTCATATTCAGGGGACCTCAAAAGGTGTAAATATAACAAAAACTTACTTTCGAAAATTTGACCCGAAAACAATACTTTCTCTACATTATGGGTATGAGAAAGTAATAACTACAGGAAATGCGAATTTGGTACTTTGGATTCCATATCTAGTTGCCACTTGTAAAGTTGATCAATGTTTTGCAAGTTTCAAGGAAATTGATAACAGACTTGATTTTTGTTTTGATAAATATAGGCACTATAATTAAACGGGAGTTGAGAAGGGAGGTAACCCCCCTGACATAGAATTATACATCTATACTATATCATATACTATACAAAACATTATTTTAGAATATTAACAATAAATATGAATTTCCTTATGATTTTTACAGTATAAAGTTATTTAAATGTAATTTATAAGAATGTCTGTCCCAAAACGCAAAACATTGGCATTTTGTGTGCGTTCCTGTACATAAACCAATTGCAGAGGATTAATTAATACCAATTTAAAAAGGAAAAATCATATAGTAAACCTGAATAACACATATTATGTCTTAAAATTTCTGAAAATATTTACAGATGCTGGGGGCGGGCAGACGGACAGATGGACAGTCAGACATAAAAATATGCAAATTGAAATCATATTCACAGTTAAAAAATCTTAGAAAATGTTTAATGTAAACGAAAATGTGATTCCAGCAAATGTCCAATAATAACCCTTAACGTAACTGAATATTTTTATGTGCCCTGTAAATCTATTGCTAATCGTACTGTACACTATCGAAAGCATTCTTTTGTGCATATGAATAACATAATTCAATTTCATTAAGATTTATGCAAAGTAATTAAAATTTGGTTTATAGAAATATCTTCACATAGAGCGCATTGCTATGGAATACTTTCGGGTGTACCTGTATACAAACCAGTGATGGTGTTTAATCCATTTTCTATACAAAATATCCGATAGCAAACTTTAATATATTTCAATTTTATTAATATATGCATAAATTAAAGATATTAAATTATGGTTTATAAAAATATCTCTCATAGAACACAGAGTTTTGGAATACTTTCGGGTGTCCGTGTGCACAAGCTAGCAGAGGTATTCACTCCATTTTCATTAAGGGATATTCGATAGTGAACTCAAATAACATATATCAGTTTCTAAAAATTCTATGAATATTCACGGGAGTTAGAGCGCAGACACACAGAAAGACGGATGGACAGACAGACAAATCGAAGTCATTAACACTTTTCAACCTTGCTGGAACTGTTAAAGAGCAGAAGACATTAAATTTTTCAACCATGATGGAAAGGGGTAAAAATAAAGCGCGAAAATTTCAGACGGTTTCGCTAGTATTTTAATTTTTTTCCTTTCTTAAAGTGTTTTAATTTGCAGGTGACCCCCCCAAGAAATGTAACTATTAAATTTTTTAACAATACGAAATAAGAAAGAAATATCATGCAGTACGCATTGATTAGTAACATTTTCCAACTGTACGTAATTGTTGTATCGAATAACTTTTAATATTCTTTACCTAAGTTATCACACAACAGACAGAAGGACTGAAAAGTATACAGATAGACAGATAATTGATTTTAAAATTAATCTTAGGCATTTTGGAAAGTGTTAAAAAGGATTATCGTAAAAGGAAATGCAGCCATTAGATTATAATTACAGCTTTTGATCTCTCTGAATATTTTAGTGTAGCCCTGTAAATCAGAAAGTGAATCATATCATATTCTATACAAAACATTATTTTAGAATATTAATAATACATTTCAATATATTTATGATTTTTACAGTAGAAAGATTTTTAAATGTAAATTTCAAAAATTCTGTCCTAAAACGTATTGTATTGGCTTTTTTTTTTTTGTTGTTCCTATAAACAAACTAGTGATACAGGACCTATTAATGTTATTTTAAATGGGGAACATTCTATAAGGAAAATATTTATAAAAATAACACACAATGCTTTCGAATGTTTTTGGGTGTCCCTGTACACAAACGAGAAGAGATATTCACTAAATTTTCAATATGAAACATCCTATAGTGAACTTCAATAAAATATATCAGTTTCAAAAAAATTCCATAAATATTTACAGGAGTTAGAGTGCTGGCAGATAGACAGACAGATGGACAGATACACAAACGAAAATCATATTCACACTTAAAAATGTTTAGAACACTTAGAAAGTGTTAAAAACGCTTAATGTAAACGAAAGTACAATTCTAGCAATTTTTTATTAATAGCCCTTAATATAAATGGATATTTTTGTGTCACCCTGTAAATCTAATGCTAATCTTGCTATATTCTATGCAAAGCTATTTTTTGTGCATATAAATAACATATTTCAATTTCCTAAAACTTCGTGAAAAGTAAAGTTATTAAAATTTGATTTATAGAAATATCTCTCATAGAACGCAATGCTTTGGAATACTTTTAAGTGTCCCTGTACATAAACCTGTAGACGTATAAACTCTATTTTCAATAGGGAACATCCGATAGTGAACTTGAATAACATGTATCAGTTTCAAGAAATTCCATAAATATTTACGGGAGTTAGAGCTCGGGCAGAAAGACGGACACGCAGATACACAAAACTGAAATCATATTCACACTTAAAAAATGTTAGAAAGTGTTAAAAACGCTTAACGTAAACGAAAGTACAATTCTAGCAATTTTTACTTTCCGAACACTATAGTGAGGAAAGTATTGTAATCATGTCAAAAATCCGAATATCAGATTTTGATGTTTCTATACGTTTCGAGGTCACCTGAGCCCATTTCCACTATTTTTACGTTGATGTATGTGTGTGTATGTGTGTGTGTATGTGTGCATGTGTGTATGTGTGCATGTGTGTATGTGTGTGTGTATGTGTGTGTGTGTGTGTGTATGTCTGTGAGTGAACACGCTAGCGTCTAAACGCTTTGTTCAAATAAGCTGAAAGTTGGTACGTATATTGTAAGTCACCATAGTACGAACCCTATAGATTTTGGTGAATCTAGCACTTATAGTTTTTTTACAGGGACACAAAGAAAAATTCTTTATCATTATGGCCTATGGGACCAAAATCTTAAAAGTGCGATAGCATCTAAACGCCTTATTCAATTGAGCAAAAATTTTATACCCATATTATAGGTCACAGATACTCAATATGTATAGATTTTGGAGAATCTAGCACTTATAGTTTTTTTACAGGGACACAAAGAAAAATTCTTTATCATTAAGGCCTATGGGGCCAAATTTTTAAAAGTGTGATAGCGTCTAAACGCCCTATTAATCTGAGCAAAAAAATTGTACACATGTTATAGGTCGCATTTGCACCAACTGTATAGATTTTGGTGAATCTAGCACTTACAGTTTTTTTACAGGGACACAAAGAAAAATTCTTTATCATTATGGCCTATGAGACCAAATTTTTAAAAGTGCGATAGCATATAAACGCCTTATTCAATTGAGCTGAAAATTTGTATGAATATTATAAATCACTGTTGCACTAACTATAAGCATTTTGGTGAATATAGCATTTATAGATTTTTACAGGGACACAACGAAAAATTCTTTATCATTATGATCTAAGGGCTCAAAGTTCAGTAGCGTTAAATAAAACCTCGTGTGATATATGGAGAAAAAAACACTCTATTATGGTTTTCTCTCTTTTGTTTGTTTAGCAATTCCTCTTTCTTTATTTTATCTACAAAACTGTCAGTTACTCAATGTTCGGAAAGTCGAGTGGAGTCACTCCAGATTTTTTATTAATAGCTCTTAATGTAACTGGATATTTTTGTGCCACCCTGTAAATCTAATGCTAATCATGCTATATTCTGTGCAAAGCATTCTTTTGTGCATATAAATAACATATTTCAATTTCCTAAAACTTCGTGGAAAGTAAAGTTATTAAAATTTGATTTATAGAAATATCTCTCATAGAACGCAGTGCTTTGGAATACTTTTGAGTGTCCCTGTACATAAACCGATGGTGATATTTCCTCCATTTTATACAGGAAACATTCAATAGTGAACTTGAATAGCATATTTCAATTTCATTCAGATATGTCTACAGTAAAGGTATGGAAATATGGTTTATAGAAATACCTCTCATAGAATGCTTTGAAATAGTTTCGGGTATCCCTGTACACAAACCAGTAGAGGTATAAACTCCATTTTCAATAGGGATCGTCCGATAGTGAACTTGAATAACATATTTCAATTTCATTCAGATATTTTTACAGTAAAGGTACGAAAATATGGTTTATAGAAATACCTCTCACAGAACACAATGCTTTGCAATACTTGGAACGGCCGATAGTGAACTTGAATAACATATCAGTTTCAAGAAATTCCATAAATATTTACGGGAGTTAGAGCGCGGACAGACAAACGGACAGACAGACCGAAGTCATAAACACTTTTCAACCTTGTTGGAAAGTGTTAATAATGAAAATTTGCATTAAGTTCTTATAACTCATGATTTCACGTGTTTGAATGATTTTAGTTGCTATTTTAAAATAAAGGATTCTTTTTAATTTTTCTCATCTCATAGATAACCTCTAAAGTTAGCCCGTTGGCGTCGTAAAATAGATGCCAAATTTGAAAAAAAAGTGGTGGAAGTCATTATTTTCAAATTTCAATAACTCAGCGAGATTTTGACTTAGATGATTTTTTTTATTTTACTTGTTAGAGCAAGGAGAATATTTTTCTAAATATAAGTCACATAATAGGAGGGGCCGTATAAAAATTGAATTTCGTATTTAATATGTTTACAGCCCCTTGTACAAAAGTATGCCATATCTGAAATCTACTCTTAATTTCCACTAATTTTGTAATTGGAAGTATGTTTCTATTTTTCTTAGTTTACGAGATAATCGCTGTAACATCTATCACCCGGTATATATATATATATATAAACTTTTGAGCGAAGGGTGGTTTTGGGTTCTAGAGGTCATGATCGGTGAAAATATGAAGAAATTTTCCAGAAGTCGTGTCATGAGAACCATTGCAATAGGTAGATCTCCTATAAGGAATCTACCTAAAAGGAAAGAAAATTGAAAAAGGACAGTTATCATTATTATTATTATTTTAGTGAAGAGGGGATACGTTTTATAATTATTACAATTGTATATTTTAAAACCATTTTTTTTTTTTTTTTTTTTTTTTTTAAGTAGATTTGATATTTGTTCGTCTTTCGCGGGAAAAAAAAAAAAAAAAAAAAAAAAAAAGATCGCCAATTTATCTGGAAAATATTTTTAATTCCTTTCAATCAATATGAAACAATATTTCGTATAATACAAAAAACGTTTTTAATCGCCAAATACGAAAATCGCCAAGGACAACAGATATCAAAATCTATGCCTTTTTTTTTTTCAAAGGAGAAAGATAAAATACTTGGAATTCCAAAAATTTTTATTTTAAAGTTCTTGATTATAATAAACAGAAAATTTTATAATTTTACATGCACCGTATTTGTTGATAAATTTGATTTAAATGCCCGTTATTTCACTACTTGCATGAAAAATTTTGGTTATAAAATAGTTCACAGTTAGTTTTTAATTTGCTTTTTTGGTACCATCATTTTCTTAGCTGGTTTCTTTTTCAGCTCTTTTCGACGCAAGTCTTGTGAATGTCTTTTTACATTTTCCGATTTTTTTTTATTTTGAATCCTCCTTTAGTGATAGTTTTTTTTAATCTTCCTCCATAGGTTTTTCAAGTACGGTATCATCAACGCTTTTCTGAACAAATTTGTTGACATAATGTTTAAATATTGTGTTAACCGGATAGTTTATGTAGTTTTTAATAACTTCAAATCTGACGCCATTGCGCTTTTTCTGACCGTTTATGTAATTCATGAGCATTTCTGAAGTTGGAGGATGGACGGCTTTCCTTTTCAGGATTTTGTTTTTAGGCATAGGATTACCTTTCAGTTTTTTTACTTCAGCATTCTTAATTTTTAAGCCTTCCTTTTCAAGATTATTTTTCACAATATTTTGTCGCTTGTTGGGCCTGATATTGGTGTTACTTTCCTTTGTAGTAGGTATTTCAGTTATTCCTTCTGCACTAGATCCAGGAACAGTTTCCATGTTTTCAGCCATATTATTAATCTCAGCTGCCAGTTCCAGTTCCAATTAGTTTAATTTATTTTTCCTATAAAATGATTTTTGCATTTTTAAAAAAATGACATTCTCGTACTCGTGCGACAAATTAGGGAAACTGAACATTTTTTGCAGAGAGTGCTTTTAAAAGAAAAACCACTGAGTTAAGGGCATTTTGCTTACAAATCGTAGAGTAAGCTGTTTCATTAACATATTTAAAGTTTTATAAATAGTATACGATGTAAATCTACTTAAATTAACCCAAGAAAATCAGCATATATAGTTACGCTCAACGAGATAAATAAAGTAGAGAGCTGATACAATGGATAAAGCATTAGCTTTTCGTGGTTGGTTCAACATGAATCACGTGTTATGCACCAACAGATTGTTATGTTTGGCCCTTTATTCGCTATTTTGGCCTTTAAAATTTCAATTCGGAAAATTATCATTATTTGAGGTAACAAGACCTATGACCGAAATAAATTGTTTTAAAAACTAGTATGTTGTGGCCACCACAAGACTTTCTTCTATATTTTCCTATACAAATTCACTCAGTAACAATATTTAAAAAAAAAAAATATATATATATATATATTACGATTTTTTTCAAAGTTTTTTTTCGTTAAATGTAAAAAAAAATCGATAACTTTATTTTATATTATCACATATTTATAGTTCAACCATTCGTTTTAAAGGAATTCACGATACCTTCCGAAATATACCCATCTTGAAAATTTACTTCCCCTCCCCCGGGGGTACTTCCATCCAGGGGGGAAAGCGATGCCCCCACATGCACATTTTCCCCCTAATTAACTACTACTATTATCAATAATTCATATTCATTTTACAATCACAGGTTAAGAATAACTTTCATTACGTACATTTAGACGAAATTTTGTCCTATATTGCCAAGTTAAAAATTTAGAAAAATTACGATCACAGCGCCACCTGTTGAGAGATTGATCCCCAAATCTAATCAGCACCAGTTTATGTCAGAGGCCAACTAAATACCAAGTTTGGTTAAATTTGGTAAAAAAAAAAAAAAAAAAAAAAAAAAACGATTTTTTTTCTAAGTTTTCTTTTGTTAAAAGTAAAAAAAAATCGATAACTTTGTTTTAAATTATCACAGGTTTATAGTTCAACCATTCGTTTTAAAGGTAT
Source organism: Salticus scenicus (assembly GCA_963930645.1). Classification (NCBI taxonomy): domain Eukaryota; kingdom Metazoa; phylum Arthropoda; class Arachnida; order Araneae; family Salticidae; genus Salticus; species Salticus scenicus. Next base: position 25,110,149 of record OZ005649.1, on the reverse strand, counting down.
TGGCGAGCTCTTTTGAAAGATACCCATCATGAAAATTTACTCCCCTCGACGGGGGACCTCCCCCTAGGGGGAGCGACGATAAATCTACTAGTTTCGTTTCCAGTTTTTAGAAACTAAAAACTGGAAACGAAACTAGTAGATTTATTGGCGCAATCTCATTTAATAAAGGTTTCCATCCCGTAATACGACAATTTAAAAATATTGGATATAATATTGCATTTAAAACCTCAACATTGAAAAATCTGATAATATCCGATCGCGACAAAAAAACAAAAGTTGGCGGCGTATATGCAATCCCCATCTCAATCAATAATATAACATCTTATTATATTGGCAAAACAAAGCGCAATTTGAGTAAAAGGATTAAAGAACATAAGCATTCCATTAAATCATTGTACGGAAACACGGCATTAAAGCAACTTTTACTCGACAATAAAGAAGCCCAGCCAAAATGGGAGGAAAGTAAAATTCTAGCAACCCCCCACACCGAATACACATTAGACATATACGAAAAGATCATGATTTGGAAATTTGGCGATAAATGCATCAACGAGAATCAGAGTAAAGATTTAGCAACCCTATGGCAGCCTTTCTTAGAACAACAAGATAAAGCTCGGTGGCTTTCATTGACTGACGAGACCTGATGATGTGCTAGTAAATAAGCACGAAACATGTTGTCTAACTGTTTTTTAACCTTTTAAAACTCTTTTAAATATTTTTAACGTGCCTTTTACAGCGGATTTTACTCTTTTAAATAGTTATTTCGCACGTGGTTTTTAATTATTTAGTGAAACTTATATCACCATGTTAAAAATTTAGAAAAAGCGGGATGGCAACGCAATCTGTATAACAATTTTTACCAAATGCTGATAGGCACTAATTTATGTCAAGGTGCAACTGCATACCAATTTGTATGAAATTCTGCGCAGTAGTTCCTGAGATACAGTTGCCACAAAATTTTGTCACAGACAGACAGACAGACATTTTGTAAAAATGGTCAAATCGTATTCTACAGCTCTCAAAACGTGTAAATCCATCAAAAACCCGAGGTCGAAAATTTTTACGAATCCAATACTTTCTTCTATTGAATATAGAAGAAAGTAAAAAGGCACTAGGAAAAATAAAATAAAGCGACCATTTTGAAAAGAGAGAAAAAAAAAAAATCTCATACCTGAAGAATATTTTCAAATTTCGTAATTGCTAACAAATAATAAAACTTGGTTAGATTATGTTAGTTTTCGTAATTCTAAACCTCAATGTAAGGGGAAAAACTGTGTTCCACATAGGAAATTTCAATAGCTCTGAATTAAATACACAAATAAAAAATTCTGTAACTGACATCTTGAATCTGCATTGTGGCTCTAGAAAAAATAGTTCCATGTCATCCTTATAAATTCTAGTCCCCTTTGTTAGCAATTTCCAGAAACCCCTGTTAGAATTCTAGAGCGTTTACCTATATCATCGAGGGCAAAATTATTTAAAAATCTCTGAAAATAAGTGAGAATACAAGAGGCAGGTTTCAGTTACTATAAATTTGGTTTATTACCCAGTTCTAGAAAGTCAAGTGAGAATTTCTCGCAATACAAAAAATTCAGAATATTCATAATAATCAGAATATCGTTTCACGATCTAGAAGTGTGCAGACTAGAAATTCTCGATCATTTCGTCTATTCAGTTTATTGGCGTGCCTTATGCGCATTGCGCATAGCTCGGAAATCTATATTTCTAGTTAAGGGATTTAGAAAATGTTCATTTATTCATTCTAGATGAAGGCGGTATACAATTTTTCTCAGTGTATGCTCTCAGATTTTATGTCAAACTAAACTGGCAATCAAAATAATTTATTAGCTATATGATAGCAGCATAAAATTGTTAAAAACTTTTAAATTACTATGTCTTGTGTGTATCTAAAGTTGCACTACATATATTTCATCTTAATTATTTAAATCTGTTCGTCACTTTGAAGAATCTTATTACAAAATGTTAATCACACTGCTATTTGATATTTTAAGTTATTTTTTAAATTCAAATATTATATTCTTATTATGATATTAATACTAACTCGAAGCTGTTAAGAAGTTACTTTTTAAATCCAAATCTTATATGCTTAATATTAATTGGAAACTGTTATTTATAATTATACGTAGATATCATACAGAAGGTATAAAAAAACATATCAAAGGAACGTTGCAAGTCTATGAAAATAATTTATAGAATAGTCTATCAAACTATATATCTACATTTAATTTATACACAGAAAACGGTTTATAAATTTAGTAAAGTAAAATAAAGTAGTGATTTTAGAGAAAGTTTCATTATCTGAATCTAGAGATTGGTTTCAGAATCCCAGGATAAAGTATAAGCTATATCAAAATCCAGAAATTGGAAATAAGCCTTAGCTTAGTATTCTCTGTTCACAACGCCAAGAAATGGTCTTACAAACTTATACTTAATAATTTAAGAACTGCTAAAATGCCACTAAAAGTTGTTAAGTTATATTTATGAATAACTTCAATTAATTACTTAATAACTTAAAAGTAATCTAATTGATGTTTATAAGATTTTTGAACTGTATAGTAAAGCTATTGATTTTATTTTAATTTTTATGTTACGTTATGAAAACATAAAGTTTTCACACAGTTTTCATATTTATTTTTAACCGTATTAATTCAAGAAATACACACACACACACACATATATATATATATATAAAAGTAGAATAACATTAAGTTATTATGTTCATTATTAATTTAGAGAAAGTTTTATATTAATACACGTAAGTTTTTCTTCAAACCGTTTTATGGACAATAACACAATAATATTAAAAATTATGCTAAATTTAATTAATCCCATTTCTTATAACTGTATTTTAAAATATTGTATAATAAGAAATTAAATACACATTTATAAAATCAATTAAATAAAACATATATAATCTCTTAATTTACTTGTAATTTATTAATAAATCTCGCTTTCAGTTTATTTAGTAAAAGGTTTAATTTTTAGTTTATCTTCCCACTACAAGGTAATGACATATCCATGCATTCCGAGTTTTCTAAACATTTAATTTATTTAGTCTAATTATATTTTGATTTCTATAGATTTGTAATTAACGTGTAAATATACACACGTTTCAGAAGATTAACTTTTTAAACGAATACACAAACAAGTAATTAGCAGTATTAAAACAGTTAGAAACAAATCCATTGATGATTTTACAAATTTTCTTTTAATTAAAGGATTTCTATTGAGACTATTAATTTCTCAACAACCCTTTCTCGAAAATCCTTTTTTTAAGAAATTGTTCGATTAAATGAAATATCATGAAAAACGGCAGTTTTTCGAGTGACGCAAGCGGAAGCCCAGACTGACGCTGCGAACTCATATATACGGCTAGTTTGACTTCAAAGATATTTGTAAAAGCCGACACTTAATATCGCAGCAAATATACCATATTTTGTTCTGATCTTTTCAAAATAGTCTTTTATCTTCGGTCTTAATCTATCCTGAAATTTTTACATTTCTACATGCAGTATGTTTTGATATCTGAATCTCAATTTAAAGCCAAAATGGGAAAACGGTTGGAGTAATGGACTGAAATTCTGAAAAATATCTCTAAAACGGCTCGAAGGATTTTCATATAATTAATATATGTTGTTAATAGGATCTTTCTGAATCTAGTAACGTCTTCGTTTTTTCCAGGAAAACTCTTGTTTTTTATAAAAGTTGTTTTAAAAATGGAACTATATTACTCCGCCAATTGCATGCTTTCCTTCGGCGAAAACGTCGTGATGTGGTTTTTACTAGCAAGGCTTGAGAAGGCCATGTTGGTTGGTTGACCAACGTGAATGCAGTCAATGAATTATTTAAACTTTCCTTTTTTTAACGCAAAAATACTTTATTGCATTTTTTATATATTTATTGTATATATGCTAAGTCAAATTCACTTAAATATATTTTCTCTTCTGCTATGAAAAAGATATTTTTGATTTCAAAATTTCATATTTAGTCAAAAAATTATTTAGATAATATTTTAAATAAGGTGAAAAAATTTTTAATCATTCATGAACATCGATTTTATAATAACTCAATGATTTGCGATTCCTATTCATGTATCCTTACGCGCCGGGAATGAAAAAAAAAAAAAAAAAAAACAGCAAATAGAGTTTTGGCGCCATCTATCGTTTTTATTTAAAACACTCTCTTTCGTAAATACATACATATATATATATATATATATATATATATATATTTCTTTTTAAAAATTAAAAATCTCTTTTTGAAATACAGTTAGTTTATTCATATATTTACTTTTCAGACTTTAAAATGATACCTATTTTAAATATTAGCATAATCAAACTAATTTTTTTATTATTATTTAAAGCTATAATATAATGACTAGGGAATGAAAGAAAAAAAAAAAAAAACGTGAAAATAGAATTAAAATTCATGAAAAGTGTGTCAAATAGCAATTATTGAAAAACACGTCAAAATAAATAAATAACATCTTTACTTTGAAACCCATGATTTATTTTAAAAATATAATTCTCTCTTTCTTTCTTTCTTTCTTTCTTTTTTTTTTTTTTTTTTAATTAATTAATTTCTGCATGAAAAATTCCATTTCATAACTATATTTAAAACTACAATAAATAAAAAACCCTCCTTTAATTTTAAATATTTATTTCTACATGTTTCTAAGCAATTAAAAGCGTGTTTTTTTTTTTTTTTTTTTTTTTTTTTTTTAAGAAAAATAGCTTAAATATGGGAATGTATGGTTTTATCATGAAGGTAATAATTTGGCCATCTAGTGGCGCCATCTTGTAGTTTGTATTAAAACCATATACATTCCTATATTTAATTTATTTTTCTTAAAAAAAAAAAAAAAAAAAAAAAAAAAAAACACTTAATTGCTTAGAAACATGTAGAAATAATTATTTAAAATTAAAGGAGGGTTTTTTTTGCTTATTTTAGTTGTAAATATATTTATGAAATGGAATTTTTCATGCATAAATTAATTAATTAAAAAAAAAGAAAGAGAGAATTATACTTTTTTAATAAATTATTATGGGTTTCAAAGTAAAGATGTTATTTATTTATTTTGTCGTGTTTTTCAATAATTGCTATTTGACACATTTTTCATCAATTTTAATTCTAATTTCATATATATAGTGTATTTATCCGATCGTTCATCCCCTATCCATTGTTGCTTTAAATAATAATAAAAAAATTAGTTTGATTATGTTAATATTTAAAATATGTATCATTTTAAAGTCTGAAAAGTAAATATATGAATAAACTCTAACTGTATTTTAAAAAGATATTTTTAATTTTTAAAAAGAAATATATATATAACTTGTATTTTCCACAAAACTTAAGCTTAACTTGTATTTTACTTATTAATTTGTATTAACTTTAGCTTAACTTGTATTTTCCATAATTTTTTCTCCAAATTATTTTATCTTATTTTTAAAATTATAGAAATATAGAGCTTAATTTATATTTTGTCTATTTTTTTCCACCAAATATTTTTATGAAATAATTTTTACCTGCACTTTTGATGAAAATTTAAATTGTGAATATTGGAGCTTAGCCTCAAAAGGGAAAAGAAAATAAATAAATTTCCATTTTTAACATTAACTTGATTTTTTTAAATTGTTTAATTTACATTTGTAATTCTCTAAAAAGAAACTTGCAAAATGTAAATTACGTAATTCTAACTTAAATTTGAAATTTCCCACTTATTATTATTATTATTATTATTATTATTATTATTTTAAAGAGTTTGAGAATCCCACTCAATATTTTTTTCTAGTGCGAAGCTTCTTCATTTTGTTTCCAAGTGGCAGGCTATTTGAAAATTTGTCGGCATGATAACGTTTGAAATACTGAATTAATTCAAACTAAATTTGTAGTGTGGATTTATCTCAGAAATGTATTTGTTATGTTCATTTGCCAACTTAATCTACCCTCTTGTTTCCCTGTGCCAGCCCACTGAAAATTTCAAATTTACATTAGAAAGGTTCTATGTTAAAACTCCATATATACAAGACTTCATTAATAAATCCATCAAGTCCATTAATAAACTGTAGAATTGAAAAATTGTAGAATTGTAGAATTTTGAAAAAAAAAAAAAAAAAAAATGGTGGCAACTTCACTATAAAAGATAAATCAGTTTACCCTTCCTAGGAGCCAGAAGGACTTGTTTTAATTTTTTGATCAATAACCCCTAAAAAGTAATGATATCAGTACAAAAAACCCTTAACGGGTTAAAAGTTTGTGACGCCGCTACTTTATGGCTAGAAGAATTTGAAATATGAACCTTAAAAATAATGATATGAAATTTTAAGTGACGCTTTGCAATTAGTTAAAATATACATAGATTTTCTTATTTGATCATTTACTTTCTACTTTTATTTATATTTATAATGCAAACGTAATATTTTTAGCTTCAACATCAGACAGATATATAAAATACACTCACTGATGCTTTTTAATTCACATTTCAAATTCAAAATAACAGTTTTAAAAGGAATGATATAAAAATTCCAGTGGCGCCTCGGTGTTATTTTAAAAGATTTGTTTTTAGATTCCATTAAAATTACTTTTGTTTTGTCTAATAAAGTATATTTACATAATGAAACAGTGCTTTTAATTTTCAAATATACTGTCAAATAATTATACTTTCACTGAGTTTGCATTATAAATTAAAATTATTTATTTCAATAAATTGATTTATCTTTTGCGTCACGCTATCCAAAACTGCAAGTAAAATCTGTGTAAATATTTTCCTTACGTCACACTACCTCTTTGCGCAAATTTTCACTCAGCTGGATACTATGATAATGATACTATGTTTTGGATAGCGTGATGCAAAAGATAAATCAATTTATTGAAATAAATAATTTTAATTTATAATGCAAACTCAGTGAAAGTATAATTATTTGACAGTATATTTGAAAATTAAAAGCACTGTTTCATTATGTAAATATACTTTATTAGACAAAACAAAAGTAATTTTAATGGAATCTAAAAACAAATCTTTTAAAATAACACCGAGGCGCCACTGGAATTTTTATATCATTCCTTTTAAAACTGTTATTTTGAATTTGAAATGTGAATTAAAAAGCATCAGTGAGTGTATTTTATATATCTGTCTGATGTTGAAGCTAAAAATATTACGTTTGCATTATAAATATAAATAAAAGTAGAAAGTAAATGATCAAATAAGAAAATCTATGTATATTTTAACTAATTGCAAAGCGTCACTTAAAATTTCATATCATTATTTTTAAGGTTCATATTTCAAATTCTTCTAGCCATAAAGTAGCGGCGTCACAAACTTTTAACCCGTTAAGGGTTTTTTGTACTGATATATTTACATTAGATATTTGAAATATTAAAAAAAGAAATGCTAATTACACTGCAAATTTTTAAAATGTTTTTATTTGGCTAAGAAATTAAATTATTGACGGTAATTTCATAACTGTTTTCAGATAATTATAAAATAATTACTTTTTTACTTCCTTATAGAAAGTATAAGGAAGTATAGTAATCCCGATTTGCGAAATGGATTTTGTATTTCACATTGCTCGAAAACGAATGATCGCTGAATGTTGCCAATTTATACGTGTAACTTTCATGATGTCTAGTTGTACACCTGCAAGTGTTGTCTTAACACCAGCTCTCGTTTTAGAGATATAAGCGACTTTACACGATTTTTCGTGACGTCTGTATGTATGTGTGTGTGTGTGTGTGTGTGTGTGTGTGTGTGTGTGTGTGTGTGTGTGTGTCGCATAACTCAAAAACGGTTGGACATAGAAAGTTGCGAATTGGTACATAGGTTTGTTATAACATCTAGTTGTGCACCTCCCTTTTTGGACTTTGTATGATTTTCCGTTTTTTAGGGAAATTAGGTTCATAATGAGTTTTGGCCATAATGTATCAAAAAACGGTAATAACTCAAAAGCGGTTTGGACAAATCTTGCAATTTAACTGACTTCCCGACTAGCTAGACATTTGAAACTTTCAGAAAAGCTCAGACCACGTTGACAATGCATTTTTAAAATATTTTTAGCCAACTGTTTCCGATACCTGCTGCCTTCAGCAGCGTTTATGTGATTCAACAGAAAATTTATTTAACTAACTTTCCGACTGGCTAGACTTTTGAAACTTTCAGAATAGATTAGAGCACGGTGAAAATGCATTTTTTCAATACTTTTAGCCAACTGTTTAGGGTCCCTGCTGCCTGCGTCAGCATTACCATACCAGTACAAATCTTGTAATCGGTTTTTAACTAACTTTCAGAAAAACTCAGAACACGGTGATAATTCATTTTTTTAAATATTTTTATCCAACTGTTTCGGGTCCAATGTCAATGTTTTTTTAACATTATGTGTATTTCTAAAAGTGTATAAGGAAGTCATGTGGTGCCCACATCAGAGTTTTATCTTTTGTTTTCAATCGATAATATCAATATATGTAATATTTGAAATTTAAGGAAAATAAATTCTTAATGTACCATACAATTATTGTTAAAAAAATAATAAAAAAATTAAAGATGATGAAATTTTTTAAAAATAAAACATTTTGGGATAATTTCGAATATTCAGTAATTAAGAGTCAATATTCGTAGTTAGTAAAAGGTCATAAATTTATAAGATGACACAAAACTAAAAATATTTGCAGATCAAGTAGGAATGTAAGAATAGATAGATTTCTCTGCTATTTTGAGAAATATATTTATATCAATTTTTAGCAAATATTCTTACACTGTAACAAAAATTACATCTATTTTGCTTACAATATTCAATCAAATCGCCTGATAACGTACTAATGTCGTATGCTTTCATCATTTGGATTCTCATTACTTTTTCAAAAAAAAAAAAAAAAAATAAAATAAAAAATCCTGTTCTTTATGTAGTATAAAATTTCTTCCCAAACAATGTTTGAAAATGATTTCATAATATTTATATATAAGACAATGTGCCCTAATCTCGTTCCTAATTTAATTTCGCACCCCCTTTACTTCTTAGCTTATCCTTGAGTGGTGTCACTTGTCCCACAAGGCAGAAGAAGCGGGAGGTATAACGAGTCAGCAGTAAAAGTTTCGCTCACCCAAGTCACATATATTTGTTATATACGTTCGATTTTTCTGTATTTAGAAAAGGTGAGTTCTTACTATGTCTTTTGTAGAATGCCATGCAATGTATTGTAAGTCATTCTTTCTCATGCATTGCATGTAATCTATGTTAGTAAGTTGCTCATAGAAGCATATACCGAGTCTTCGATGTTAAGTTTATTTTACGAGAACTAAAGCTCTATCATGTTGAGAAGTAGTATGGTTCAAATTTCCTCCCCCCCCCCTTCCCTGTGCCTCATACAGTGGGAATTATATAGTAACTGATCAACCATCATAATGTCGTCATGTTTAGCAAACTGCTGCTGAGATCAACCCTGAAGGTGTCAAGAAAGTGCCAGTGATCACATCATAGACTACAAAAAGAGGAGAGTCAGCAACATATGTTCTTAATGTTTAAATGTTCAATATTTTTTTTTTCTGTTATTCTTCATTTAATTACTACAGTTCTTTGTACCTTTATTCATTCTGAAATAAATTTTTATTCATCAGTAAAATCTGGTTTTTTTTTTTTTTTTTTTTTTTTGGGGGGGGGGGGGGGGACGAAATTGGGAGCACTTTTTTACTTTCGCTAAATATTGGTAAATTTTGCCAAATATAGAAAGTTTTTTGACTTAAAAATACTTTTGTAGTTAGTTTGGATATGTTTAGATGTTTGTGGATAGTTAGTGAATGTAACATCCAAATCTGATTGGTTTTCAGGGAAAATTATAGCTTCCAGCCTTAAAGCGGACTGGGGGACAAAATTAGGGCACTTTATCTTAAAATTTTGATTTATATATTTATTAAACTGTTAAATTTGAACCCCTAAATTTACTAAAGCAAAAAACGCATTTATTTTTCCACACAGGAGATACTCAAAGAAAAATGTTTGTTCAGATAAAAATGATACACCTTATAGAGATAATGTAGACTAGTCTCACGTGAAAAGCTACCATACTAAATAAAACGTTAAAAATCATAAACACACAATTTCAATAAATCAACCTGTAAGCAATTTACCATAATGAAATTTTCTGATCTGAGAAGTTATAGCCAAAACTGAATGCTGCAAAATATGTAACTCATTCATCCATCGCTACAAAATGTTTTTCACTCATACCATAGCACACACCACACACACACAAAAAAAAGGTAATTTTGCCATATCTAGTTGTATAATATTGAAGATACGTATTTAGCGTTACATTTTCCCATCAAATTCAAAAAATCTTATAAGAACTTTCCCAATCCGTTTGTAAAAATCCCCAAGTAATTATGTTAATTGGTAAAACGAACAATTATAATGGCTAATGCATTATGTTTACGACTGAAAAATTCAAATTTACATGTTTAGCGATAAAAAAATTTGTTTTTGGAAAGTGTGTTTTAACATTTTTACATCAAAAAGAAAATTTTCTTCGTAAAAAAAAAAATCACATTTGATTTAAGCATTTCCTGCAATGATTACTTATTGATGATAACGTTTCATATTATTTCGATTCCTACAATATTGGTCATACACGTATCGTACAACACTCAAAATTAATATATATAATGACCCTCATCTGTCATGAACGAATCCGGTTAGTACCGCTTCAAAACAGAAACTTTTGTCAGCCATTTCTTTCCCCGTTTGTTTAATTCAACTCTAGGAAACATACATATCATTTTCATACATGTTTTGTATCACACATATTCTTATTTATTTCCTATAAAACCTTGAAAAACTATTCAATTGTAATGTTTAAATGTCTAAATTAAATATAACGGATCACTGGCTATTATAAACATGAACTTATAAATAGAATTATGTAACTTCATGATTATAAACAATGCAATACCAAATAAAAACAAACCAAAACTGTTGCCATTCCAAATGGACAACTTTTTAATTCCGAATGAACGACTTTTTGACTGTTTCATTAAAAAAACGCTTAAAATATTTCTAAAACATATTAAAGCCTTAAAAATCTTAAAATATTTGTAAAAACGCATTAAAGCCTAAAAATATTTTTATCAAACTTCATTGTTTGTTTACATTGTAAGGTATATGATTGGCGTCGAGTTTAGTACGTAAATGCCGCCAGTTGATTTTAGTTTTGAAATTAGTGTAAAATGATAGTTGGGATAGAATGTTTGGTTGGGCAAGTAAAAGTCACCAGTTGAAATGAGTATTGAAAGTAGAGTAGTCTAAGGTGATAATGTCGAGTCAAGGTAAAATGTTCGGTTGAGAATGAGAAAGTCCCTAGCTGGATCCTGGATATTTTGGCGATGTTGTGGGTGAGATAGTTGGTTGGAGGTATCGAGTAGAGGTGAATATGGGTTAGCATGGAGTGTCTGTTGTTATTGGATAGTTAGTTAGAAAATTTCAAAACAGGATCTACGATAGTCTTAAAAAAGAGTATTTTGGTAAAATGAAGTGAATCGTTTTTTCTTATTATGAGGACTTTAAATACGCAAGCGAAGTGATGACGTCACTTGCCGTTCGTGGATACAAGAAAAATATTTCCTATGTTAAACGCCCAATGGATTTTTCGTAAAAAAATATTAAAAATCGAGGGAAATTATTTCCCGATTTTAATCCCCATATTTAGGTTTAGATATGTATTAGTTATCGTGTACATGAGTTAGATTAAGTTGTTTTTGTTCTAAAATTGATAAAATTTGAATTTTATATTTCAAAACTCTAGATTAAAAAAAAAAAAAAAAAAAAAAACTTCCCTATTCCATTGAAAACATAAACATTTCATTTCAAAGGATGATATTTACACAATAAATATCCAACTAATATACTAATTAAAAGGAAAATGATAAATAGTCTATCATAATTTGAAGTCAAATTTGTTTTCAAATGTCTAAATAAAGTATCTGATATAAGATACTAATATGTTGCAGCGGAATAGATTTGATATCGGTCATCCTTGGCAGAAAAAAAAAATATATATATATATCGCCAAATTATCTGGCGAATATAATTTAATTCTTTAAAAAATCATGGTTATTTTAAAAAGTTATATTAAGAGAGTAATGAATAATATGAAACAATCTTTCGCACAATACATATTACGAAAATATACATCTGGCATGTATATTTTCGTAGTACGTTTTTGATCGCCCAATACAAAAACGTTAAGGACAACAGAGTTTTGAAATTTAAAATTAAAATTTTGTCAATTTGACAGCAAAATAACTCAATCTAACACATGCATATGATAACTAATACATATATATACCCAGGTAGGGGGATTGAAATCGGGAAATAATTTTCCTCGATTTTTAATAATTTTTTACAAAAAATCCAATGGGCGAATAACATAGGAAATCATTTTCTTGCATCCACGGACGGTCAGTGGCGTCACACTTCGCTTGCGTATAGAGCACTTAATGGAACACTGGGATGTGCTGTTGCTGTTGTGTTGTCTTGCCTATATTTTTTGTCAACCAGCAGTTTTTCTATTGTCACTCATATTTATTGATCGGGTAGAATTTTTTTAATTTCAGAACGAAAATTATAAAATATCGAAACACATTTGATTTATAAACAAAAATTGAAAATACATTTAAATGATCACGTGGTAATCTTCATGATCTAAATATTGTTTTCAAGATTTATCGTTCACATTCCGTCATTTTTGACGGGGTTATATACTAGTTTTGTAATATTAATGAATTTAATTTCTTTGTGCGTTATTCTATATTACCTAAACATTTTAGACTATTTAGTAAACTGAAATATCACACCATATAAATTTCAAATAAATATAAATATAAAGTGTTTATAGTTGATATATAGTGACAGTCTAAACACGATTTGTTTTTCTGATGCAACCGTAACAGCATCGTAAAATTAACAAGAAAATCAAATAATAACTAATATATACATTCATTTGCTTTCCTGTTACACACATACCTACTTTTAAAGCTGTTTTTGTATGTTTTTGTATTACTTGTTGCTTATTAATATTATCCTTTCTTCAATAAAATCTATTAAAATGATTATTTTTATTATAAGTAAACAGTTTTTGTATCGAAATTTATGCATACTTTATAATGAAATATGCTTTAAAAATTCTAAAAAAGAAGTGAATCCGAAGACATCTTATTCACGGGCTATATATGTCAAATTGTCATTGGTCCAAAATTTCATTTTTTGTAGGTGTATTTTCTGAAAATTTAACAATGAAAAATAATGAAAATAATTATTTTTAAAAAATCAAAGATACACCAAGGCAGAAAAAAAATTAATTTAAATAAAGTTTAAACATATAATGAAGAAAAAAAAAAGTTAAGCTCAAAAATTAAAATTCGGGGAAACAGAAAGATGTAATGATAAAAAATAAATAAATAAAATAACATCTTTTCTTCTATATTAATGTATATATTTTTTTAGTCATCTGCGGAGATATATTGTTAGAAGACTTAATTAGTAGAATTAAATCTTAATGGTGTCTTCAGCCAGCCTTTGTTCTCCCGAGTGTTCTTAACCAATCCTCTCATTAAATCTCAAGGGAAGGAAGCAGAACTTTGTGTCTCGGGTCCTGATTATTTTCTAGAATCTTTGTTGAAAGTCCAGTAATTATGGCATTGTAATTACATTTCGCGAAGTAATCTCTAACAATAATTGTAATGACAATAGATTACAGTTAGAAGAGGAAGTGCAAACTTTTCATTCATTGTCTTCGGTTATAGTTATAATGAATATCTTTAGTTCAATAAATTAATAGAGTAAATAAGGCGAAAATTAATTTTAACAATGTGTCAATTATTGTTTAAGAAAAAGTGTAAAAATCAAAGTGTAATATTAAAATATTTAAAAAATTCTACTACGCAAACAGAACGACTTGAAGTTATTTACAAGGTGATATTAAATTTCTGCTGTAAACCGCATCTTGTAGCTAATGGAACGGATTGTCACCAAATTTAGTCTGTGGTTAGTTTAACTAGTTTATAGCTTTATAATTTCATGAATATTAGTCTTAAAGTCTGATTTTTTTTTTTCATTCTCACCACGCAGGGTCAAAATTGGTACGGTATATCTCCGTACCACCCCTAGAAGTGAATCTCAGACCTTCGACATTAGCCCGTAGCATAGCTCTAGTACGACGTGAAACGTACTCAATCATAACCTCTGACTGATTTTATAATTCTTCAATTAAATGAAAATAAGTAAAGACTTCTTTCCATATGTAGTATGAGGAAAAGTATAAAAATTTAATTGTTGTAATTCTTACAGAAACATATTTTAAGAATTAAAACAATTTCAAAATAATTAAAAAAATTTTATTCAGATTTATTATTGGAAGTACTACATCTCTGTAATTGAGGAAATTATTAGCACCGGAAGCGTGGTATGTGGAAATACATAATTATGTATAGAGAGATTTCAATTAACAATTTTTATTATACCAAGGTTTATTCGTAATTTTTTATAAAAATTTGAAATACAAAATAATCACAGAATAAGAATAATCATGAAAATGTTTAGAAATGTATAATATATTTTTTATGCGATAATTTTTATGCTTCTGCAATGCATTTTTTAAATAGGCTTTAAAATAGCAGTGCATGAAAAATAGCACTGTTTTAAATTTAACATTTTCTTTAATTTTTTGTTCCTGTTTCAATTTTATACTTAAACGCTATATATTAAAAAATAAGAAAAGAAACTCTATAGATTTCTAGGCACATGAATTCGGTTTTGATTAAGAAATACTACCAAAAATTCAAATAAACCTAGAAACCTGTTATAGAAAGTAGTTTTTCAACATTTAAAAAAAATATATATATATCTTACCGAAATTTAATAGTTGTAAAAGATAAGAACACAGTACTATTTTAAAACTCACAGCTCGTAACCAGTACTATTGCATCTCTATCTCTTTACTTTGTTTGATGAAAACATCCTTTTCACAACGACCATGTGTTATCCAATATAAAGGAAAGCTTCTAAATTTTCTTATTGATTTTTCTCAGGGGAAGTGAAGAAAGTAACATGGGAATAAAAACCTGTAATTTTATCACAAAGCAACGAATTTTTGTCAATAAATTGGATTTTTCCCCGCAGAAGTAATGAAATCTCTCAAAAGAAATTGTAAGGAATTCAATATGTTTAGAGCGTTTGACAAAAACCTAGTTCTTACTAAATTCTAAGTAACAAGGTGCCATATTTGGTCATGAAATGTTAAATGGTATATTTTTAGAATAACTACCAATGACATAGATTATAAAAATATTATTAATTTTCAAAGAATAATTTTCTTATATATACATAAACTGAAAAATGCAAAATATATTACCACATATAAAATGATTGCAAAAGTATAAACTTTTTAAGATTATGGTTGCGATTGATTCGATGGGTTGAACGTCACACTAGGGCTACGTAGTTAGCAACTAGCAACCCTAAACTTGTTGAAAAAAAAAAAATACAAATGAAATGAAATTACGTAGAATGAAATTTAAACCTGATCCACAGGAAGAAAAGCGATGATGATAAAATGGCAAACCAATAGGTGTTGTCAAAAACTCTTTATTCAGCGATATTTTACACGAAGACATTATGTATACACGTCAGTTGCAGACTACACAAGGTGAATGTCATCATAAATTGTTTCAAACACTCTCTGCCCTGACTGAAATTTAAATAATTAGATACATGAAAATAAGGTAGTGTAAAAGCATCAGTGGTGGACCCAGTACTAATAATGGAAATTTGAATTTAAACATTGAAAACAATATTTCTAATTCTTGCATAATTTCGAGCAGTATTCACGGTCGGTATTACACTCCTGACTCCTGTATTATTGCTTTCAACAGCAAAGATTTACAGCCACCAGTTTTAAAATAAGATTAGTTTAACTAAAAAAATTAAACTTTTTGACATTTTGCCTTTTTCTTTTTTTTTTTTCTTATAGTTTTGAATACGAAAATATATTATTGATCACTTCGCCTTTGCTTATTTTTACCTGATATTTTTAAAATTTTCCTTTCCTAGGATTAAAATAAGTATGCAGAATTTATTTTTTGTGCTATTTTTTTTTCTATTTTGTATTGACATATAATACTTTTGTAGATGTCCACTACTGGTACCAAAAAAGGTATTCATGATCAATAGTGGACAACTCTGTCCATTACTATTTAACTATTTAACTATTCAACTTTCAGTTCAAGATTAATACTGGCCACAGCTTAGTAATCTCCCAAATATAGCCAGGTAGAATGTAATGGGAATTCTCTTCAATCACCAGATATTTTCGATAAATTCAAGACATTCTTTAAAAAAAAAAAAAAAAAAAAAAACCCTCACAACTTTGTTCTCTTTGCAAAGTGTATACAGCAGACACTTTGCATCCACCAGACCTAATATTTTTTATTTAACACGGAGGACATTGCTGACACGACAGATTTTACATGTACCAGCCACCGTTAAGGAACACAATGGTTCATGGCTAACTCGAGTATTGAACCCGCAATCCTCCGACTGCGAGCTCGACACTCTATCAACAGAGCCAACGTAGCCCAACCCCTATGAAATGGTGTGTAAAATAAAGACGTTTCTCAGAAGGGTAATTATTGTGCCATACCTAAAATTCCTTGCCCAAAGAAATTAGCAATAATTGGGGTGATGATGAGATTTTAAAATATTTTCTCTATATTTAACCCCCTAATAAGTAAAAATTTTGAGAAAAAGAACTATCTATTACAACACGTAAGATCTAGAAATAACCCAAACATTATTTTCCAAACGTCTAGCATTAATATTTCTTGAAATATCACGTAAAATATGAGTTTAAACTTTTTAGAATAAAATTCACTTTACCACAATAAAACCCCTGAAAAGTATGAGATCTATTCAAATTTAATATAGAGAATTTTTATATAAAAATATTTTGACTGTGTTACAGGCTAAAAATATGCCTAAACAACCAGATAGAAAAGATAAACATATGAAATTTTATAAACTTTACTTTTGAGTGTTTTTTTATTTATTGTTCTAAAATTATCGAAAGCTTTTGAATCCACGGCGAGAAAAGAGCAGTTAAAGAATTTATTTCGTAAAAAATGAATAATGAACAATATTTAGCAAAATAATCCGTCTGTTGAATCAAAAACCTTATGAATGATTCTTGGTCCTTGTTTGTAGTTAGAAGATAAGAGCCGAGTCAAATTGAATTGTCTGGAAAAAATTGTATTATTGATACAGTTTTCTCTTTTCAATACCCTCTTCCTTTTTTACTTAACGTGAAATCGATACTGAGTAAATGTAATGACAGAAAAATGTCCTCGCATTAAAATGAATAAATGGGAGAAAAAATGGGCTGAGAGAAATTGCTTTATATAAATAAAAGAAAAGTTTATCGGTAAATTAGATTTTCTCCGTGAAGAGGAAAGTAATCGTAACGATTAAAACAGCATGTACAAAAATCAATTTCTTTCGTAGGTCAAAAATAAATAAATAAATGAAAATAAATAAATAAATAAATAAAAATAAATAAATAATAGACATTTTTAGCCACTTCATTTAGTATTTTTACTAGCTGGCCTCACCAGCTAGCTGGCCAAAGACCTATGAAAATTTTTACCAAAAATTTGCAAAAATTTGTAACTTGTTCTCTGTAAAAGTCGCATAATATTAAAATATTAAAAATTCAAATGTTTTTAAATAAAATTTAAACGTAGCTCTAGTTCAACGTAAAATATACTCAAATCAATGAAAATCAAATAAACCAATCAAATCTCCCGTAGTTCCTCATAACGTAGCTGTAGTTCAATGTAAAATGCACTCAAATCAATGAAAATCAAATAAATCATTCTCCATTCTGCGTCATTATAGAAATTTGAAGTTTTATTTTCATATTTTTATTAATTAGAAGAAAACTAATTAAAAATTTAAAAATCTGACTTCGGTGTGCACAATGACCCTATGGAGGTCACCTTTGTGTTAAATCACGTGACTGTCGGAGCTACTATTTTCGGGAACAGTGAAATATACATATATATAATACAAATATTGCTCACTTAAAAGTATAAGATATAAGTGTAACTGTAGAAATGGTGAAGGACGTTTTTTGGCTGTTTTACATATGCTTAAAATATTATGTACTTTATGACTTATTCTTAATGTGGTGTACTCATAATTTCAGAAGCTGTAAAATTAACAAGTTTCAACACCTCAATCAACTTTTTCTATATAAGGCTGTACTACGAAAAATGCTAGTTAAAAAATTGTTTTACTGAGAATTAGGGGGTTACATGAGTTGAAGGCTAAAAACCCACATTTTTTGTCATTTTTTTTTCCTTAATATAATAAGTAAAATTTTTTTATTAAGAATTTTGAGAATATAAAAGAACAACATTTAAACAATACTTTATAAAATTTTCATTAAAATTTAGGAAATACAACCAGTGGGTTCTCGATTTCCCGAGACTCTTCAAAAAATCTGTGGATACGATTTCTAAAATCCTAATGCACTGATTTTATTGAATTTTGCACATTTCTTCAAAATAAAATTGACCAGTACTTGAATGAAGAATTAAAAAAAAAAAAAAAAAATGAATTTTGAATTTTCAGTAGAGTTGTATGCAAAAACAGTGCAATTTTAGTTACATTGTACCCTAAGTATAGTTATGTAAAAATAGTTGTAATCGAAAAAAAGAAAATAATAATAATAATTCATTCAAGCAATAGTCATTTTTTTTTTTTCTTTTTTTAAAGAAGTATGCAAAGTTTCAGTAAGATTGGTACATTGTAGGTTTTTAGAAATTGTGTCCATTGTTTTTTTGCAGGGTTCCAGAAACCAAGATCCACATGAATTTTCTAAAATTTTTAATGGAAATTTTTTAAAATATTGTTTAAATGTTGCTCGTTTATATGCTTAAAAATTTTTAATTAATAAAAATTTATTTATCATATAAAAAAGGGATAAAATACGTTTTCTTTTAATAATTACAAAACTTTGAATAAACACCATAAAATGCAATAAACTTTGCGTTGATTGCAGCACTCGTGCCTACTTTGTTGTCCTGATGAAGGATCGTGCGTTCTTTCGACCTGAAACAAACGTTGCGAGTTTATTGAATTTTATGGCGCTTATTCAAAGTTTGTAATTATTACTTTTAAACGCCAGTTCTATGGTGCTTTTTTATTACGTTTTCTTTTAGTCTTCGAAACCCCCTTAAGAGGGGCCAATAGTGGACACAATTTTTTCTTCCAGTGGTGAACACCTGTGAAGTTTTTTACGAAAAGTAAAAGAAATGTGAACTGATTGAAAATACTTATTTAGTTAACGAAAGATAACTTTCGTTTCGTTTTTGTGCTAATATAACAAATAATAATAATTATAATATATATATAATTTGAATAATTTAATACCTTTGTAACACTCAGCAAACAAAAGATAGATGAAAATACCAACATATAATTAAATTTTTAATGAGATTTATTTCGAATAAAATTATTGTCACGGGGATAATTTGGTTTGAGTATCAATGATTAGTAAAAACAAGTTAAAGTACTTACGCAGAAGAGAAATGACATAAACATAACACATGAGCCCAACGATGAGATAATAGTTTGCAAAAGCCATTAAATTAATAGAAACTGTCAACATTTTATAGAAAAGAGAAAGAATAAAATTACCAAAGAGATCCGATAAAAGGAAAAAAAAAAAAAAAAGAGAATTCATGAATTGAAAATTGGAATTTTAAATGCTGAAAAATAGAAATGTTCACTATATATATGTGTGTGTGTGTGAGATGGAGCACAGTGGTCCACTTTGTTAGTACTCACAGTTTATTTTTTAATTCATAATGTATTAGAAATATTGTTATAAAAAAATTAAGACATATTAAGAAGGGCTTAGAGATTGTTTCCTATTTTTTTTTCCAAGTACCGTATTTTCCGGTGTATAACGCGCAGCTTTGATAAATCAGTTATACACTGGAAATTTAAATCTACAGTAAAAGCTATTTTTTTTTAACAAGCTTGCGTTTCTTACAAATATGGCTTTATTTGTAAATTAAGTTTTTTGGTGTGCAACTCATTTATGTGTACTGCGCATTATACGCCGGAAAATACGATACATTGTTTTTCTGTTTTTTGCGAAAAAAAAATTAAGAGTGTAAAAGTGGTCCACAGTGCCCCGGTCTCCCCTACTTCTTATTTTTAATATAACTGAAAAAATGGATTTTATTGTAATATACAATTTCTAAAACCAAAACTATTCACATGTATAAGCAAGCAAAAATAAATTTAATTTCTGAATAACATATAAATAAATGTTAAATAAATACTTCCTCTCTCTTCTGTTTCTCTCTCTTTCTCTGTGATATGCTAACAAAAAATAAATTAAATTCCAAATACCGAGCAACAAACTTTTCATTAAGTAAACAACTTCAACAATTTAATTTGTGCAACTATCAGAAAGGGAAAATTTCTGAATCTCTCTCTTTATACAATTTTAAGTTTTAAAGCTTTAAAATTTAGCTGTTTCCGTACTTTTACTAATCTCATTGTTAGCATTATGCTACATTGAAATTACCTGCACATATCATTCTGATAAATTATAAATGGGTTTTCTGTGATATATTTCCGTTTGTGGGGACTCTTATGCAATCTCGGAAATACATTCCTCTGTTTTCCACATCAAATCAATCCGGATGATTAATCTACTAAAACTAGTTAAATTTCACATTTCTTTTACTCTGAGACAATCTGAAATTCTCATATCAGCAATTGTAATCTCTGTAATATTGTTGAAATTGATATGAAATTTATATAGAATACTGATGTACTACTTTCTCTTATGAAACTGTAAATTAAATGGGAATGTTTTTTCCACGATGCAAAGACACACGAATTTATTACCATCTACAGCGATTATTGTTTGAATAATATGGGCGTTATTTGAAATCGAAATGTCATACGCTATAATTATAATTTAAGGATTTGTCATCACAAGATTACATTGCAATAATTACTGAAGGATCTTAATACATCATGGGATAGCTTCAACCATGCTTATTAAAAAGAGATGAATCTTGATAAAGAGTTTAATCCCTGATTTGCTTAGAAAAATAAATTTGCAGTGTTGTTTTCGCGGTACTTATTTTTTAATGCACTAAAATAAAAGTTATTGCAATATGAAATAAAAAGTATAAACATGCATTAAAAAAAAAAAAAAAAAAGACAAAAAAGAAAAAGAAAAAGAAAATTTAGGTTATTATATACAACTTTTATTATTTTTTAATTTTTTAATATTTTAATCGAATTTCTTAATTATGTGAGCCCACCAGAGGCAGAGCAGTTCTGCGGTAAAAGCTGGTAAATGTGGGAAGTACTGGGTTCGATCCCACGACGCGCTCGTCGAACTAACCGTTTGGAGTTTTTCGTGGTTTGCTCAGAAACTCGCGTAAATACGGGCCAAGATTCCATAGAAAGACCACCTTGGAGGACAATCCACCGTAAGCCTAGGACCCACGTGTAGTCAATCGTCCTTGCTCCCAAACACACCCTCACACATACACACCTTAATCATGTCATTTTTAATTACATATATGATGCAGAAAAAAAGCAGGTTTGTGATCGGATATATTCGGTCTCGGTGATCAGAGACAGGCGATAATCGTCCAGTGCGTAGCTCTCTTGCGGCGGTAATACCAGCTCAAACACTCAAAGCGGCAGTTAGAGGGTTAAAAGAACTATTCAAAATTTATTATACACACACACATATATATATACAGGGTGATTAAAAAAAACGTGGACAAAATGATATAGCAGATCAGTCACACAACAAGGATAAAAAATCGCATAGGAACAGGGGGTCGCAAACACCTGTAGAGGGCGCTAGAGCCACGAGAGGGCGTTGCGATACAAATACGAGCTGAGCAAACGGAGATTGTCTTCATTCGAGCCGTGGATCCGTTGGGCGTAACATGACTAGTAACAAGCACCGCGTAATGGCTGACATGCATTTAATTTACGTCGTGATGGACGAGAAGCCTTGTGAATGTATCGTGAGAAATATCCTTGTAGAAAGGTGCCTAGCCGCTCATTCTTTGTCACTCTGCATCGACGATTGTGTGAAACCGGCTCGTTCGACGTGCACAAGCCAATGCTGGTCGCCAACGAATAACTCGAATAGTGGATGCTTAAGAAAGAGTTGTCCAAAAACTCCAGCGTTATCCTTCAACGAGTACACAAGTTGTATCCCGAAAGACCCATATTCCCCGAGCTACCGTCTGGCGCATCGTACACGACGAAGGAGTACAGCCTTATCATTTTCAACACGTCCAGGCATTCGAACCAGGAGACTACAACAATCGTATGGATTTTGCGTGGTGATTTTTGCAAGAAACTGCTGCGGACAGAAACTTTGCAACAAGTGTTCTCCGAAAAATTTCCGTTCACGTGCGGACTGACATTGTAGGAGACTGTTTACTTGGTCCGTACATTCTCCCAGAAAGACTTAACGGTCCCATTTATCTAACATTCTTGCAAGAGGTTCTGCCAGAACTTCTGAATGATGTTCCGATGCCTAATCGTCAACACATTCAACTTGAACACGACAGAGCCCTGTACATTTCAGAACAGACGTCAGAGCACATCTGAAAGCTACTTTTCCTGGCGGCTGGATTGGTCGTTCTCGTGGTGGACCAATCGCATGGCCAACACGATCACCAGACCTGTTTTCCTTGGGCTTTTTCTTATGGGGATATTTAGAAGGACTTGTGTATGAAACACCTGTTGCAACGCCGTAAGACTTGGTAGGAAGAATCGTTGTGGCAGCAGGATGTGTTCGGGATACACCTGGTATCTTTGAGAAGGAACGGCGTTCTATGCAACGTAGATGCCAGGCGTGTCTCGATGCATCTGGCAAAAACTTTGAGTATCTCCTGTAGGCTCAACATTTGGCTTGCATTAGTCGCATGTGAGTGAGTAATTATCAATAAAATGATCTCAAATGGTTTTGTTTCTTCTCATTGTGTTATGTATTATTTTAGACACCCTGTAGTGGCTCCGGATCGCTGTTGCGACCCTCTGTTCCTATACGATTTTTGATCCTTGTTGTATGACTGATCTACCATGTCATTTTGTCAACGTTTTTTTGAATCACCCTGTATATATATATATATATATATAGATAGATAGATAGATAGATATACATACATATATTTATATTTAATTTGTTAATTTAAGTTTAAATATTACCATGATTCTCTTATTTATTCAAAAATAGACTTTTTAAATCAGAAACGCAAAACTCACTTGAAATTATAATTAGAAATAATCTAAATTATAATTAGAAATATGTTCGGTTCCATATATTTTAACACATTGCTTCTTCCTCTTTGAGTGTAAACAACTATATTCTATAAATCTCATATTAATTTGGGAAACAGAGATTTACAGAATTATCTGTTTATACGATTTTGAAATTTAAATCAAAGGAATTTCATTGTTTCCGGAAAACATTAATTTCATGTTTGGGGATGCACTGTATCCAAGTTATTTCCGCCTCTCAAGCTAACACTGTAAAGAGGTTTTCCGTGAAATATATCTTAACATCAGCTTGCGGCAGCAAATGTTTACTCTAACCCAAAGTAGGAAACATATCCCTCCATTTATCAAATGAAATCAGTTTTATTGTCTCGAACGATTTATCTTTTTAAGTAACAAGGAACTAGTTAAGTTGGAATTGGATTGTTGTAAGCACCAAATAAAAAGGAAATGAAATATAAAGGTGATTTTTTCACCTCAGTTAATAGACAATTAATTTGTTATTTAATTTCTAATAAGAGCGAAAAGGATGTCGTTAGTAAAATATAACATATAAACTATTTTAATTACAGTGTTTTACATTATTCTAAGTCTTAAACATATTGTGGGCGTCAGAAATACTTTTTGTAAATTACTATTTGAGAATAATTAAACTTTGCATCCATAAGCACTCAAATATAAAAATATTATGAATTATTAAAATTGTTAAAAATTATTTAAATTAAAGAAAATTCATAATTTTAATATTTTTGAAATTTCTAAAAATTCATTGTGTTAAATAATTTTTAATCCCCTCCCCCTCTTGTTTCGCATTATTATTGTTTAAAATCCTATTCTAAATATATTTGGGTATTATTTTAAATATGTAAATATTGACAGATAATAACAAACTCAAAAATATTTAAGTTTCTTTTTTCAATTTATTGATGCTGTACAATTAAAATAATAAAATAATAAAGGAATGATGATATAGTAAAAAGAAAAAAAGTGGAGCGCAAAACGTTACAATTGAAACAATGCATTGAAACAGGTAAATAAATAAAAAAATACAAGTGATTTAAAATAAAATTAAATAAAAATAAAACAAATCCAAATCGTGATTTAAAAGAACTGGTATACTTCCATGTAAGAATCACCAATTGGTAATTTGGCGGTTTTCTTTCTTGGCAACCGCTATAAAAAGCCAAATTATGGTCAAAACATTTATCTAAATTGGAAGAAAACGCAAAAAAAAAAAAGTTAAAATGATGATAATAAATAATAACAACAACAAAAAATAATAGTATTAAAAATGTTAAAAATAGTATGATGATAATATATTCAAAGATAAAAAGTGTTGGAACTTTTGTGTTTTCAGGATCGGGTACAGGTAGAGAGGGAAAAAAAAGTAATATATTTAATGTATTTAGGTACTATTTCTGACAAATAAACTAGCAAGGATTTTCAGCTAAACGTAATTTTCATAATATATATATATATATTTAAATTAAACTTCATTACTTTCATTACTTTGACAGAAAAAACAGTTAAATTTTAAATAGTGTTTATTATTACTATTGTTGTTATTATTAATTACTTATCCCAATATTTGGCCGCTGTTTTTGATTGGGTGAAAATGGCAAATATGAAAATAAGTTCATCTGAAAATATCGACGTCCGGTCGGGCGAACACTGACAAGTTTACAAATAATGACTTATTTGAAATTAATCAACAGTATATAAATTTTCAATTTATAATACTTAATACCAAATAAGGCATTTTTTCTTATTTTAGTCATTCTGTATTGAGATTAAATGTTTTGTACATCCATTTAATCTTAAATACGACTTGAGAACTATATTACTTATTTAAGCAAGTCTTTTTTGAAATATTTTTAACTGATTCTGGACAACTTAAGAATATGCGTCTTTTAATTAATTATTAGCCACAAAACGGAGCTTCCAATTCAAGACTCTCTTCTGGTTCGAGAATTTATTGGAGAAGTTTCAAGTTGGACGGATAATTTTCTAAAGAATCAAAAATTTTAAGCAATTAAGACATTCTTTCTCAACTTTCATCCCATACTTTATGTTCTGTAATTAGCGCTATAGTATAGCTTTTAAAAATATAAAAAAGTAATGATTTGGAAGATTTGTAAAAAGGAATTGTAATTATACTTGCTTATATAACGCCCTTGAAATTTCTCCAAGCGCATCATATAATTTAAACTTTACGTAGTTTGAACCCTTTTTACTTTCTTCTATATGTATATATAGAGAAAGTATTGGATTCGTGGAAATTTTCGTACTCCAGTTTTTGATGTATTTACACGTTTTGGGATTTCCTGAACACGATTTGACTGTTTTTAGAAAATGTCTGTCTGTGTGTGTGTAGCATGAATATTGTGGACTTAGTACCTCATGAACCAATGAACGAAATTTAATCAAACTTGG
This sequence comes from Salticus scenicus, assembly GCA_963930645.1. Lineage (NCBI taxonomy): Eukaryota > Metazoa > Arthropoda > Arachnida > Araneae > Salticidae > Salticus > Salticus scenicus. The sequence continues at coordinate 25,084,320 of OZ005649.1, read as the reverse complement.
TATTTAGTTGGACCGTGACATAAATTGGTGCTGATTAGATTTGAGAATCATTAGCTCAACAGGGGGCACTGTGATCGCATTTTTTCTAAATTTTTAACATGGCAGTATAGGACAAAATTTCGTATAAAAGTACATAATGAGAGTTATTTTAATCGTGCGATTGTAAAATTGATATGAATGGTTGATAGTAGTAATAGTTAACTAGGAAAAAAAAAATGTACATGTAGGGGCATCGCATCCTCCCTGGGGGGGAGGGGAGTAAAGTTTCAATATGGGTATCTTTCGAAAGATCTTGCCAATACCTTTAAAACGAATGGCTGAACTATAGATCTGTGATAATTTAAAACAAAGTTTAACCAAAAAAAAAAAAAAACCTTAGAAAAGAAAAATCTCATTTTTTCTGATAATTGAAAAAATAAAATAATAATAATAATAATAATAATAACTTTCTTTCGGCATTTAGTGATATAATTCTCTCAGATAAAAATCGTCTGCATTTATAATGGAAAATAATTTGATAATTTAATTAATAATTTGTATTGAATAAATTTTGTGTAAAACTATATAGAAGAAAGTCCTGTAGTGGCCACATCATTACTAATTTGGTAATATTATTATTTCTTTTAATTTAATTTTAAATGTAATTAATTTTTTTTTCTAACATAAAGTACGTTTAATACAGAATATCCTAAGAGAGAAATGATTTATTACACGAAAATATAAACTTAATCCCGATATAATCATTCACCTAACATTTTCTTCTTATTTTTAAATGACATTAAATGTATACTTAAAGTGGCGGACAATTTTCAACTAGCGACTCGTCCGCTTTAAATAGATTTTTTAAAAGGTCCTTAAGATTTCAAAATACTAATGAGTCTTTTATAAATTTAATAGCCAAGGACTTCTAATTTAAGAATCACTTCAGGTTTGGAAATTTATTTGAGACGCTTCAAGTTGACTGCGGGAATTTTTAACCCAAAGAAGTTTTCAAAGTCCTCTATCCTGTCTTTTTAACCGATCAGCTTAATTTAATGTCTATAATTAAGTAAGTTTTGAAAATTTTGAAAGATGCTGATGTGTAAGCCGATAGAAGGAAATTGTAGTTATTTATTTTCATTATATGATGAAAGTTTCTTCTGTTATATTTTTATCTAAAAATTCAAACTTCCTATTATTTAAATTGCAATTAAAAGTCATGAACTATTGAACTATTTTCAACCATTTTAAAGCTAAGTATTTTAATTACTTTTACTCATTTGATTTAAAAGATTTTTAAATTGAATAATAAAAGCAAATATGTTTTTAATTTTATTTTAAAAGATGCTGGAAGTTGAAGTTAAGATCATTCAGTTTATTTGTATTGCACATAATAAAATATTGCATATAATAATTTTATTGACTTGCATATATTTTGAATGATCTTTCATCTTAATTTAAAACATATTTATTGATTTTGTAGTTTATAAACTATATTTGAGAAGTATAATTTTGAATTGTTTAAGTTTTAGATGTTTTTATGAAATTTACCTCGGACAAACATATTTTTTAATTTTTATGTGCATAATTGTATCTTTTTAACATCATATGTTTTTATAAACTTCACAATTTTTTTTTCAATTATGTTTTAAAAATAAAGAGACACTTTATTTTTCAAATGGTAGAAAATGACAAGCAAAAAAAAAAAAAAAAAAAAAAAAAAAAAAAAAAAATCCAAAATGGCAAAAGTCACGTGATAGAAAATGTCAAGCAAAATATGCTAAAATAATAACAAACGTCAGATGATAGTAAAAATGAAATGAGAGTAAATCAAATTTTATGAAGCTGAAACTATAAAAAACAATTTAAGAAAAAGTAACTCGAAGTAATTTATGACGACCAAAAAGTGGCTAATGCTTGATAATAAACAGACTCGCTGGGTACATGTGACAATTAGAGACCCTGTGCTAGAGACCCTAATATAGGGTCTCTAGTGACAACCTTACGGGGGAAAAAATGTCGGGTGTATCAGCTCGTATTTATAGAAACCTTATGTATAATAAATGTGCACTTTTATAAACGTGCGAATATTTTCTTATGAATATTAACCCTTTGAGTACTGAATTATTTGAAGATTTTTATGCCAGGACGGATTTAATTTGTCGCTATAAGGAATAACACTTTCGCGACCGCATGATTTTGAATTTTTGACAGTAAGGCCCGCCTGTGGGCGTTATTCTCCCATATTACAATAGTTCAGAACAAAATTTTCTGTATTCACATTTATATTACAAATGAATACACATTATAATTTTATTCTTTCTAATCAAGGCATTTGTATCCATAGTATATTTCATTGTAAAATTGTGAATATTGATTACACATTTAAGAAAAAAATAGCATACAAATTGCAAAAGAAACGCCCACTGGTGGAGTTACAGATTTTCAAATGATATGAATCTACGTCAGCGGTCGCGAAAGTGTTAATATGTAAAAGTAATACATTTTATTTGGAATTAGTTATATTGATGATATAAGTATGCTTGTAAGATATCATAAAAAACGCCAGGAAAGTGTTTGCGATCAACGCCCACTGGCGGGGGTGCCGCAAACATCAACGCCTACTTCTAATTCAGATGACGAGTTAGACTCGTCCACCGTAACTTCGCCTAAGTAAGCAGATGACGAGTCTCACTCGTCAAATGTACCCAAAGGGTTAAACACATAGAATTGTCTATATAAATGGAAAGAAATGCTATAATGATGATAGTTTTATTCTTGTCTGAAAACGGAATTCAAGCTTTGGAGTTTGCACATGAGTTCTTAATTTTTAACCGACCACCCTAAGAAAAAATTTTGCGACTGACATCTAGAAACTAAATTGTGTCTCTAATAAATATAATTCCATGTCATTCTTATAAATTCTAGTTCCCTTTGCTAGCAAGCTCTATTAGAATTCTAGATCTATTTCCCATATTATCGCAGTCAAACTTATTTTAAAATCTCTGCAAATGAATGCGAACTCCAGAAGCGAGTTTTAGTAATTATAATCTTGGTTTGTGATTCAATTATGGGAAATGAGGCGAGCATTTTTCGCAATATAAAGGATTCGTAATCTCCATAAAATTCATAACATTTATTCACCATCTAGAAAAGTATAGACTAGTAATTCTCGATCATTTCGTCTATTCAGGTTATTTATTTACTTTATACGTATAGCTCGTAAATCTATATTTCTGGTTTAGGGTTTCAGGAAATGCATGACTACTTATTCGTTCTAGATGGAGGTGGTATATTTTTTTCTTAGTGCATGCAAACATTTTATTTATTGTTTTAACACCTTTAATGTACAAATAAAGAATGTTTAAAAATATAATCTTTCTACTATAAATCATACATAAAACTGCAATTATTTAAGGAATTTAAAAAGCTTAAATTTGAAAGAAAAATTTTGAATAAACTCTTTATTAAAAATTTTATTCGGTCTAAAGTTTTCAAATTAAGTTTCCCTATGTTTACTTGTTCATTAAATAACGATTTAATATTTTAAAACAGTTTTCAAATTATTTAAAAATATAGCATTTCTTGTACTGCGCTTAATTTTAATTAGGATTCTATTCCTCTAATTAAGAATTTCTGGAAATGAATATGTAGCTATTGTTTTTTAAACAAATACGTGGAGAACGGTGTTACATTTTCAGCACCGAAAGAGAGACTCTGTAAATTGTTAAAAATAATTTTAGTTTCAATTCAAAATAAGCCGGGAATTAGCATCTAATTATAATAATATACGCATTAAGTAGATTATAGAAAATGACTATCGGTATTTAAGCAAGTTTTAGAATCCATTTTATTTTATTATTTTAATGTAGGATTTTTCGTCGCACAGATTAAAAGAAATAAATGTTTAAGGACTGGCTCACGGAAATATACCTATTAATAAATAGTTTGAAGTAATAATAATAATAAAATAATGTTTTTATTAAAATCACACAATCAACTGATTGGAAGAAAATCATATTTATTGAAATTTTATTTTTCCGACTGAGTGAAAATAATGCCTGGGCCGGGAGTCGAACCCCGGATCTTTGACTTACAAGGTCAAGGCTCTACCAATGGAACTATCTAGGCCGACAACCGGTCGACATTACTCACTCAGACAACCTTTAGGCAGAAACATCTGGTCTATCATGAAGATAGCTTTTCCTTTCCTTGAGGCTTATTTCTGTCGAGCTATATACATGATAGACCAGATGTTTCTGCCTAAAGGTTGTCTGAGTGAGTAATGCCGAAATCAAATTAATTATACTTTCGTTTACATTAAGCATTTTTAACACTTCCTAATATTTGTCAAGTGTGAATATGATTTCAATTTGTGTATATGTCCGTTTGTCCGTCTGTCTGTCTGCCCGTGCTTTAACTCCCGTAAATATTTATGGAATGTTTTGAAACTGATATATGTTATTCAAGTTCACTATCGGGTGTTTCCTAATGAAAATGAAGTTTATACCTCTACTGGTTTGTGTACAGGGGCACCCAAAAATATTCGAAAGCTTTGTGTTCTATGTGAGGAGTTTCTATAAACCATATTTTAATAACTTTACTGTATAGAAACTTTCGATATAAAATCGAGTACATTTCTAACTTTTTTGTGTACAGGGGCACTTGAAAGTATTCCAAAGCATTGCGTTCTGTGAGAGTTATTTTTATAAACCAAATTTAAATAATTTTACTTTGCACAAAGCTTAATGCAATTGAAATAAATCATTCGTATGCACAAAAGAGTGACTTATATATGATATAGTATGATTAGCATTAGATTTACAGGGCCACACAAAAATATTCAGTTACATTAAGAGCTGTTAATAAAAATTTTCTAGAATTGCACTTTCATTTACATTAAGCGTTTTAACACTTTCTTATATTTTTAGTGGGAATATGATTTCAATTTGTGTATCTGTCTGTCCGATTGTATACCTTTCTATCTGTTTGTTTCCGGCTCCTTGCGTCGGTAAATATTTTTAGGTTTTTTAAAAAATGATACGATCAAGTTCACTATGTAATGTTCCCTTTAAAATGATATTAATAGATCCTGTGCAACTAGTTTGTTTACAGAGACAACAGGAATAACAACAAAAAAAAAAGTCAATCGATTAATTTTTAGGACAGAATTTTTTTAAAGTTATATTTAAAATCTTTCTATTGTAAAAATCATAAAAACATTCACATGCATTTTTGATATTTTAAAATAATGTTTTGTATAGAATATGATATGATTAACTTTTTCAGATTAAAAGTTATTCTATACAACAATTACGTACAGTTGGAAAGCGTTACTAATCAATGCGTGCTGCAAGATTTTTCTTTCTTGTTTATAGTAGTTTTTGTTGATTATTTTATGATCCATATTTCTCTCTATGAAAACACTTTCAAAAAATATTAATATTTTGTATTTTTCTATGCATAAGAGAACTAAAGCACCGAAAGTAAATTCTTTTACACTTTTTTCTGTTTTCAACTGTGATTTAGTTTATTCTTTTGCTAGTTTGTTTGGACTTCGTATGAAATTTAATGAAAAGTTTTGAATTACGTAAAGACATGATCATGCATAATTTGTTTTCCGATATTCATTTATTCTACTTCTGAAATTGAAATAAATCTACACAATTTAAAAATTGAAAGAACAAAATAAATTAAAGATATCATTAAAGAAATATATATAATAGAAATTTAAGACGATATATGTGTAGTTTAAAAGCGAAAAAACTATAGAACTTTCAGCTCAAAAGTATCTGATTTATTATAGTTTCAAAATGAAATAAAGTGATATCTAAACTGAGACTATCATTATTTAACTACTTTATTTATCTATTTATTTATTTTCATCATTAGATTTTGTCATAAAGAAAGTTTTTATTATAATTTTATTCCATTTCGGTTATTTTTCGTAGAATTATTTGTTACATAATTATAAATATTATAAGATACTTTTTCCATAATTTACTTAACTTAAAAACAAAAACAGTTTGCGTTTAATTACTTTAATATGAAAGATAGAAATTGTCGACGTTTTTTGTGAATGAATTTTACCTCAAAATTTATTTAATTAAACATATTATTATAGCTGTTTAGTTTTATTTCTCCTATCAAAAAGGAAATTTCATTTATGAATTTTATTGCATCGAAAAACTACATAGAATTTCATTTATTTTAATATAAAAAATCGAAGCTGTCTACTTTTCTTTGAGTGAAATTTTCCTCAAAATTTATTTAATTTAACACATCGTTTACTTTTATTTCTCCTGAGAGAAATGAAATTTTATTTATAAAACTCATTGCGTCAAAATCGTATAAATAAAAACAGTTTGTGTTTAATTATTTTCATATAAAAAACGAAATTGTCGATTTTTATTTATTTATTTATTTGTTCTTTTAGAGTGACTTTTTTTCTCAATACTTATTCTAATGCATTCTTGTAGACATTTTTTTTTCTCCTGCGAAAAATGAAATTCTATTTAAAGTTGAAGTAATTTCCCAAGATTTATTTTATGCATTAAAAAAACTGTTGTCATTTCTATTTTCAAGAAGCTTTTTTTTTTTTTTTTTTTTTTTTTTTTTTTACATTTTTGCAATCTCTATTTTGTTATCTTGTTTTGAATGTTAAAAAGAAGTACTTAAATATTTTTAAGTATTCTGTAAGTCTTGAACAGAAAAGTAATAAATTATATTTTAGTAACAAGATGTAACGATATAGCTAATGCGTTCAATATCAAAAGATTATGTTCGTGAAATTATTTCAATTAATTTAATGTGTCAAAAGAAAACATTGATCTTCATTTATTTTGTATGAGATTGCTTATTCAAAAACTTTTACTGAAAGATAAATGTTTTTCATATTAATCTTTCCAAAAAATTTTTATTACATTTAATACCTTTCATTAAAATAAAAAAAAAAAAAAAAAAAAAAAAAAGTTCAAAAGCGCCGGCTGTGTTTCTTTGGCTGTATATGCTTCTGTAATATTCTAATTTAATATATATTTTTCATCCCGTTTGAATATTCAAATACTGGTGTCATTTTCTTTTCAAAAGCTTATTATATTTTTGTAATCTCTATTTATCTTCTTTGAAGAGCCAAAAGTAGTAATCAAATATTTAGATGTAATTTATAAGTGGTGATCAGAAAAGAAACATAAATTATTTAATTTTGTGTATTTATTTCAGTTAATTATATGAGTCAAAATATAACGCTTATAAATATTATATATGAAGTTTCATTTATTTTCATATGCAATTGCACACTGAATAACTATTACTGTTAGGGAAATCTTTTTTAAATTGTTGCTATTTACTTTTTAATTTTTGATTGGATTTAATATCGCTGTGTTAAAGAAGGATAAAAATTATTGGTTGTGCTTCTTTTGTCGTATCTTTTAGATTTAAAATTCTAATTTAATACATTTTCTTTATCCGGTTTATGAATTAAAAACACAGGTGTCATTTTTATTTTCACGCAGCTTATTACATTTTTATTTCATTATTTTGTTCGAAATGTTCAAAAGTTGTAATCAAATATTAATCGGTATTCTATAAGTCGTAAGGAAAGGAACGTAAATTATTTCATTTACAAAATGCAACAGTGCATCTAAAGCTTTGAATATCTAATGTGTATATTCGTAAATTTATCCAATTAATTTTATTTCCGACAAAGCAAATTTTGTCTTAAATTTCATTTATTTTTATACGGATTATTAATTGAATAACTTTTAATATAAGAGAAATCTTTTTTTTTTTTTTTTATTATTACCCTAAAAATACTTTGATTACATTTAATACCTTCCACTTAATGAATATATATTTTTGAATATGTGTGTGTGTAATCAATTATGTAATAAAATACCAGTGTCATATTACTGAAGCTTATTACATTTTTTAAATCTCTATTTTATTATTTTGAAGTAAATGTTCAAAAGTAGTAATTAACGCTTACAGATACGTTATTAATATGAATAGAAATAGAAATTATTTAACGTTGTAAATTTATTCCAATTATTTTTATGTGTTAAAAAGAAACATTTGTATTAAACTTTATTTATTTTCGTATGGTATTGGTATTACTTTTTGAATCACTATTGGTATAAGGGAAATATATATATATATATTTTAATGTTGTTTTTACTCTAAGAAATTTTATTGCATTCAAGATCGTTTAGTTAACGCATGATCAGAGATGTCGGCTGCGTTTCTTTTTGATGCATAATTCTTACTTAAAATTCAAATTAAATATACATCCTTTATCCTGCTTCAATTTTCTTTCAATAAATACATACATCTTATTTATAAGAATATAATTATATATTATTTATAAGAATTTGTTTTATTCACATTCGTTTATGTATTCTTTGAAATGGAAATAATTCTACGAGATGTGAATGTCAATAAAATAAATTAAGCATAGAGTTGTTATTTTGTTACTTCAAAATACAGCTCCACAGCTCCCTTCGTTTATTAAAATCACATTTGTCCTGAGCCAAAATAATTTTATTAAGCGGCTGATTTTTATATCCGGCGAACGTTCCTGCACTCAATGAAAAAAGGTACTATTTTCCCGAATTTGGAAAGAAATTTCAAAAAGCGAATAATGAAATTAGTAAACGATATTAATAAATTTTTGATGGAAAATTAATTAATTGTTCTTTCTAAGTAAATTAAACGCATACTAAGTTCCTATGCGCTTTCCTTTGAGGAAAATCATCCTTACTTTACCAAAAGTTCATGCTTTTCTTATAAATTTAAAATCTTTTTGTTTAAGCCTCTTGATTCATAGTTATTTCAAAATAAGAACTAGAAATTGTCTTTTGTAATTAAAATTTAATGTATATATATCAGTTACAAATCAGATCAAATTTGTAACTTATTACTGAGCTTTGACGAATACGTTTCTTAAAATTGTTAAGTAGCGTATTTAGTTTGTAACTTCTGCTGCAAGTGTAAAACTTTCGACAATGAGTGATAACGGAGATATTGTTGTGCTTTAATTCTTTTTTTATTAAAATAATAATATTAATAATGTAAATAAAAAAAAAAAAAAAAATCATGTGCATAAATGATATTTTTGCCTGCTGAGGAGATATTTTTGAGTTTATTAACCGGCGATGCTGATTTTATTAAGCGGCGGCTTTAAAAGTAGTTTATATGGACAATATCCGTTATCTTGGGTTCGAGGCTAAATCATACCCAACACGTGAGTTCTGATTCTCCATTTCCCTCCTCTAGGATACAAATATTTCCCTATAGAATACAAACATTTCCCCATAAAACACAAATGTAAACATTGTAATTCTGCATTTTTCCCTGTAGTAGTCACGTGTCAAGAGTTTAATACGTAACGCGGATAAAGTCCATTGATTTGATTACGGTCCTGGCAATTTGATCAGATTAAGCGGCTGATTTTATTAACCAGTGAATTTATTAAGCGGGAGTTACTGTGCTTACTTTTATGCGAGGATTTTCGTTTCTTTTCTTTTTCTTTTTTTGGACGTTGTTGTAAATGTGAAAGAATGATAGTAAAAAATAACTTTGTGTGAAGAAGAGTATTAAAGAAATAGAAATTATTTAAATATTAGAAGCTAATGGTGTATTTGACGCATTAAATGTAGAAAGGGGAATGTGATAGTTGAATTATTTAGATCTAATTTATGTTAACAAAAAAGGCTTAACAGGAAACAAATTAAGCTCATCATTTTATTGATAATATTTTGTTAATTAAATATCTGATGTACTCTCATGGAAAACATTTTGGTTTTAAGTTATATTACAGCATATTTTTCTGCGAGTTTTATTTAGCTGTTTTTCAAGAGCACAAAACCAAATGTCAAACACTTAATGTCAAATCTTGTCTTCTCAAACCCATTTATTTCTTATGTTTTTAAAAAAATGTGGCCAATAAAATCAATGTATCTCGATATAAGCGTTATTATTTTTCTTTTATGAAACTTACTTTTATGTTGTTTATAAATATATAACTAATTTAATATAATGCTATACACTGCGCATTAAATTTTGAAGATTGAACAAAATGATTAATTTACTTACGCTATTTTAGAAAGCTATTTTTTAAAACATTAATATGACATACGTTTTATTAATAATACTATTCTTTTTGTAATCACTTTTAATATTGGAGAAGTATTTTTAACATTAACATTTCTTTTTATATTATAACAAGGAAAAATATACATTTAACATTTTTCCATTGGCAAATGACCAGATATTGAACATGAACCATTTTTGGAATGGCTTTGACTTTGGTAATTTTAATTCAATATACTAATGTAACTAATTTCTTTTCCTTCTTTTGTATACAAGAAATTTCATATATAAATTTCAAATAATTCAAATGGTATTTTTGTCATTTACTTAATCAACCTCTAAATAGAAAATGATTCAACGCAATTTGCACTTGGAAAATTACAGTTAAACAATAAAAGTGTTTAACTGCATTAATCTATCCTATTAAAATGTTTGTAATTCTAAGTATTGTTAAATAATTTATTAAAATGAATTAATATTAAGAAAGGTAATTATTTTAATACCAAACAGCAATGGTGTATTTTAGGCAATACGTTTTGAACGTCTAAAATGTCCATTACGGTACTATGATTTGTTTGACGTGTTTTACATAAAACTAATGGGTTCTACAAAAAATGTTATATAGGAAATTTTGTTTAAGATTTAATTTGTTTAATATGACTTGTACTTTATTTATATTTTTGGAAAAATTTAATATTGTATACTTCGGTTCTTAACTTTCTCGAAACTCATTAAAAAAAATAAAAAATAAATAAATAAATTTAGTATTTATTTATATATATATATATATATATTTATAAAAATGTTGGGTTTTTAGAATACTGTTAAAATTCTTATTCAAAGCTTTCTTTTCCTTCAGTGAGTACGGAATAAAATTCACAATTTTTAATTTTGTAAAATCTTGCGTTCTCATATCCATTTAATTTTCCATTGAAATGGAAATTATTTTAATTGAAATTAAAACTACGTGTTTTTTTTTTTTTTAACTTTTATATAACATATTTTTTTATCATCACGCCTTATTATTTACTTTTTTTTATTGTAAAGGAATAAAAATTAAATATATATTAATATGTTTATATGAATTAATATGTTTTCATGTGTTATGAATATGAAACAAATGTTAATAATTTAAATGTCAAAAGCATACCTAGTATTATTTATAATTTATTTCAGAGTGGAGTGTTGTGTGTACCCACCCTTTTCTTCACATCACTATGTTTAAAGAGAATTTTTCTTCTTATTTCATCGTAAATACCTATTGCAAAATATTTCTATATAGTCAAAATGATGTTGGTAAAAGGAAGGTAGTAGGAATAAATTATAAATATTACAAGGATTTGTTATAAGACAAAATTGCTTTTAAAACGACACTATAAGCAAAGCACTACATTATTTCAACTACTTTGTTTTCTATTTCACTAATATCTTTATCATTATAGTATGTAAATATCATGTACAGATTGCATTTAGTTTCATGCGAATTAAATATTTTAATTGTACTTGTTTAGTTGCAATGATTGTGAAATAGTTTTTCTTTTTAATTAAATATTAAAGATTTAAAAAAAAACTTAAGAGTAATTTTGCTTTCAATGTAACATATGTAAAATTCTACCCAAAACAGTATTTAATTTAGATCGACAGGAATTATTATAATTTATTCCTTCTATATAAAGGCATACAGTACCTGAGTTTTATTTCTTACATAGGTTACTACATTCATTTATTAAAATTTCTTTTGTACAGCTGTAGCATAGGAGTTTCCTTGGCGGCTTTTAATTTTTATTGTCATCACAAGAATTTAAATGGCTAACACAACTATGTAGTGGCGAGAAACGTCCGAGCTACTGCGGTGACATATTGTAAATTTCGCCAATATGTCCTATACTAAAACTGTTGCCTTTCTTTAGCATGATATTCTCAGTTTTTTTTTTTAAATTATTTTAAAAACATATTTGCACGTTCAGTTTTTTCCGACACAAAGAGAAATATAATTACTTATTTATGTTTTTTAGCATCATTAAAAAAAAATAATTTTAAAGTCAAAATGAAGTTTTTATTTACTATCTTTTGAATCAATTTTCCGATTCAACTAAAATACGTCGTTATCTAGATTTTGTCGTGATTAATAAGTGTACCAATTTTTCATGAAAACTAATAATTCGGGCTGATACAATGACAAACTTCCAGTTTTATAAGTTTAGAGAAAAACAAAAACGTTTGCACGTTCATTAATGGTGATAGATAACAAAATCGCTGTCTGAAAGAAATAGTACGACCTCACATACAATTATTTCCTATAATTACGACCTCTGTTATACAGAAAAAAAGAAAAAAAAGAAAAAAAAAAAAAAAGAAAGAAAGAAAAGAAAAAGGAAACTGTTCATTTAATATTTTTCCGTTAACGAATAATAAAAATAGTGATTGCGTATTTTTAGAGTCTTTTCTCATTTCAAATTCAATTTGAAGTTTTCTTTTTGCTTTTTGCATTTATGCATTCCGCGAATACGAAATTAAAATCACAAATCCGATTTACGTAAAATCAAAATAACATGTAATTTAATTTTCAAATCTTGTTAAACCACTGTTGGTGTGGAAACGAATGTATGATATGCAAAAGTTTTTTAAGTAGAAGATGGAAACAAAATACTTAAAAACATTTCATATTCGCAAGAGAGAAAATAAACATAAATTGTTTAAATATTTAAAAAAAAAAGTTTTAAGAAAAGTTTTTTTTTTTTTATTACACTGACATTAATATATATATATATATATATATATATATATATATATATATTAAACAAAAATGTGTACTAAAATACAGATTCTAAAATACAATATCGTAAGAAATATTTTACAACAATTTTTATTTTTTTCCATTTCGTATATTATGAAGAAAACTACAAACTATGAAAATGATTTTTAAACCTTCTAAATAAAATATATTTAAGTTATTAATGTAATTATCACTTGATGAAGTGATGTTATTAATGTTAAATGATGTTAATTAATGTTTTTATCACTTAAAAGAATTTAAAATATAGAATGAGCGTTTTTAAATCATCTGTATTTTTAAAAATTATAATTAATTGCTTTATTAGGCAGGTTTAACTTTCCAAACTTAAGTTAAACAATGGGCGTTTTTAAATATCTGTATTTCTTAAAATTATAAGTAAAGGCTTTCTTAGGCAGGTTTAATTTTCCTTCTTCAGTGAATTCCGAACTGGATTTAGAAATCTGCTTTACAAACAGACACTATCCCAAATAACATTTCCTCTGATTTATTTATTCTTCTTTTCATATGGTAATGTATCAATGGGATTAAGGTTTTGATAAAAACAATGTTAAAGTTAGAAGGTCCATTTGCATAATATATATTTCTATCTGTAAAACTTGTTTTCTTATTCAAATTTAAACTTTAATGTATTGGAATTAAGTTATATTCATTTTAGATGCAGTGAACTGTAAAAAACGCTACGTGTGTTGATATATTAAAAGGCAAATACGGCTCAATTCGTGGACTGTTTTTTCTGAGCTTGATGCAATTAATGTTTTTTGATTAATATTGATTTAAAGTATTATAAATAAAGCATTTCATTAGTTTTTGCTGTTGTTGTTTAATTCCAATCTAATTTTAAAGATATTTTTAATGAAAAATTTGTCAAAATAAATTGCTAATTATATATATATAGCTATCAGACACACAGCTGATCATCAATATGTAAAAAAAAAAAAAAAAAATGGCATTTTTAATTTTCGAAGAATTTTTGGTTTGAAACATCTATAAGTTTGCCTGATTAAACTTAAAATAATAATTAATTCAATAAATAAATAACGTTATAAATAAACATTATAAATTGCAAAAACTCGTAACAGTTGTTTCAGGTCAAAATAATAGTCAGGCCTTTCATCAGGCAAGGAAAAAAAAATTAAAATTAAAATTAGAACTAGACACGAGCGCATCATTAAAGCAGCAAGGTATTGACTACAATGAAATTTAAACTGACTTCTACTTCTGTCTTCCTCTGAAACATCCTTTGTTAAATTTCGAAATAGTGCTGCCATATAACGAACAGAGAATAAACAAAAGTTTAAAAATCGATTAAAACAAGGGGAATATATTAAAATATATATATATATATATATATAGCTTCTTCTTTTTTTTTTCTTTAATTTAATATTATCTTTTAGCGCGAAGTCACTGAATGTTAAAGATTTAAATGTAAAAATGAAAATTTTTCTTAATTAAACAATTTTCCTTTTACAAAATACCGAAAATATCAGATTTTTATTCATGTAATGCTTTACTGTTTCATAATTTTAAATTATCACATTTTCTAATCTTGTTTAAAGCGTGTTGGATATGGAATTTAATTTACAAATTTGCATTACATTAACTCGAGAATAGCGTTTTGCCAAATTAATTCATTTTTCTTTCGAAAAATAAATATATCAACAAGACCATTTTCATTTAAATAAGATTTGTTACTTTGTGTAAGATATACTTCTTTTAATTACTCCGTTTCAAGTTTTTTAGGACTGGAAGTTGTACATTTTAGCGTATTTTATGTGCTTTGAATAGGAAAGATAGATCAAAGTGTTTTACACGGGACAGGATTTTGGTAGAATTGAATTTTAAAATTAAATGTTAATGTAAATATTATAAATAAAATATATTAATGAGTTTTGATGAAAATAAGTAAATGTTGTAATTAATAAGCCTTACGTGTAAATTTTTATACAAACTTGCAGAAAAGCAATATAAATTAGTTTAATCTGGTCAATTAGTTTATCTATTACTAATTTATCTAACGTTTAGTTTAATCTGGCGACAGATTTGTAAATCTAAAATTATCCACAAATAATATATATATATATATATAATATTAAGCATATTTAATATAGATAATATTAAATAAATTATATATTAAAAAAAAAAAGAAGGGATAGAAACTATTTTTAAATAAAATAAGGTTTATATTAAGTTTTATGATACATAAATTTGTGAAAGATTTTATGCATTTAAATGTATGCATTTAATGCATTTACATTTCAAATGTTCAATGTAGTTTTCTGTACAAAAATAAATTAATACTAACGTAAATATTGTAAACTGATAAAGTAAATGAAGTGCGTTGTCTAAAAGTTTTGTAGTAAGCTTTATTTATTTACGTAGTCCAAATTTAAGATACACATTACTGTTTTTATTGCTTGTTAATTTCTTTTTTCAGCTATGACACATTGTTGTTATTATTATAACAGTGAGCCTTTGCCCGCGTAGTAGTCAAAATTTCCAACCTATTTTCAAATTTGCCATATTTTCCAAATCAAAAACAACGACTAAATGTCGTGATAAATAACAATTACAAAAAAGATTTTTTTAAATTTAACTATACTTTTATCAAAATAATAGAATTCAAATTAAGAAATGTGATAAAAAAATAATAACTATTATTTAAAAAATTAAATTTTGACGCTAATTCAACAAAATTGCTGTTTGGTTATCTGTCGAAGGTATAGTACCTAAATACCCCAAGTTTATTACTTTTACGACTTTACCATAATTCAATCTCGATAACAGACATGTACAATAATTTTTTTTTCCGTTTTCAATTTATTATCATTTATAATACTATTAATAATAATTTTTTTTTAATTATTTACTATAATCATTTTAACTATTTTATTTTGTGCGTTTTCCTTTAATATAGATAAATGTTTTGACAATAATTTGTCTATTTATAGCGACAGTCGAGACAGAAAACCACCAATTCGTCAAGTGGCAGTCGTCAGATAGAGTTACATTTGTTCTTTTCAATTACCTTTTGATCTTATTTTATTTGCTTTTAATCATGGATAAATGTTTTTCTTAATGCATTGTTTCAATTATGATTACAATGAATTTTCTTTTAAATCATCCTTCTTCCATGATTTCATTTATTATTCCAAACAAGCATAACAATTTATTTCCTTTATTTTAATATATTTTTTGAAGGTATGGCGTTAGTTTCTAGAATTTTCCTGGGGAAATTGGGCTTTTAATATTTAAAAAAAAGTTTTATTATTTTTCTAATCCCGATATACAATATTGTAAGTAGAGAAAGATTACAACTGCGCTGAAAGAAAAAAAATAAAAAAAAAAAAATCGAGCCCTGATACCAATTTTGCCGATTCTTATGTAAAATGACCTCCTGAATCTGAATATGACTCCCATTTTTGCCCAGTCACCCACCGTTTTCTCAGGACACTACCCACTCCCCCAATTTTTATCACTGTTCGGTAGTTTTATGGTCATGAATTAGGTTTGGAGAATGAAAAAGCACCACTGCACTTTAGAATGTCGAAAACGAGAGAAAACAGTTGAAAATTCATAGAAACACGGGAAAAAAGAGTCAACAATCCATAGAAAAAAGCATGGAATGAAAACGAAAAAAAAAAAAAAAAAAAAAAACTTACAACATCAAGTGTGTAGAAAAAAAAAAATGCTAACACTGGAAGAAATAAAAAGTCATAAAACTTCAGAAAGTGAAAAATTATCGGCTGACATGAATTACAGCGACCACAAAAAATTATCAAAATTAAGCGTATTTGGCGATTTCACACTGTTAGGCCAGTGATTTTGAAGGTGCTACTGAACTTATCGCCTAACAGCGCGAAATCGCCAAAAATGCTTAATTTTAATAATTTTTTGTGGTCACTGTAATTTATTTCAGCCTATGATTTTTTCACTTTCTGGTGTTTTATGAAGAGTAAAATCACATAATTTTTTCTTATATTTTTTGAATACGACACCTTTTGAATGTTTCCTTGTGATTACAATTTTATTTTGATGTGAGTGTTACGAATTACGATTATTTATATAAAAAGTAATATAAACGTACGGACAATATTGTTTTCGGATAGAAACGAGGTGAGAGTATAACGAATAATATTTATATTTTTGCATATGCTGATAAATTTATGCAAAATAAATATAGCTTTTTTTTTATGATGTAGAAATACATTAATATGTTTTTTTTTTTTTTAAAGTTTCTTATATGGATTTTTTCCTTCCATTAACTGCACCCATTTTTAGTTGAATTCAAATGGTATTTATCAAAAATATAAAAACATGCAATTAAAGGTTTAAAAAAATCATAAAGCAATTTGTAATGAACCTTAAGCAATTTACAGTCTTAGTGCCTAATGTCTCTAAATTATTTGGTGTGACTCTGATGATAAACGAATGATTAATGCTTGTCATATCCCATCCTATAGAAAACATGTTTTTGATCATATAAAAACGCATTTTAACTTTTTTAGGTTTAGTGTCAAAAATAAATCAACTAGAAATTTCGCCTATACACATAATGTATTTTTTTAGTAAAGTTTCAAACAATACCATCGTAAAAAGCATTTTTAAATACCAAATATGGCTGATAACACACATAGACCAATTACTGTATACATAAACCTTTTCCAGATTCAATAAACTTGAAAATGTATAATTATAACATAAATTCGATTACAAAAACATAACCTGAAAATAATCCTTTCTCTACCTATATTTATAAAGAGAAAAAAATATTTACTTCCAAAAAGTAACTAATTCCATTAGTGTCTTTAGAACAAAATTGTGGACGTGAATAAAAAATAAAATTTTAAAAAGTAAAGTTCAATGTATATTTTAAGAAAAAATTGGTTAAGGGAAAAATAAAAATCTTTTTATATGAAATATACTTTATTTTATAATTGCACCAATTCAAATTTTCCCTATACCAAGGGACCAAAAATGTCGGATGTCAGACTTGATATGTTTTCCTTTTTAAAATTCTAATTTAATGGATTTTTCCGAAAGTTTGTTTTACTTTTTTACCATGAGCGAAGAATTCAATTTACAAATCTGAATTACATAAAATCATGATCGGGAATAGTGTTTTCACAAATCCATTTATTCTCGCCTTGAAATGGAAATGAATCTATAAGATTAAAGTTTTGGGGAAAAGCAATAGAAAATATACAGGTGTTATTTTCATTTGCATGGGATTTTCTATTTTGCTTGATATTAGTGTTATATCACCATGTTTGCTTTTGTGTGATAAGGCTTACATAGTTTAGAATATCCTCTTAGAATTAATAGAATCTGTTTATAAAAATTATTTTAATGTAAAATAATTTTATGTATTTTGGAAACGAAGATAAATTCGTAATATTTCAAATGTTCTGTGACATTTTTATAAATATTTTGTGTTCTGTGATATATTATTACTAAAAACTAACATGTATTGGTTAACACGAAACTTTCTTCTGTATTATTCGTTTAAAAGCGGTGCTTACCGGTCAATATGAACAAATATTTAATCCTTACTACACACAATAAAGGTTTTACACATGCCGATTCAAGCAGTTTTTACGAATAGATGCTGAGATGTAGCTATGTGTAAAATCGCAAATACTCAATAATAGCAACACATTTGTCGGTTTACATGAACCCAAATTAAGTTAGCAGCAATTTTTTTCCTAATGGTTACTCCACATATCACGTTTAGTGCACTTGTATGCTAGAGAAGCGGAGATATTCTATAATTATTATCAGAAATAAGAACGCAGACAGATGGATAGACATAGATTAACCAAAGTTATAATCACTCTTAAACATCGTTGAACAGTGTCAAAAACGTTTAACACAACTGGAAATTTAGTTCCAGTAATTTTTAATTATATATCTGTAAACCTCGTTACTAATTATACTGTATTCTATGATAAGCATGTTTTTATGGATAAGAATAATAAATGTCGCTTTACAAATATATTAAAATATGCCTTAAAGAAATATCTCTCACTGAGCATTGGAACGATTTCTCTTTACATAAACTGGCGTTGCTGCTGTAATGCTCTAGATTAACAATTATGAATGGTTGCAGCAGGCTACCAGAGGAATAAAAAATGGTAGCCACTCTTAAATGTAAATATATCACTAACCAATCAAATTCGCACATTTTTCTTTTTAAAGTCAGTTCCCAAAATATGAGATATTTTTGTGGCTGATTACCGAAATATGAGATTATTTCGTTTCTATTCGATAAAAAAAATCACACTTATTATTATTTATTTTTATTTTATTTATTTATTTATTTAAATACACGATAATTTTGCGTCCTATTTTTGAAATATGAAACCATTTCACCGCTAATTATCAAAATTTACGTTCAGTGACACAAATAATTGCAGAAATAGGGTTTTTCGTTGTAAATCGATAAAATTCAACCTTTTTACAAAGTTATTCACTGAAATAAAGAAATAGTTTTGCAGCACATTATAGAAATGCGTAATTATTTTTTGGCTAATTGTCAAAATTTAAGTTTTATAAAACAAACAACTGCCGGAATGTGCAATTATTTCTTCTCTAATTGATAAAATTCACGATTTTTCGAAGCCATTTTCTGAAATAGGCGACAATTTTGCGGCGTATTATTGAAATAAGGAAACAATTCACTTTTCGTTGACAAAACTTACGTTTAATCTCAATCAACTGCCAGAACAGGCTACTATTTCGCCATTAATCAATAAAATCCACACTTTATTATTATTTTTTTTTAAATTTTTGTTCTTTCTTGGATGGATAATTGTCGGCAGCGGTACTTTTTAAAAATGAGACAATTTTTACTGCTTTAGACACCAAATACGTTCCTTCACTGAAAAGTTCTGAAATTGTGATTGCGTTCAAAGTCAAAAAATAAATAAATAAAAATATAATTAATTAACTGTGAAATAAACCTATTTCACTTTTTTTTTTTTTTTTTTTTTTTTACATCTTGCAGAGCAATAGTTCCGTAGTTTCCCATTGCTCAGCGTAGAAACTAAGGTGATGCCTTAGTTATTGGAATATATGGCATTTTATTCTATGCTTTTGATTTTTTAAAAATAAACTATAAAATGGTCGCTAGATTTGGCGACTAGGGTTTGAGTTTTTGGTAACCATTTTCAAGGGAATGGTCGCCAGTTGGCGGCTGGTGACCACTAATCTAGAACTTTATGAGGCTGTCATACTTTTCAGTAGGGGAAACATGTCATAAGGAACTTGAAGAACATATATTCGTTTCAAAGAATGATGTATGAATATTTACGGCAGTTAAAGCGCGCTCAGACGGACAGACAAATATAAGTAATAAATACTTTACAAAGTTATTTTAAAGTGTTAAAAAATATCTGTCACCTCTAATAAATTAAAACATATCAGGATTTTCATTAAATATTCAAAGTTGTCCCGCAAAATTGATGTATGTTTCTCGGTTACAGTTTGCGTTAATGTAGAGAATTTTTTTTTAATTAAAATTAAATATTAAATATGACATCGTGACAATAAATTTTCCGAATAAAATCCGGTTAAAAGAAGAAAACCGTAAATGAATTTTTCTTTTATGAGATTGTTCAACTAGAATGTATCTAAAAAAATTTTTAAAGAGTTGGGTTACAATAGTTGGATTTAAATATCGTGGTAAAAGTTAGCATTTTATTATTACACACATTTTAAACTATACGTCATAAAAATGAAGGCAATAAAAAGGAAAAATTAATGATTAAAGGGCTATTCTTTTACAAAACAGGTTTCCCTGTCCCAATGCAACACAGAAACAACCTATATATTTATTTAGCGTGTAGGTGTATCCTGTGTTTATAAACAACTACGCACTGATCTCCGTCCTTATATTGCAAACATTACAGGTAGGAAAACGATGAAATGCTCTGCATGCATCATACCTTGACATCTACGTCAGAAACGTATTTCCGAACGAAAAAGAAAATAAATAAATAAATTCAGTGCGTTTGGGATGAATGAAACTTTTCTTTTATTTAGCTTTCTTCAGGAAATAGATAGTAGAACAAGTTTTATTTGCTCTGTTTCGTCCAGAATAAAATTTATCAACAAAGTAGTGCCTTATATTACTATTGACAAACGTAGAACGTTTTATATTAATACGCCCTAGGTAACTTTCTTCAAAAAGATTATTGAATAGTGTATACTACTTCTGTATACTTAGAAATATTTCTTTTTTTTTTTTTTACTTTCAGAACATATACTGCACAATAAATGAAATTTAATCATGCAGAAAATCCGACTATGATATTTTGGAATATATACGATTCAAAATGTTATGAATCTCTTTTTGTCTCTTTAATTGTGATGTATGTATGTTGGTATGCATGCATGAGTTTGAATAAACATATACGGCAGTGATTTTCAAAGAGGGTGCCAAAGTGCACTGGTGCACCCTAGATAATTTATGGGCGTGCCGTTTCGTGTTCTAATGAAATGTATGTTTCCAGATGTATGTTTTTGGTATGTTATATAAAAACATATTTGTTCTATTCAATTTCATTACTCATATATCATTCCTTTTGTCAAGGCATCATTATTATGTTAATTGCCAGCAAATTTCCTTGATTTCTGTATGTTGACGCATTGAAAACAAACTGAGAGCTTGTCTTTCAAATATTTAACTTAATTATTATAACACATTTATCAGAAAAAAAATATATTTTGTGATATATATATATATATATATATATATATAGATAGATAGATAGATATTTAGATAGATATTTAGATTTGAATTGATTGTAGGTTTTTAAATGCGCTGCCATTATTACACAGTAAAGTAAAGTAGTAAAGTTTGCATTGATTGAGAGAAATTTCGACAAGCACCTTCACCGTCACAAGATCACCATCACAAGATTGCTTTAAATTTTCATAAATCCAGACTTTGAAGGTTTCAAAATGTCTTTAATGTACATATATTATTTTCGAGTGAAAAAATAAATAATTAGTACAAAATATCATATACATCCTATTCGAATGTATTATGGAAATTATTTTTTATCTATAAAATTAAAAAAACTGTATTTTCAATTATTATATTAGTAATATATTAGAAAAAATAATTAATAAAAGTACAAGCAAAACTAGTAATATTGCGGAAACAATGTTTACCGCATAATTTTCCCTTCTCAATACTGTAATTTAGAAAAACATTCCACATTTTGAACAAATTATTACATAAATAATGAAACGGGAACTCAACTATCCCTTTCTAAAATAACATGCAATTACTGTCAGTTTTCGAAACAACAAATAATGACATCTCATTATATGTTCTAGAAAAGTTTAGGGAATGGTCTTCTTTCCTCATAATCTTCTCAGAATCTGCACTAAAAATGCTAAGTTTTACTTTAAGGCAGTAATTTTCCGTTCGAAAACTTCTTGATAAAGCGAATAAATTGCCGCTTGTTTTTTTTTTAGAAATATTTCGTGAAATCTTGTGAATTAGTGAAATTAATAGAATTAAAAGAGAAAAATTAATGTAACTTTGCTTCATTATGCAGCGCATGTTACAACACAGTCAAAAAGTTACTATATTACTAATTAATTTCTTCTCCTTTTAAATTATAAGAAATTATGTATAAAAGAAATTATGTATTTAAGTTTAAATTTTGTCATTTATCGATAATATATATATATATAACTCTTCACAGGAAATGTTTTCATATATTTTGCTGCAGTAATATTTTTAATTGATTTGTTTTATAATAATGAATGATTTTTAATGTATATTAAATTAATATATTTGTAAATAATTTTCCATAAATATTTCACATTATTAATATATATATATATATATATATATAAAATAAAACTATGGCATTATTTCAGTTACAAGTAAAAAATAACTAATTGCGAGAATTATTTTCAGGTATTGTTCCTTAATGAAAACTTTTTGTTTTTTACTTATATATTTATCCCTATTTAATATTAGTTTATATAATATTATTGTAATAAATATTTTTTTAAACATGTTAATCTGATATATATACATATATATATATATATATATATATACTAATTTTCTATTAAGAGGCCTCTCCACTTATCGTCCCCAGAAGCCAGAGCCAATGTTATTCTACGGAGAATTTCGCCCCATTATAAATTATTAACTAATAGATATTTTTAAATTCTGTTTTCTCATTCAGAAACTTCACAACTATTAAACAATATCGCTTTCTAAAAATTATTTTTTATAATTTTTAATATTTTACTTTGAGGTTGTGAAATGCAAATTTTCACAAGGTGAATTTTTTTCATTTTTGAGCTTAAAAATGAAATCTTACAAAAAAAAAAAAAAAAAAAAACAAACTTTAAAAAGCGATAAATTGTTTAATAGTTGTGAATTTTCGGAGAGTGAAAATTGAATTTAAAAATATCTATTAGTTAATGAATTATAATGGGGCAAATTTTCCCATAGAATAACCTTGGGCTCTTCGGCTTTCGAAGACGATAAGTAGAGAGTCCCCTTTTACATCCTAGTAAAAAAGTTATACAAATAATAAAAAGTAAATACAACTATAAAAAATAAATAAATAAATAAAAATGTATAATCAGTTTTCGAATAATTAATTTACCATCCAATTGTGAAGCCCACCAATGGCCGAAAGGGAGGTACTAGGTTCGATCCCAGGTTGCGCTCGTTGGCCTAGGCGTTCACAGTTTTTTGTGGTTTTCTCTTTCTTTATTTATTGTAAAAGGAAACTTTTACGCATAATTCGAAAATATATATTATAATTTAGGGATTCAGAAAATGACTACTTATTCATTTTAGAGAAAGGCAGTATACTTTTTTTCTCCGTGTAATAAGTCATATATAAGTCATATATAAGTGTAATAAGTTATATCTCAGTGTAATAAGTCTATCTTGTATTTTAGTTGCATATTATAACAAAGAAACTATTCATTGTGTATTTAGATTTAAAAATATAATAGTTGTTTATATTTATTCTTAAAAGAAAGTTTTTACATTTCAGATTTTATCTTCCTTCCATCTAACATATTGCATTACCAATTTACTATAAACTAAAGAAAACCATATAAAATTAGTTTAAGAAAATTAATTAAAATAGATAAATGCGTAATAAGTTACTTTAATAGCTTCATACTGAACTAATTTTTTAATTCATCAACTAACAAAAAATCTATCACTTTTCAATTTCGTTTTTTTTTTTTTTTTTTTTTTCAATATTAAAGAGATTTAATTATTAATATTTATTCTCAATAAATTAATTTATTATGCTGAACAAAATGATAAATTCACTAGATCAATATTTCACATATTTTTATTACATAATTTACAAACGACTGCAAAAATCGAAATTAAAATAAACCTTATATTAATCGCTAAAATATTAAATTACTATCTAACTTTTAGTTTATATAATCATAATTAAATGCAAAAAATTACTTCACTGGCAACACATCTAATGATAAATAATCTCAATGTTTAAATATTTCTTTTCTTTTCTCTTTTCTTTTCTTTTCTTTTTTTTTTTTTTTTTTTTTTTTTACTTTAAAATAACTAAAAAGTTTTTCATGTTTTTAACAACTTTTTTTGAAAATTTTAGAGTATAAGGGTTGTTAAACATTATCGAATTTGATGCAATTAAAAAATAAACAGTTACTTTAAAATGCGCAAACCTATATAATGCTTTTAAAATAATGTATTTCTACATTTCTCCAAATAGCATTTACTAACTTTTAAAATTTCAAATTATTTTTCTTTAAATCTGAGGAATAACGAATTGTTCATAACGATCCTTGTGCATTCGTTTAAATCTAATCCTTTAAAAAGTATTTCTGAATCTTTCACACATGAGTTTATTTGTCACAAAAAGGGAATTCATTTTGATTAATTTAAATATGAACACTTAAATTGATTTAATAAACACATAAAAAAAAAAGAATATGTCCCTATTTTTATTTTAGTTATGTTTAAGTAATGCTTTAATTGAAATACAGAACAATATACGCTCAGATAAGTTTAATTACATGTAAAGGAACTGATATAAAAACAATTCGAGATTTAAAATAATGTAGAGTTTGCACGGGGAATTTTAAAATATCATTCTTTTACCCATGAAAGAGGCCTTTCCACTTCTAAATTGCTTTTTCTCTTTAAAGACCATACTATATTCATAAAAAATCATAGATTTAATGGCAGAACACGATTTAACAAACGGTAGATTGTAAAACAAAAATAAGTAAAAAAAAAAAAAAAAAAAGGAATATTTTAATTAATGCCTCCAACAGTATTAATTCACAGATTTAGTTTTTCAATTCCTACTATGTATTAGTCCACACTCTCCCTATATATATCTTGTACAAATCTTGCAATCGATTTTTAACTAACTTCCCGACTAGCTAGAAATTTGGAACTTTCAGGATTGCTCAGAACATGGTGACAACACAATACTTTGAAGTCCGATTTTCGATTTTTTTTTTATTAGTTTTCTTATAATTAATTAAAATATAATAATAATAACTTCCTAATAGCGTTAATATAGCCATTAAAATATTAGCTATAATTTAATTGTTGCCAAAAATAATAATAAAAATAATAATAATAATAAAATTACGAGTTCATTTTCTTTTGACATAAATATAAATACATTTAATTAAACGTGAATAGTAAAAAAATATGAAAAGTTAAATTATGCATTTCACAAAAATTGACATCATTGTCACTTTAAATTCCATGCACATTGATAAGAGCTCTATGATTCATCAGAAAATTTAAAACATGGTATATAAGAAGGTTTTTTATCTTATAATTAATTTTCTTTCATTTTGAAAGCGCGCTTTTTATTTCCTAATTCAAAATTATTAAAAAAAAAAAAAAAAAAAAACCTTTCGATGGTATTTGTAAGTAAGAATTGACTTTAAAAATTTTCTTTTATATTACTTGTTTTTATTTTAACAAGTAATACCCAACTTTAACTTATTTCGCTGTTATTTTGAAACCATGTTGTATTTTCTTTTTCATCAAAAGGAATTAAAATTATTAATTACATGTACTTATTTTCATTAAACAATAAGTTTTTAATTTCAGAGTTATACAATAAATTAGTAAACTTACTTGGTCATATTCCCGCAGTAACCATCCCGAAGCATCTGTATTCTGCAAAAAGAAAAAAAAAAAAAATAATAATCTTTACTACGGTGAAAAATTAATTAAAGGAACACATTGAAAATAAATGAATAAATAAACAAAAACTTACTTTGTCTTAAAAAAAAAAAAAAAAAAAAAAAAAAAAAAAAAACTTGCTATCTTAGAAAAAATAAATAAATAAATAAATAACAATATATATCTTCATTACTGAAACAAAGGACTCTGTATTATTTAATTATTTTATAGCAATAATTAATTTATTTTAAAGAAACACATAATCAATATTGATTTTAATTAATTAATGAAGTTCCTTATAAGGCACTGAATAGCACATTATTTATGCTTATATTTAACGAAAAAGTCTTGTATTTACAAAACACCATCAGACATTATATTTCCCAATCTTGGAAAAAAAAACACCTTAATTAAAATAGCATTATGATATTCTTAAAAAAAAAAAAAGCAGCAAATTCTGTGTGAAATTTTTTTTTAAATGTTGTCAGCGTAATTATTGTGAGTTAAATTTTCAAATAACTTTGTAATAACTTAATTACTTAGCTTGATTAATTATACACTATTTATATTTTAGAGAAGATGTATGTTATTTTTCGGTATAATATTAAAATGCAAATTTTTCAATGTTATGAAAAAAATGAAATAAAAAATAAATAACTAAAATAAAATATAAAATTCGAAGTCTATTTTTATTTTCTAAGTAAGAGGTATAAAATTCTATACATAACAGAATTTAATTTAGTACGTTAGGTTATTTTTTAATCTGTTCTTCCATGTAAAGGCATGCGGTAACTCTATTTGTTCCCTAGCATCGCTTACTGCATTCATTTCTTAAATTTTCATTGGTACATCTTTATTATAGAACCCCTTTGGCAGCTTTTAAATTTTTGTACAAAAAAAAAAAAAAAAATCCCCTAACATAAAATAATAATAATAATAATAATAATAATTTTAAAGTTAAATTGGGCATTTATTTGATACTAGCAAGTTTCTTTCTTTCTTTCTTCCTTATATATATATAAATTTAAACTTATACCTATTTCACCCCC
This sequence comes from Salticus scenicus, assembly GCA_963930645.1. NCBI lineage: Eukaryota > Metazoa > Arthropoda > Arachnida > Araneae > Salticidae > Salticus > Salticus scenicus. The sequence continues at coordinate 25,057,214 of OZ005649.1, read as the reverse complement.
CATTTAAAGTTTTAATTCTTCAGAAGCTGGATTATTATTATTATTATTATTATTATTATTATTATTATTATTATTGTGGGATGAAACGCTAAGTATAGTTAAAACAAATCGTTCAAAGAAAAGTTTCAAAATAAAATTCATGTTTGACGACTCAGTTTTCACATTTCCCCAGGCAAGACAGCTCTAATAAAGGACCTCTATGGAGACTTTTAAATGTTTGCCGCCATGTTGGCGCGATCCTTTTTCTTTTCTTTTCTTTTTTTTAATTATTTATACATTTTGCATAATTTTTTGTTAAAAACTCTTAGTACCTATTTTGATTATACTTTTCATTACTGCGTTTTTCAGTCAATTTATGAAACAGTTTATATTTTGTTTACATCTTTAAAGTATTGCTGGGTTTAAAATGACGCTTGCAAGAATTGTAAACATGCAACGATTAAAAATTAATTTTTCAATAAAAGGACCTAATCAGACAAATGTCGTCATCTAATATATATATATATATATATTATTATATCTCCGAACTGAGTCCACGTGCATAAATATTACTTGTATATTACTTTTTATCCTCGCGTATTTTATTGTCACTTTCGTATCGTTTCTACAAAATATAATTGTAACTGGTCCACGTTAGAGAAGTATTATATAGATTTTTTGAACCAACTATCCAACTGAACTGAAAAATACTGCATTAGCTAGATTTGTTCTGATTAATACGTGCACAAAATTTCGTAGCTATCGGGTAACAGTGTAGGTTTGTGTAACGAATTAATACCCGGCATATTATGTATAGATACATACACACACACACACACACACACACATGTATGCTTCATGCAAGATGGGCTTCTATAAATACCTGCAGCACTAAAATCGTTTATTAAAGCAATAGTCTCGTCGTACTACACTCATATTTGTGAATTTTTCAACACCCTGAAGGAATGATACGATTGGGCTGAAAATTTGAACAAATGCAAATAATAGTGTATTAAGTAAATGATTAGCATTTTAGAGTCACAACGCATGCGTGGGATGAGCAGCGGCTTCTGAACTCGTGCTAAAACTGTGTAAATAGAGAGTTTTAGCGAGACGTTGAATATAGTCTATGGTAGCTGCTAGTGGTAAAAAGTGAGACGTAAAAAAATGTCTCTTCGACGAAAGAGGGTGACATATCAGCAACTTACAGAGTTTTAACTGGGAGAATCACTGGCAATCACTGGCCTTCGTAAAAAAGAGGATTTTTCTATCGTGCTAATGTGGAGCGTAACAGTAGGACAGTGATGTAAGTTTGGTAGCAATGGGCAATTCGGAACAAGAATCAGAAAACTCGCAATTTCGGCTGTCGACTTCGTCAACGTGGTCTGCATGCTTCTAAAGGATTGTACAACTCCATCTAGAGAGATTGCAGCACTTTATTTGACTGCTGCAGGTGTGTCAATGTCGACATAATTCATAGAAAGTTTGCTGAACCGTGGATTGCATGCAAAAACTCCTTTATGCAGGATTCTCCTCACGCAAAACCATCGGTTGCAATGTTCTCATGGACATTTTTTACAGACAGCAGATTGGCAAAGTGTGCAGATTCATAACAAGTGGTTGTCTCTGGCGAGTTCCACTTGTGATACCATGATACATGGAGCTATTTTTTAACAAGATAATGCCCGCCCACATATTGCAAGGAAAGTTTAAGACTTCTTTTCAACGGAAAACATACAACTTTTACCTTGACCTCCTAATTCACCGGAGATATCACCTATTGAACATGTGTAGTATTCCGTTGGTCGGCGTCTCGCTCGTGATCTTCCTTTTGTAACTTCTACAGATGAAATTTGGTATGCATATAAACAATTTATAATGCTCTTCCTCAGGAAGACCTTCAAAATCTTTTTAATTTTATGCCAATGTCGTAAAGCAGTACTTATTACAGCGCGTGGTGGCTGCACAAGACACATATTTCGGACATTTAATACTTTTTTCCCCTTGAAAATTTAATCTTTTATTTGTATTAATACCAATCGTTTGTGTATTGAATTTTATTAATTTCTGACAAGTCTTTCAGAGTATTGCGACTTTCCCGAAAATGAGCGTAATAAAATCTAGAGTGACTCCACTCGACTTTTTTAATATTCAATATCTAGCGGTTGTTTAAATAAATTTGAATGAAATAGGTTGTTAAATAACAAATGGAAAAATGGCAACAGGTAGTCGTAATCTCATTTAATGAATCGTAGTGTATCCAAATTCTTCTATGCGTCCCTATAAATGAACGAATAATGTTATCAAATACTTATGTTTTTTTTTTTTTTTAAATTTTTAATCAATTTGACATTACTTAAGTGAAATTTAAAAGTTTGATCCCATAAAGTACAATTATTAGGTCGTTGCAAAAGTTCGTGCGGACGCGGATCATTTTATTGCCTCCAAAGACGAGAGCTTCTATCGCTGTGGTATACATTTGTTACCCGAAAAATGGGCAAAGGTTTTAGAAAGTAATGGAGAGTATTTTGATTAAAAATTGTCATTTGATTTGATGTATTTTTATGAAATGAAGCAATAAAAAACTGCACGAACTTTTGCAACGGCCTAATATTTTATTTTATTTTATTTATTTATTTTTATTCAGTGTAGTGCCGAAAGTTAATGAATTAAAAATTTACTTGTTGACGTTAGATTAATCACAAGTTTTCTAGAAAATCAAATTTACTGAAACTACTTTAAATTAATTTAAAAGATATTTTTAAAAATATTTATATGCTATATTTTTCTTGTAAAAATATTTTAGAACAAAATAAGTATATAAAAAAAGTGTAATAAACATACAGAATTTAATCTCGATATCTCTTTTTAACTAAAAAGTTATTATTATTATTATTATTGTTGTTATCATTATTATTATTATCATTATTGTTGTTGTTGTTATCATTAATATTATTATCATTACTGTTATTATTATTATTATTATCATTATCATTATTATTATTATTATTATTGTTGTTGTTGTTATCATTATTATTATTATCATTATTATTATTATTGTTGTTGTTGTTGTTGTTATCATTATTATTATTAACATTATTGTTATTATTATTATTATTATTTTAATTTAGTTTTGGAAGAATGTTTATGTCAGTTTTTTAGTTAAAGAGTTTAAATAAAAAATGTAATTATTAAATATCGCCTGAAGAAGATATTTTAAATTATAAATTTATCCTGTTTCTTTTGTCATTTCAAAATAACGAACAAGCAAAAATAAAATTAACAATTTATTAAAAAATAAAACAAAAAAATATCGTCTGCCCGACTTGGCGTTGACGGTTTTCAATGTATTTTCCTTCCTTAACCACAACTCATTTTTTCTATTTCTTTCCACATTTGTTCTTTTCAAATAATAGTTTTCACAAAAATGTTTTACACACACACACACATATATATATATAAACTTAGGGTTATAAAAATCATTCTCTGATAGGAAATTATGAAAGTTTCTTTTCCTGTTTAGTCTCAGCTTTTTTTTTTTTTTTTTTTTTTTAACAGTGTTTTTCTCACTTACTAAATAAAGGTGAAGCATCCGTAAAACCAAAGTAATTTATTATTCAAAGTAAAGAAAAGAAAATAAATTACCTAATGTTTACTTCCTATTCTTTTATCTACGAATGTTTAACATTGTCACCGCCATACGATGTTTGATATTTCTGAAACAATGAATCTCGAGACGGAAATTGAAGTTCATTAAATCGAAAGGCTCTATGCACGGCAGGATATTAATGAGAATTTTCGTCGGCTAAACAATATTGCCAAACAATTGTTCCAAGTAAGAGGATCAGCTGGTAATGATACTTAATGTGAAACTTTAATAATAGAGAACATACTAAAGTAAAGAAATTAATTAAAAAGTTTGAAAATAATCCTTATATAAATTGATAGATTTTAAAATTTATTTTATTTTATAGAAAATATGATATTCTTATTTTAAACCATAAATAACGAAATTTTAATATATATATATAGATATAGATATATCTGCAGAATATGTCAAATAGAAAGAGACAAACTTAAAAAAAAATAAAATAAAATAAAAAAATAAAAAATATTTGATGCAAAGCTTTTAAAACAACGAAGTTCTTAAAAATTCCCATATTATAAAAAGGAGTAAAACAAACTTTTGAAAATTTTTGAAGGTTTATTTTGAGTTTTTAGGTTATGATTTTTGTATAACACTGAGAAAAAAAATAATTGGTCGTTACTAAGCAATTTTTAAATTAAAATATAGGACATCTGAAAATGAAGCCTGCTAAAATTGAAATAGAAAGAGGGAGTGCATTTAAATATACGTTTTTAATGCCTAAAAAAAGATTGTAATTATTCACTTAAGTAAAAAAAAAAAAAAAAAAAAAAAAACAGAAAAAAAAAAAAAAAAAAATGTGGCAGTCTTTGGGGACTGCCGATAGAATTGAAAACTAAGTAACTTGTGAATTGTATCGTCGAGCTATTAGATTATTATTTTTGAATTATTTCTGGTTTGTAAAGAATTCTTAATGACCAATTTAAACATTAATCCTTGATCATAAAAACTTCTTTATAGACCAAAAATAATTCGAAAATAATAATCTAATAGCTCTAAGATACAATTCACAAGTTCCTTAGTTTTCACTTCTATCGGCAGTCCCCAAAGAATGTTTAGGGAATAATTTCGCATGAATTGTTTTATTTATCAGTAGAAAGTACTATCATATATATGGTGAAATACAATTTTCATTTATTGCGCTATCGTACACAATTATTGCAATTATTTTACATAAAAAGTTTATACTTCAGAATTATTACAAATATTTTACATAAAAAAATTTAAACTTCAGAATTATTACAATTATTTTACATAAAAAAGTTTACACTTCAGAAAAATCAACTTTCATCCATAAAAGCATTCGGTGACGATGACGCGAGTTCCATGATTTTTGTTCACCCTCAACGCGCCTAAAGAAGTTTTCACTTCAAAAAAAGTTATTTTATTGATTTAGAAAACATTTCGTATATTAATAATTTTATACGTTAATTGGACCAGCAGAAATATAAAAACTACACAATCAGGATTTATTTGAAAATTTTTTAATTAAAACTAACAAATAATTACATTAAAAAAAAGAATTATAAACACGAGTACTATTTCTTGAAAGCATATAATACTGATATTTATCATATATATAAAACATAATCCATAAATTAGCTTAAAATAATTCCTACGAAATTTGTTTACTGGTTCAAAAAATAATTCACATATTCAAGACAAATCTACAGTTCTGGTTTATCTCTCACTTTTTATTTTCCAACATAAATATGTAAGGAATGTATTGTAATCATGTCACAAATTTGACTTTGAGATTTTGGTGTTTGTACAAGTTTTGAGGTCCCCTGAGTTCATTTTCGCTATTTTAAGGTCATATATATATATATATATATATATATATATATATATATATATATATATATATATATATACAGTCGGTAACAAAAGTGTCCGAACACTAGAAAAAATTCCTATGTAAGAAAAGTACACTTCATACGGTTCTGTTAAATAAATTCTTATCGAATCATGTTCTTAGACTGACTAAGAAGTGGATTAGACAAGGATTTAGTTAACAAAACCGTATGAAGTGTACTTTTTTACATAGGAATTTTTGCTAGTGTTCGATCACTTTTGTTACCGACTGCATATGAGAGTGAACACGATAGCAAATGAACGGAAAATTACTACGTATGTTATAGGTCACCGTAGCACAAACTCTATTGATTTTGGTGAATCTAGCACTTATAGATTCTTTCAGGGACACAAAAAGAATTCTTTATCATTTTGGCTTATGTACCCAATTTTTTTAAAGAGCAATTGTGTCTAAATGTCTAATTGGATTGAGCTGAAAATTTATACACATATTATAGGACAACGTCACACAAATTTGTGTGACGTTGATTGACCAAAATTATTATAGTTAACTATAATAATTTTGGTGAATCTTGAACTTATAGCTTTTTTTTTTTTTTCTTTTTTACAGGGACACAAAGAAAGATTTATCATTATGGCCTATGAGCCCAAAAGTTTTAAAGTGCATTAGCGTCAAATCTCCTTAATTAATTGAGCTGAAAATTTATATATATGTTATAGGTTATTGTCGCATAATCTGTATAGATTTTGGTGAATGTAGCACGTATAGTTTTGTTACAGTGATACCATGAAAAATTCTTTATCATTATGCCTTATGGGCTCAAATTATTTAATGTGCGATAGCGTCTAAAAGCCTTATCCCATTGAGATGAAAATTTATATACATGTTATAGGTCACTGTCGTACGAACTGTACAGATTTTGAAGAATTTTGCTGGTATAGATTTTTACAGGGGCACAAAGAAAAATTCTTTATCATTGTGGCTTATGATCTCAAATTATTTAAAGTGTGATGGCGTCTAAATGTCTTGTTTGAATGAAATGAAAATTTATATATATATATATATATATATATTATAGATAGATTTTAGTGAATTTAACACTTATAGATTTTTACATGCACATAGCGAAAAATTCTTTAACATTATGATCTATGGGCTCAAATTAATTGAAGTTCAATTGCGTTAAATTGAACAACGTAATATATAGACAGAGATACTCAAACATTCTATTATAATTTTCTCTTTTGTTTATTTAGCAATTTTTCTTATTTTACATTTTCTATACAACTGTTAATTACTTAAAGTTCAGAAAGTCATGTGGAGTCACTCCAGAATTTTGCTATTATTTTTATATTGTAATCCTCTATAGTATGTATCCATGATCAGTTAAGGTGTAATTGCGATAAAGCAAGGGAAAAAAAAAAAAAAACACGCAGCATTTATGTAGATTTATGTACTTGACGAACAGATTTTTTCTTGGAAGAAAACCTAGAAACTAAATGTTCATAATAATTATTAAAAGTTATTTATATGCATGATTTAGGTCTCTTACTAGGCTTTTTATTATAGAGGTATATATTATTATATAGACTTTTATTATTACCATTTTTCTTTAAATGTTTTAAAATTAATTTTAGTGTTTTTTTTTTTTTTTTTTTTTTTTTAAGTAATTTCTTTTTTCTTTTTTAATATCTTTATAAGACAAAACTTTATAAGATATAATAACTTTATAAGAAGATTTAACAAAAAAAAGATAAAGCAAATAAAATTATTCAAAATAGCAAAACAAAACATTGAATAATTTATACTGATTGCCATTCATGATATTTCATTTAAAACACCGCCATTGGCATAAGGTGTTTAATGTTGCAATTAAGTTTAGAAAAGGAAATTGAAGCTCGTTAAATGAAAAGGATATTGTCACTGCAAGATATTAATGAAAATTTCGGTAGGTGGTACTACATTACAGGGTAATTGTTTAAACTAAGTAGGAGATCATCTGCTAATGAAGCTTAGTACGAAGATTTAATAAAGTAGTCTAATTTAAAATAATTCTCTAAACTGGTAGATTTTATTAAATTTAAATTTTTTCTTGGAACATAGGGCTGACTATTTCTTTTATATTTATAAGCAAAATAGAAGAAAAGACTGTGCTTATAAAGTGAAAAATCAATTTATGATTAGTTTGAATTTTAAACAAATCGGACAACAATAATGTTTTTTGTTGAAATATTAATGCTTGAATAATAAACATTTTGCAGAAGTGATTGGTTCTATTGAAGAATCATAAATTTATTTATATGCTGAGTCGGAGTTATTATCACAAATGAAAGAAATCTAATAGTGAGAAATAAGAATTCTAACATAAGATTATATTTTTTATTCTTTTTAATAAATTATAAAATTTTATATATAAAAAAAATAAAATGTACAAATTATTCATTAATTTATTACGCGACTATCCCCAGTAGAATAACGAATATTTTTGTAGAACTGAACGAATTGAAAAAATGCAAGAAAAACCGTTTTTAGGACAATGTATAAACCAGATTACAATTTATAAAAGAGGGTTATTCTGATGCATTTGGTTATACATAATTTATGCTCTTTAAATTATTATTATTATTATTATTGCTATTATTACTATTATTTGTCTTTGAATGTGCATTTTAAGTATTTTATCTAAATTTCCCATGGCGTAATATTTTGGATTTTTTTTCTTAACAAATATAATTAAGGAGAAGAGAATAATTTAGCGCTTTCTTCGAATGGTAAAATTGAATTTTCAGCTTAACAAAACTTTTTCAAGTTTTAAATGTTTAACTCTGACATGAATTCATTCTCTTTATTTTAAGATGTGACGAAAAAAAAAAAAAAGAAATATGAATAAGCAATTCATTTGTCAATGAAGCGTTATTCTCATCGGGTCCTCTAAGTGACAGGAACAGAAAATTTAAAAAAGAAATCGAATCATTTATAAATTTGTGTGCTAGTTAAAATTTGCACTATAAAACTGATATATCTGCGGTTAGATACAATAAATTAAAGTAATTATGTTATTTTTAATTTCTAATATTTATTATCATCAATAAAACTTTTATAATGTATAATTTATTATATTATATTTAAGAGATATTTGGTTTATTTTATATATTTTCTGACGCTAAATTATTATTATTATTATTAATTTTTCTTTGTTTTCCAGTTTTATATGTTGTAGTCTGACAGGAATTAATTCTCTTTACTGCATCACATCTCAGATAAAAGAAAAGTAATAGGAATATAATTCATCCCTCAATGAAGTGCCATTCCCGCCTATCCCTCGAAATGACAGTCAGCAGCAGATTTAAAGGAAATCGAAGTTCATTGAATCAGAGGACGGAAAAGACACAGCGGGACATTAATGACAGATTTTGTTCTCTTCTGGACTTTAGCAAATCACAGTCTCATCAGACGGGATCAGTACGTAATGACCTATAAAAGCTTTATGATAATTGTTGCAGTTAAAAAAAATATCACCATTTATTTTACAGCTGTCCATAGTATATTTAAACTTAAATACTTTTTAAAATTTTAAAAGAATTAAAGAAACAATTTAAAAATTTTCTCATAATATCTGAAGATGTCTAGATAAGTGTTCGTATTATACAAAACTGATATAAATTGCATTAAAATATATATATATATACATACCAATTAAAACATTGTTCTTGATAAATGTAGTATTGCTCATAGTATAACACATTTGAACTTCTAATGTTGGCTATTATATAATTATCCATGGGTGAATCGACGGATTTTTAATAAGTGAAACAATTTATTTTGAATGAATGTCTGACATTTTTATTATAATATTATTATTAATATTATTGCAAATCCGTATTAGCGTATCTATTTTTACGCAGTCAATTCAGTAATTTGGATTTATTTCAGTAATTTGGATTTATTTTTTTTTTTCTTCTTATAACGTTGACATACATAAATTTCAATAAAAAATATTTTATGTAATACTAGTCGCCTTCGGCGACCAGCTGGTTCGCGATCCTTGAAAAATCCGACTTTACGAAACTCCCGCTCGGTGGCGCCTGCGGCGCCTTTTTCCCATTTTAGGTCTTACAACAGCTTATTGACAAATAGTGAAAATAGCTTTATTGAAAAATTTAACCGCAGTAAATTCCCGCTCGGTAACGCCTGCAGCGCTCTCTTCCAGTTTCAATATCTGAAACAGCCTGTTCGCTCACCATGTTATGATCTTTCAAATTTCTGACTTTAACAAAGTTCCGCTCGGTGGCGCCTGTGGCGCCTTATCCCCGTTTTAGAACTTACAACACCTTCCTTACTCATTAGAATTTAAAATATTGAAATTTTAAAATATTACAATGCCATCTGGCGGTAGAAATTTCTGTAATCTACTGTTCGATTCTAAATCAACAATGCTTATAAAAGAACTTTAAAATATCTTTTGAATGATGTATTAATTAAAAATAATTTAATCATAATTGAATTTGAAATACGCGTATTAGAATACAATTTAATTTGCAATTAAAATGTAATTTTTTTGTTTATTCTCCGAAATCGATGAAATTTGAACTACAAATTTGTCTTGTGATGAAAACTCTGTATAGTAAGTTTCGTGGGAGACAAAGGAAAATTGAAGAATTTTGAAATTTGCGATTTTTAATCGCAGTCCAAAAACACGTGACCTCAATCAGAAAAGATCTTTCTCTTTCGCTCTACTTTCGAAATATCATTTGCGAACTTAAAAGAGAGTTTCCATGGTAACCAAAATACCAACTGTTGTTCGAACGCAAACGAAAGAATTTCAGAAACGCAGATTCAGAGTGTAATCAAAATTAAAAAAATTATAACGGATTCAGTTTTTGAAAAAAAATCTCTCAATCTTTTGAAACATGATTCGTCTAGTTGAGGTCTATGTACAAAAAAAAAAAAAAAAAAAAAAAAACAGATTTAACTCTAAAATATTTTGAGTTATAAAATGTTTTGTGAAAAAATCGATGTTTCGTAAAATCGAAAAATGTGGATCGCTAATCCGTATTTTGTTAAAATATTTATATGGTTCGAAAGAGAATTAAATGACCTTTCCAAATATATCAATTGTTAAGAAATGGGACAGTTACTCTTTCGTACAGGGCGATTCAAATAAGACAATCGAGAAAAAGAGAAATTTTGGACCCTTTTTAAAACTTTTTTTCTAACTATAAAAAATCCCTATATTTCAAAAACATTTGTACTGTAAGAGTCGGTAATAAATGCTTTTTATCGTGGTGCAGGTGTATTTTCAATATCTCCAACAGTTGAGCAGCGATCGCTTTACAAAAATCCGCGAAATTTTCTCTCTCTGCTTTTTCTTTTGAAGAACGCGGTTCAGGGGAAAAATTGCGGTCGCCTGGCTTTTTGAATCGTTTTTTGATTAGATATGTTGACGTTTTAATTAATATCTCCGGATCTAATTAATTTTTTTTAATTCTTTTTGCACTATGCATTTGGGAAGGCTTCTGAGCACCCGCATGTCAAATTTTGTACTTCTGCGTTCAGTAGGGGCTGAACATATGGATGCGCAGACAGACAGACAGACAACTTCTTTTATTATTATAGAAGATAGATTGAAATAATCCTCGGTATTAGAAATTCCAGAAACATTTAACAAAGTTATGTTACGATAAAATTTAAAACCTTTGTTTTTCTTAAAAACGTACATTAAGTCAGATCACTTTTTTTTTTTCTTAAATATGAATTTTGTTCTATTTTTAATAAAGTTAATTACTTTTATAATTTTGTCATTTTTAATATAACGTTTGTTTGTTTATATGATTTTTCGCTAAAATAAAAGCAAAAACTTCATTTTATATTAAAGCTCATATCTTTTTTTTTTTTTTTTTTTTTAAATATGAATTTTGTTCTTTTTTTAATAAAGTTAATTACTTTTATAATTTTGCCATTCTCAATATAACGTTTGTTTGTTTATATGATTTTTCGCTAAAATAAAAACAAAAACTTCATTTTATATTAAAGCTCATATCTTTTTTTTTTTTTTTTTTTTTTTTTTAAATAAAATTATAATATTATTTTATTTTTTTAACACCAAAAATAAACTCGTAAAATATAATTTATCATATTATCTTTAAAGTGAATCAGGTTCATTTTATATATTTTCTAAAGCTTATATTAGAAAATGAATAATTTTTCTTCATTCTCAAGTTTTAAATGTCTAATTCTGACATGAATTAATTCTCTTTACTTTATCACATCGCAGATTAATTCATTCGTCAATGAAATGTCATTCCCGACTGTCCCACGAAGTGATTGGTGCAGCAGATTTAAAAGAAATCGAAGTTCATTGAATCAGACGAAAAAGACACAGCCGGACATTAATGAGAGTTCTTATTCTCTTCTGGACTCACATCACCGTCTCATCTACGGGATCAGTAAAATAAAGACTTACAAAAGCTTTTTTGAAAAGTGCTGCAGTTAAAAAGAAATCATTATTTATTTTACAGCAGCTGAAGCGAGATTTTTTAACTTGATTATTTGTAAAATTTAAAAATAAATTAAGGTAACAATTTTATTTTCGCCCGCTTTTTTTTTTTTTTTTTTTTTTTGTAAATTTCTAGATATGTGTTATTATTTTTAAGCAAATTGTATGAGTTGTTATTAAATTATGTATTCATAATAATAAAACACTGTTACTTTTGATTGTATTTCAAAGACATGATTTAATGAATGATTAAGTAAACAATAAATCTTATTTGCATAAATTCTATATTTTAATATAAAGCATACATCTTTATCTGCCTTTCATGAAATTCTGAATGGTATGTCATGAAAAAACAATTTAACAACTAAAACAAGTTTCCATAACTTAATTTTCCTAATTTTCACTAAATGATACATTTATGCTAACAAAAGAATTATAATTGTACAAAAAATGTAACTCCCTGAAAATTTTAATACACAAGGTTATAAAAATTATAGCATCTCTACTCAAATATTTGCAGAGCCTGATAGGCACTGAAATAATTACAATTCTGATAATTACATGCAACTATAAAAGTGAGCTATACCAATCAGGAAATTTTTTAAAATGCCTATATTCTATGCTAAAAATAACTGCTTTTAGCGACAAATACCCAAACCGTCGCCAATAACACATTAGGCAACTCTATTACGATGTTAATCAACCTAACAAAAGGCTCCTATAAATGAAAACTGATGCATCCGCCTTTTGTTCGTTCTTAGGGATGTCACATGTACCCAGCAAGTCTGTACATCATCAAGTTTGTATTTATTTTGTAATTTTAGCTTAACAAAATATGATACAGTGCAGCCACATATCCTAAAACTAGTAGTGAGGACGCGTCCAAAATGTTGAAGGGATGCCTGCTTGAAATTTGGAAAACATCCAGCAATTCCGTACTCTGTCATTGCTCATTTTCTCCGAGTCAGTGGACTGTCACCCCTATTTCAGCATTGGACTCGTTGAATTAGCACTTGCGCAGATGCTTCCATCGTTTCATCACATGTGGTCGAAGAATATAAGAGGTTGTTCAGTAATAAATTGCACAAATATCCCCTGAAGATAACATATTTCCCCCAGATCTTACAAAATGAAGACAATATAGCTGCCATAAATGTGCCTAGAGTAAATGTTGGTGTTTAATGTTGGTGTTAAATGTTGAGAAAATATGGCGGTTAATGCATCGGCCTATATCATTATAAAGGCTCTAAACTAACCGGATCCAACACAATGCAACCCCAATATAAGAAATTATTTTTTTTAAACCAGAGTGAACGCTAATAAGCACTATTTCGTAAGAATGTGAAAAGTTGCAGAGTTTTAGAAAAGTTTACTTAGTTCAATTAGTTTTGTTGGTTAAGCAAGGTATTAGGTGGGATTGGAGAGGTCAGAAGAAAGTTGCGATATTAGTTAGAGCATTCAGTAGGAATGTGAATTTTTTAATGGCGTTGTTGTTTTTGTTGAGAATTTTGGGGCGGTAATTCTATCGGAAATTGTATTAAATGAAGTTTGTGATAGAGTAATTATTTAAAAGTGACATCAGAATACTTGTGTAAGTAAGCGAGACATTCAACGTAAAGAGATCTTTTTCTTACAGTTTTCCATTAGCGAGCTACTAGAAGGATTCACCAGCGATTTCTCAAAAGAGTAAGTACACTTGGAACAAATTTAAAGCAGAGAAGTATAAAGGTTTAAGATATTTAAGTTCACTTGTCACCACACTAGCGATTTTCGTCGCAAGCACTCTCCCATACATTCTCTGCACACATAGTATGCTTCAAAGTTTAATAGCTTGGGGCTCTTATTTATTAAAGTTTGAATATACTATTAAGATTTAAATTTCTAGTTATTTGTGGGTGGATTTATTGATGACTTTATTTTCAGATATGTTTTCTTTGAGAAAATCACTTCTGAAGAATTTAAAGTATTACGTGTATTATGTATAACTTGTTAGTAAGGTATGAAAGATTCTTTACTATAATTTAAAAGGACATCTAGATAGACATACAATTACAGGACTCACATGGCAACCGACTGATGTTGTTAGTTCATTATTATTTCGAATTTCTCAATATTAGGATAAGGCTATGTTACATGTATCTATGTTTCACAAAAAGTGTATGTATATATGCCTTAATTTCCTTTTAAATAATTTATTTTTATTTTTTATATATTTAGATTTTCATAAAAATTTAAACAATCGATCAGGAATATTAATTTTATGAAATTAAATGAAATGTTTACATTTTTTTATATAGCTTAAGTATTATCAAAATCTTATTCCTCAAAAACTAGCCCCACTTCTGATTTCACAAAGATAATTTTGTCCTTTCTCTCCTGCGTTTACTAAGAATTATATACCTACGTATGTACAACGAAGCATCAATAGATAAGATCCGCTGAGCCAGTCGTGTTCTTCAATTTTTCTCCTTTTCATTTCTACGTATATGTAGAAAATGGTGCTTTTCCCAGGTTACCCCATTTATCTTAAATAGAGACGAAACTTTTCAAAAGTTTGCTTCTCCAAAACATCCAGTTTATGTAATAAATTATTTTCATACAGCTTATTTTCATAAGCATTTTGGATGAAAGAGAAACTACCAAGAAAGAAAATGACTGGAAAAATGCACTTTTCATTGCTTCCTCTTTATAAAAGTAGATTTATTTAGTAAAAGTGTCACTTGCAGATGCTCTTCGATTTTGTGAGCGCTGAACTATTAAAGAAGGAAATCGAACGTTAAAGGAGAACTATTAGAAACTCTGAAAAGGAAGAATGATGGGAATTTTGCTGCCAAATGAACGCTCGAATGCTCCGGATCAATGTGATCAAAGTGCGTTATTCATGTGGATAACATGAGGTAAAAAAAGATTAATTTCTTTCTACATACTGGATAAACTGAGTTTTAAAAAGGTTTTTACATTACGAATTTCAATTTATATACATATATATATATATATACATTTTTCTTTTTTAAATGATAAATTCACCTTTTTTCGTTATCTTTATTGAATCACAGAGCTAAATTTATACATAGTCCTGTAGTATACATGTGATTAAATAAATTTCTCCAGAATTTCTTAGATATATTTTCTTTCAACGATAATCTATATGAAAACTTTGTTTTATAATGAATATTTGTTGTACAATATTATCAATATATATATATTACATTTTTTATAGAAAGCTATATACATTTTATAGAAAGTTATATACATGCATGTTGCAATCCTGTACAAAATAAAATGTATAAACTATTTTATCTTGAATAATAAACTAAACTATATAAAACTCTTCCGTATCTTGTACAGTGAAGTAAATATATACTAACTTTAAAAATGCCAAAAGTTGAGATATAATGAGCATAATGCAATTTCATAGTGCCAAGCAAACCGTCATCAGTGAAGTATAAGAAGATAAATTATTGTCTTATATTTAAAAGAGGAACACATATTTTAGAGGCGCATTATCAGCCATTAGCTATGTCGGATTATGGATTTATTAGTTGATAGGAAATTGCGATATATTAAGCTATGAAATAGTAAATGAAAATCAAGAAAGTTCAGAATATTTATAATATTTCCAACAGTCAGGCAGAGGTGATATCATGAAATCTCAATGAATGACATTTCGATGATATTTATAATTATGGAACTCTCCAAGAATATCGAGTTCCTCCAGTTAGTATATCCCGAATTCCTATTGGAGAAAATCTCTACAATCACACAGTTCTATTGGCTATTATTTGAACTCGACATTTTTGAATTTTTACATATTTATACTAATCATAAAAGTATCATTAATTGCGATTTGGTAGTACCGTCTCTATCTGATTGTCAGAAATGTTATATAAAATGCATATTTTCTTAATTTTCACCTACCATTTCTTGAACTTAGCACAACCCAATTTCCTATTGTTTAGTACCTCCGTTCTACTGGCTGTTAATTGAACTTAATTTTTTAAAAATACTGCACACTTATAAAAATCATGAAAACATAATTAATTGCAATTTCTTGGTTTATGATTGTTAAAAATATTATATAAAATCTAAGTTTTCTTTACTTTCACCTACCATTTCCATAGCTTAATATATCTGAATTTTCTATTGACTAATACCTGCACAATGTCACAAGTTCATTGGCTGTTAATTAATCCCGATTTTCTTCAAGATTCAAAGATTTATGAAATTCATCAAAATGTCACTGATTGCGATTTTTCGGTAATCTCTCTGTCTGATTTTTGGGAATATCATATGAAATCTACATTTCTTCAATTTCATATACCATTTCCATAGCTTAGTACATCCCAATTTCCTATTGGTTCTTACCTTCATAATTTCACATTTCTATTGGCTGTCAATCTAGCTGTATGATTCGCTTCACTATTTACCTATAGGAGCAATAATCCGCCTTGTTAATTTTCACTGATGACGATATGCTAAACTCTACCGAAACTGCAATATACGAAGTTTGCTTTTAATTTTGGCGTTTTTAGCACTAATATAAATATATATATGCCACGGTCAATGAAATTAATTGCTAATTATTAATAATAACCGGCGATTATTAATACTAACAAAAAAATCCGGTTAAAGAGAATAGTTTATGATAATATATCTCATTGGCCGGTTATTATTAAAGGTCACCAAAGAAGTTTGTTCAGTGCAATGATTTTCAACGCATTTCACTTACTAAGGTATGATTAATTCATCACATTGAACAAACTTCCTTGGTAATCATTAATAATAACCATTTAATGAGATTAATGGCCATTATTTAATCACATCACAAAATTTCTTTTATAATTATTAATAACAACGTGTTAAAGTGATTAATGTTCATTAATTAATCACATTCACCAAAAAAGGCGGTTATTATTAATGATCGCTGGCTATTAATAATAATAACAACCGGATTTATTACTTTAATCGTAACACACACACACACATATATATATATATATATATATATATATATATATATATATCTGGCTTCCTTGATGATTTGATTTAATATTTTATTTTATTTCATTTCTCATTCAAAATGGTTTTGCTGCTCGATCGAGGCATGAACGATATAAATTTTCTATTGTTAGCTATATTGTTCTACGAAATCGTTGCAGCTTTCACATCTTTGTGAAGTACATGCTTCCTAATGAAATAATACTTCTATTTTCAAGCATTTTTTCCCAATTATTAATCCATATTTTATTCCAATTATTATTTCTATGGTCCTTTATTTATTTCCTCCGCCATTATGTTTAATGATCCTTTTTTTACTCAAGTGGGCGTAAGTAATTTATGTTGTTTTTGTCTCTTATTGGATCTTAATATGGATCGCAGAATTTTTGTGCTAGTTTTAGCAATGTGTTACAATCAGTTTTATTTTTGTTGTGTTGGTTTTGACATGTATCTATTAATTGCTAAATAATTAGTGTTAAACAATCTGTCATTTATATATATATACATATATACTTTACTATATCTGATAGCATGAAGTTGAGTTTTTTTTAATTCTTACGTATCCTATATGACTTCTCTGTAAAAATTGTGAAAACTCACAAAATACTGTATAAAAAATTAAGGATCTAGGATAAATCATTTATAATCTAAAACATATACATATATATAACCCTCACAACATGTAATTTATAAATAAAGTGTAATATATAAAATACAAGCAAATGGTTGTCGACGGTAAAAGATTTTGAATTCTCTTTTGGGTCTATGGTTTCGAGAAATGCATGAATTGCAGTTTAAAAAGTTTTTAATCCCTATTCAAAAATAACTGAAAAAAAAAATATGACAATAGGTTTTCAGTTCAATATTTCACTATGTTTTTTACAATCTTAATCATTAAAAAAGCCATTCGGTATAATATAGCTATTATTATTGCAGAAGATTGTCGCTCCGAGCATTGTAGAATCTGCAATAGAAATTTCTATAAAGGAGATATTCAATATAAGTGACACTTGTAAGCTTCGAACTCAAAACTAATATGCAGTCATTAAACTAAAAATACTAAAGAGCATTTTCCTTAAATTGTGATTGACTCGTTTAATTTCGAGGAAACTGGTTGCGAGATTCCGAGGATACATATTTTCCTTTTCATTTCATTTCATTTTTTTTTTTTCATTTTTCTTTCAGAAATTTACTATGCACTGTGATGTATTTGTTTAAAAAAAATAAATAAAAATTATAGTAAATAATTCATCCTTTTTTAAATAATTAATTTTCTGGAAAAATCAATGGTAACGCAACCTACCTTTAAATATGAAGAAAACTGCAGCATATAGAAAAATTAGTATTCAAAATATTACCATATTAAACAGCAATGTATTCTGACTTTTATTCTTTTTTTTTTTTTTTTTTTTTTTTTCTAGAAAGGGTAGGTTTATTACAGCTTAATGAAAAAGCAAGAGTAAAATTTTATTACTTTTATGATCATAAATACGTTTGATGAAAAAAAAAAAAAAAAAAAAAAAAAAAAAAGAAGAAGAAGAATGCGGCTTTTTTAAATAAAATTAAAGTCTCCTGATAAACTTCAAAATACATTTGTTTGGTGCAGATTTCTCAGTCTTGATCCATGCAGAAAAAAAATTAAATTTCTACGTGGTAGATCCTCTTTTGTATTTAATGCATTAGTTTGATTATATAAAATTTAACTAGGGGAATATGTTTTCATATTTTATAAGACACGAAATATTCTCGACTAATCCAATAAGAAACTCTCTAAAAAATATTTCTTACTGAGATTTCTAAATAAATTATGAAAGAAAGAAAATTAAAATCTTACAAACCCACACTTTTTCAAAACACGATTTTTTTTATTTCGTATGAAGTATAAAAGAAAATCTGAAAAAAAAAAAAAAAAAAAAAAAAAATACATTCCTCTTTTTATTTTAAGTTTAGCAGTTTAAAAAATATACTATAAAAAAGTACG
Source organism: Salticus scenicus (assembly GCA_963930645.1). Taxonomy (NCBI): domain Eukaryota; kingdom Metazoa; phylum Arthropoda; class Arachnida; order Araneae; family Salticidae; genus Salticus; species Salticus scenicus. The sequence continues at coordinate 25,038,298 of OZ005649.1, read as the reverse complement.
GCCTTTTTATTATTATTATTATTATTATTATTATTATTTATTATTTATTATTTTTATTTTTATTTATTTATTTATTTTTTTATTATTATTTTTTTTTTTTTTTTTGTTAATCAAAAGTGAACAATGAACTTCGTCTCAAATAAAATTGCGTATTTAAGAGATTTTTCTTTAAAAATATTATATTATCCATATGGATATGTTTGTCATCAATTTTCATATTTGTTACTTTCCTGTTTATAAATAAAAAGGAAGAATTGGATTAGTAAAAATTTAAGAACTCTTGTTTTCGACGGATTTACACGTTTTGAAATGTTCAGAAAACGATTTGACTGTTTTCAGAAAAAGGGGGTATGTCTATGTGTGTGTATCACAAATTTTGTGGACACTGTATCTCACGAACCAATGAACAAAATTGAACAAAACTTGGTATTTAGTTGCATCCTGAGCGAATCTTGTCCTGATTACATTTGAGAATCAATCTCGCAAAAGGTAGAGGTATCCTCTCATTTTTTCTAAATTTTTAGCATGACAGTATAGGACAAAATTTCGTATAAATATACATAACGAGAGTTATTTTTAATGCACGATTGCAAGATTAATATGATTTACTGATAATAATACTAGGAAACTAGAAAAAAGTGCGTGCATGGCTTTCTCTCTTGGGGGAGAAGTACACCGTTTAATTAATAATGTAAATTTTCAATGTGGTATCTTTTGAAAGCACTCGTCAGTACTTTTAAACGAATGGTTGAACCATAGATCTGTGATGAAAAATTAAAAATCTTCTGACGTTGGCACAAAAATGATATTCTCGCAGCATTTAGTAATATACTACTCTAAGATAAAAAAAAATCGTCTGCATTCATCATGAAAAACAATTTTAATAAAAAATAATTTAATAAATAACTTGTACTGCGTGGTTTTGTATAAGATTCTAAAGAAGAAAGTCTTCTTGTGGTCACAAAATACTAATTATTGGTTGTTCTTCGACAATAAAAAACTTTTAAACAAAAAGATTTATTTATTTATTTATTTATTTATTTATTATTATTATTTTATTTTTTTATTTATTTTGGAAATATCGGAACTCTTAATGCTTCATTTAAAAATTAGAAAATCTATACTTCCGATATCTACCTGACTGCAACAAATTTCCCACCAAAAGATACTTTTCCAGTAAAAAAAAAGTTATGTTTCCGCTAATAATTATTACAAGGTTTCAAGGCAGATAAGAGAACGGAAATCATATTCGGAGTAAATAGTTGGGGAAATTCTTTGACAAATAGGGGATTTTTTCAAGGTTAGTTGGTTGGTTGATTGGGTTTTACGTCGCACTAGTGCTGCGCAATGGGCAATTGGCAACGGTCTGGGTGTCACCCCTAGAGGTGGTCCGGAGACATGCCCTCACATTTTTGAACCTACACGGAGTGGATGCTTCCCCCGCTTCGGTAACCCCAGAGGTATAATTTTGATAGGAATATGGAAGACATTGCGGGTAAGACAGATTTTACGTGCACCAGCCACCCTTAGTGTACACGACGGTCTTTGGCCGGCACGAGTACAGTACTCGCAATCTTCCAATTACGAGTCCGGCGCTCTACCGACTTTGTTACCGCGATCCGGGATTTTTTCAAGAGAAATTCCAGTTCTGGATATAAACAAACACATTCAAAATAACAATTATCGAAACTGAGTAATTGAGATTAGTGGTAACTGAGGGTTAATAACCACATTTAAAACAGATATAAACAGTATCTTGTTAAATGCTACCTTCACTTCAATTGACCTTAAAAAGAAAAAAAAAAAGACTTAAAAAAAACGTAAAAATAATACTATATGTCAAAATGCTGATCCCAAAAAAAATTTTTCACGTAAAATATACCGATATTCGTTAAAAAAATAAAACATATAGGAAAGAAATTACCATAAAATGCACATATCTCTTATAAAATGATGGATGTATTATTTTGAAAATAGTATATTTTATTAAAGAGGAAATCTTAAAGAAATCTGATGTGTATGGCTTACATTGTTGTTTGAAATCAGTAAAGAAATTCACAAAAGAAAATATCTTATTCGTGTATGATTATTCAAAAAATTCTCATAGTGTTTGGTTCAAATATTTTATGTGAAAAATAAAACTCTTATTTTTATTTACAATACAATATAAGGATAATCTTTGCACGAAAAATTATTCTTTTAGTTGAGTTAGTTGAGTATAAAAAAATTTATTTCTTTTATCTGCTACATATAGTTCTTAAATAATTTTAAATTGCCTGAATTAGTTCGAGAATGAAATTATTTTGTTGCATTTTATCTTACAATAATTCTATTAAAATAAACCGAAAATTCATTTATAATTTTAGCGTAGTTTTTAAATATTAGTATACTTGTAAAAATTTCCAAAGTTTCAAACAGATTTATCATCACAATTTTTAACAGCTATCTAACGTATTAGTTTTATACGATTAAATAAAGGGAAAATTCTCACAGCGCCTAAATCGGAACGCTTGGCAACTACGATATTAATCATTTCGATATTAACTCACGTATGCTGCACGTTTAAACTTTTGAATGCATATATTAATTTGAAAAATATAAGAGGCAAGAAATTAAAATCCAAAATTTCTCAACTAATTTTATAGTTACGTTGCGTTCCAAAATATGGAACACAAAGAATTTCAAGCTAAGACAAACGAAATCTGAGCTTTCTTGTTACAGCACGATAACATAACACACGAATTATTACGAAAAAAGTTAAACGCATAGAATATAATATACTAAGTTTATATTTAGCTGTCTTTTGAGAGAATTTCAAAATCTTACTCGAAAATTCAGATGATTGTTTCAGAACAATTCTTGAATTCGGCATGTCGCCATGAATGGCTAATTATGTCTACGTCTACAGTCGGCAGCAAAAGTATCCGAGCACTAGAAAAAATTCCTATATAAAAAAGTACACTTAATACTATTTTCTTAAATAAGTCTTTGTCGAATCATGTTCTTAGACTGACTAAGACCAGGATTCCACAAGGATTTATTGAACAAAACTGTATTATGTGTACATTTTTTACATAGGAATTTTTGTTAGTGCTCGGATACTTTTGCTGCCGACTGTACAATGGGATACCAAAAATCCTTTTGAAGCGATATTCCTGTGTAGTGGGTCCTCTGCGAAGTCTTTCGTCTTTCTAAGGGGTCCTAGCCTGCATTCACAGAACTACCGGAGAAAACCATGGAAAACTCCACACGGTTAGGCTTACAAGCGCAACCTGTGATTGAATCCAGCATCTCCAGTTTCCTAGTTAATAAAAGCAGACCCTTTCATTAAAAAAAAAAAAAAAACTCTGTGGCCGGTAATCCTGATTTTCATGATCTAAAACTTCTGTTTTCTTAGAGAATTGAAATTGTCTCTCTCTTCAGTCATACCTCTTTAAAAAACCCATACCTGTGAAATTGGGAAACATGTTTTGTTGTTTCTTTAAGAATAAGAACATTATGATGATAAATGCAATCACCCTCCTCTATCTAGTATGAACTTAAGCAATAATTAACTAAAGGACAATAATAAAGGGAAAAAAACTAAGGAAATGGTTTACCCAAATGTCTATAAAATAAGTAAAAAAATGGTGAATAAAGTATAAGTAAATAATAAAAGATCGATTTCTTTTTGAAGCACAAGAATGAAAAACCGAAAAGTGGCTGAGTTAAATGAAGTGTAAATATATAGTTTTGTAAATTCATTTATTACGAGTTTATGTACATTATATTTAATTGATCTTAGTCGAATTTGGATAAATAAGACGAACCAAAATGATACTGTACAGCGTTCTAAATACAATTTAGGCATTGTAGAAAATTGGAAAATTTTGTCTTAGTTATTTATAAACGTTATACGATTAATTTGAAAAGCTTTTTATCAATATATTTTATCAATCAGCTTTTTATAAATCGTTCTTTTTTCAAAACTTACCTTTTTCTATTTACTAGCAATTCTTAAACCTTAAATGAATTTACTTTTTCCTTTGCAGAAAATACGTATTAAAGACATAAACGCTATTTGGAAAAAAAAGAAGATAATTTATTACTTCAAATACTATTTAAAACTAATAATTAATTTAGAACTTGTTAATATATATTTGCGTGTAAAGTATATCATATATAAAATATTAATTTAATTATGAGAAGTAGTTTCATAATATGTTTTGATTTTTATAGATGGTGAAAAATTTTAATTTCAAAGAACTTGCAATGTTTATTTTTATTTACTCTACAAATAGGTTTTGTAGAGTAATAGAAACTAAGACAAATTTGGAAAATTTTGTCTTATTTTTTTTATAAATGATATACGATCGATTAGAAAAGCTTTTTACCAATATATTTTACAGATAATCGTTCTTTTTTGAGAACTTACCTTCTCCTATTTACTAGGAATTCTTAAACCTTGAATGAATTTTTTTTTCCTTTGAAGAAAATATTATACTTATCAAAGACATAAATACTATTTGGAAAATAAAGAAGATAATTTATTATTTCAAATACTGTTTAAAACTAATAATTAATTTATTACTTGTTAATATACAATTGTGTATAAAGTATACCATACATAAAATATTCATTTAAGTATGAGAAGCAGTTAAAAAACTATTTAAGAAACATAAGGCAAATACGTTGTAAAAAACATTTCTCAGAAAAAGAACAAGAAAAAAAATTATGCTTATAGTATATTAAAAAAAAAAAAAGAAAGAAATATTAAAACTAATATTTATTAGTAACTAACATAAATATTATGTTTTAGTACCAGTACCACAAATTTCGGCGTACATTGAGTAGTGACAGATAATCTACAGCTGTTATTTTTTAAGAATTTATAAAAAATATTTATAGGTAATCCGCATCGGCACATTATCCACGGATAATCTGTTATTGGAAAAAAAAAAAAAAAAAAAAACGAACGCCCAATTGAGATTTGCTATAAAATTTGATCTTTGCTATAAAAAGTAAAATTACTAACATTAAAGTATACAGAAACGTTAAAATACATAGCCCGTATAATTTTTAATATTAAGATCTTTTAAAGTAGCTATGTTCTGGTTCCAAAACAAATTTTTCGAGAGGAAGCTGTCCTTGTGGCACAGCATATGCCTCAAGTTTTCACTTACCTACCTACCTAATAACGCACTTTTCAGCTTTGTTTTTCATTTTTTTTAGATAGGTCTTTTGTATTTTCCCTATATAATGATATAATGCTTTACAAAGGACTTATTGTAATCAAGCACAAAAGCAGACAATATGCATTTTAATAAGCACACAAGTATCTACTTTTGAACACTCAATAAAATAAAATATAAGTTCTGCTCAGGATAAAGAATATTACAGTGTTTCTTAGTTCCATCTGTAGAGTGAAAAGTCAAACTTATGTTTTATTGTTGTTTAAATATAATAAAAAATGAAAGTTGCAACTATGGCTCAGGTAAATAGTCAACAGGTAATGCACAACTCGTGCATTTTTACCTTTTTTACAGATAACACTGCTCGGCATGAAAATTGCCTCTGACACCATTTCATCATATTCTTATGTAAAATGACCTCCTGAATCCGAATAGTACGTCCATTTTGCCCTATCACCTACCGTTTTTTAAGAATGGTCCCCTATTTTTATCATTTTTCGATGATTTTATGGCTATAAATTTGATTTTTAGGAGGAAGGAGGATTATTTTAACCGTTAAATATCTTATGTTGGGCTACAGAGTTGGAAAATTCTAAAATATGAACATTTGCGACAAGATAATTCTTTTTTTTTTTTTTTTTTTTTTGGGGGGGGGGGCTGTATAATTGTCACTGAAATTATGCATTACATATCTTATATTCAAGAGGTAATTTTACATAATAATCAGCATGAATAATATCAGATCTCATTTTTTTTTCTGAGCAGTGTAATTGGCCGAAAATTACGGTACATGTTTGTTTTAATGATCTCTAAATGAACGAACAATAATTCTTTATTTTTCTCTTTCCGCAACATTAAAACCAATCAAAAGTACTAGAAATGTCTCAAAAATAATATCTATGTGACAATGTCGTTAATTAAAATTACATATACATTTGCACCTGATACAGATTGATTTGTGATTTCAAGTTTGGATCAGTTAATATATAACCTAAATTTCGAAATTTCTTCATAAAAATATTTTCTTGTATCAAAAAAATGCTTAAGTTGAAATATATATATATATATATATATATATATATATATATATATATATATATATATATATATATATATATATATTTAAATGTTTAACATAGAAATAATTTTAAATTAGACCTTCAAAATTTTGTTTTAATTATATTTGAATTTTGCAAAAGCAAAATATAATAATTCTTTCAAAATTACGAAGGTAAAACTCAAGTGTTACAAATGTAAATTTCCAAAAATATATAGGTAATACATTTTTCCTTTAAAAATGTCTTATATTTTAAAATATACGTCTTAGCACAATAATAAAAAAGTAACAAATATTTTGTTGATGCAATGATAATATAAAAACTAAATTTAATAACTATTTAGATTAATAAATATTATTTAACATTAAATACAGCCACAGATATCGGTTATACCTTGTTTGCTTTGTATTGTATTTTTCCTTGAAAGCCACATGATCCTCAACAGGAAACGGAAATAAGTTTCAGAATTCTTCTGTTTTGGTTTATTTTTGTATCAAAAAATGGAATACGGAATCGGGGAAACCAGAACTAATCTATGAAAAGTCACGTTTGAACAGTGGGAATTTTCAATACGGTATAATTTAGAGATAAGACATAAAAACACGTTTATTTGTAAATAATGGCAATTAATAGTATTTAGTAACGCTTTCGAAATGTTTCAAAATGTGAGTTACCCCTTAGAAAAAAAAAGTTATTTTGATGTGATATAATGTATACAGTGTGATCAAAAATTATTTTAATAATCTATCTTCCTAAGAGACATATGCTGCGTTAAAACAGCATATTTTTCTTCTTCTTATTCTTTTAATACTCTTTTATTCTTTTCTTTTATTTATTTATTTGAAATTTGAAATCAGCATATTACGCTTTTATTTCAAGTACCATATTCGTTTTATCATACAGAAAAATGTTTAATATTTTAATTCAAACTAAAGATGACGAAAAATAAATAAATAAATAAATAAATAATAAATAAATAAATAAATAAATAAAGTTAAATGTTGTAATGTATCAATATTTAAAGATGGAAAAAAAAAATCATTATTAAACTTTATCAAGTAGGAAAAAAAAAATTACTAGAAATGCAAAAATGTCCCTTTTTATAAAGATTATCTTGAATAATAATAATAACGATATTTTTTATAGTAATCTGAGTTATTTCTATAATATATACGTCTCTATCTTAATTTATTTATAGATCATTAACTTTTAGAAGTACTTTGAAGGTGCTTCGAGGGTTTTAATTTTTTGTTCCTTTACTGATTAGAAATAAACTGATGAAGCAAAAGTTATAAACGTAAATAAACGAGAAATTACATAGGCAATTTAAAAACGGAAATTATTGGAAAATGACATTTATGATTTTTTTTCTTCTTAAACATTAGGCTTGTGTAAGTGGGGTAATATAACATTTAAAACTTTAGTAATAGAACGCAACTTTATTAATTATATGCAGGGAATACACATTTAAGTTTTTTATTTCATAGGTGCCAATATTTTAAATTTTTAAATCAGATAAATCATCAATAATTTAAAAAAAGAATCTGTCATATACATTTTTAACGATTTAGTTAATGAAAAAAAAATTATCAAAAATTTCCAGCATAAAGTCTCTCTTGAAAAACGGGAAACTCAGCACCTATGCTTATAGTCTCCTGTTTAATTACTTAAAAGCACACGCTTAGTTCAAGCTTATTTATCTGTTTATTATTATTTTACTGAATGATTATATTTCAACAATACTTGCAAACATACATTCACTACTTTTATGAGTTTGCGGAAAAACGTAATAGCATGCACTGAATCCAGTGATAAGTTGAAATGTAGATATACTTTATTGCACTGTATGGAGTTACATGCATCTAAAATTTTTTTAATAAATTAGACATAGCATGACTCACTGTGACTAAAGAAAATATATCTTTCATAGTAAATACACCCCGCGACAAAAAAATAGGTACAAAGGGTTTTTTCTTTGATTTTTCATAAAAAAAAACATTATCTTAATTGTGCTTATCATTTATTATTATCATAAAATAACACTATTCCCGGACTATTTTTTGTTTTAAGACTAATTTAGAAAAATTTTAAGACTAAATTTTTTCTAATTTAAGACTACACACCGCGACAAAAAGATAGGAACAAAAGTTTTTTTTTTCTTTTTAAATTTTTGAATATGATTATTTTGAATATGATTCAAATATTTAATATGTTTTTGATATGATAATATTTTGTTATGATAATAAATGATCAGAACAATTTAGATAATGTTATTTTATGAAAAATTAAAAAAATATCTTTGTTCCTATCTTTTTGTCGCGGAATGTAGGCTTAAATTAGAAAAATTTTAGTCTTAAAACTTTTCTAAATTAGTCTTAAAACAAAAATTAGTCCGGGAATAGTGTTATTTTATCATAATAATAAATGATAAGCACAATTTAGATAATGTTATTTTATGAAAAATCAAAGAAAAAACCCTTTGTACCTATCTTTTTGTCGCGGGGTGTAAATAACAAACAAAATAATTAACGACTCTTATACAAATATTAATAAACACATTGTAAAAAAATTCGTTAACATGCATTTCTTTCTTTCTTTCTTTCTTTTTTTTTTTTTTTAATATATTATATTTATGCAAATGCATACAGCTGAATTTATGTAAATATCATGCTCTTTTAAAATATTCTAATTTGGACACAGCGCCTTTAATAAAAAACAAACGATCAAACGTGCTCTTTTTACAAACTTATGAATCTGAAATTATAAAGAATAAGAGGTGAATTATACTTTGATGTTTCGAATAGCAAAGAAAATAAAAAACGTATTATAGTGTTTTATAATTTTATATTCAATAACAAACCTAATAAAAACTTGTAGTATTGCAGTAAATTTAAAGAATTTAGTACAATATTTTTTTGTTGAAAAAAAAAAAGAAAAAAGAAAAGAAAAAGAAAATACAAGTATTTTCAGCAGGAATTAAAAATATAATCTCTGTTTCACTCTAAAACACAGAAAAATGTACTATCAAGAATAATAAGAAAAGTTTTACAAAGAACTCGAAGAATGAAACAAAAATAAATAAAATCAGCGATAATTTCTTCATTTTTATTATATTCTTAACATTTTGACAACGTGAATTTAATCCATTCGCAAGCATTTCTGTTACGTAAGAAATTAAGGAAATTATGTCAGTACTAAATTCCATTTCAGAACTGTTCAATTGATTGTCCACAAACTAAAACGAGAAATGAGTCACATTATCCTTAAACGAGCTTGTATTGATTACGTTAAATGTTGATAGACACCGAAATTTAGTCTTGGACCTAAATGTTTGGAAGGAAATTGCTGAAGGAAACTGTGGTAAATCATTCATTTTTGTTCAATCAATTGCTTTTTCGACCAATGATTATGTCTAAATTCCAAAGAGGTGATAATGAAAGATTGCTTATTATTAACGATTGCCAAATGTATCAGCACATAGTTATTCGAATTTAGATTCTAATGATTCCTCTGTGTAGTTGTGTTATGTATTTAAAACTACTTAAAAAATTAATTCAAAGTGTACATTTTGTTTGTGGAATCGATTAACAATTTTAGAAAAGATCAGATTTTAAGACATTAACTTATACATAAGTATTTTTTCATTAAATCTATTTATGTACAATAATAATCATTAATATTTTACTACTATGTGTTTTTTGTAATTCTCTTGTTCTATTAAAATCTTTGTTTTTCTAATTATAAATAAATAAATAAGATTTTTTTTTTGTACGTCAATTTGTACATTTTGCATAATACTAAAGTTGAAAGTTCTCATACGATATTTCAGAAAACTTTGACCACTATAATTTAGTACCAATTTCGATAATTTGCTTCAATTAAGAAAACTATTACCAGATTATTTATATTAAATAAATTCAAGCTCTCTCTTTCTATATATATATATATATATATATATATATATATATATATATATATATATATATATATAAGTACTCATTTTGTGGCATTTTATTTCTTGTTGTTTCTGTTTCTAAGGGAAATACGAAGCTCACTTTTTGCCTAATTTAACTACATTTAACTATATCTCTTTTAATGAATAATAAACTTTATTTTGGATAATTTATAAATTGTTTTCAGACTTATCCTGAAATTAAATAAATGAATGCAAGTGAATGATGAATAGGAATGTACTTTTTTTTAATTATTATTATTATTTTATCTAAAACCATATACGATTTTTAAATGTTTTAAAATACTCAAGAATTATGTAATAATTTTGTGCATATAGATATTAAAGCTAGGTTTTAAAACATAATATGAAATATATTTTACAAAAGATCAAAATTTTGATATCATTATCAATGTTGTATATCTCTAAATTGCAAAACACTAAAACATTGTATATAAAATAACATTTGTTTGCTTTTGTAAAGAAACATTCACATTTTATGCAAAATAGCCTGATTTTAAGAATTATCGTATATTTAGCAAAAGTATGACAATATTCTACAAAACAAAAGTTCATTAGATTTTTAGTACTGTTGATTAATATTTAATACACATATAAATATTAATAACGTAAAAAATAAATAAAGGTCTTTTATTAATATATATATATATATATATATATTGTTTTTTGTTATTTTTATTCTAATGAATACTAAGCAATTTTTTCACACCAATTGGCAGCAAAGAACAACCAACAAGATATTTCTTTTTTTTAAATACATCTTTGATCAACTTCCTTTAAAAAACATAAATTCATCGAAAATGAATTTTTATTAAACAATGTATGTTTACCTCACGATCGAAGAGATGCTAGTGTCTGAACAGGAACTCTTTTACAAATGGGAAAATTTCAGCGAGAAATGACGGAAATGTGTTAATCGGATGTTCTCACGTTATTCGAAGTTAATAAGGGAATGTACACAAAACCGAAATTTATTAACGTACATTTTGAGGGAAAATTCCGGGATTTCCTAATTCTTATGGACAAAATGAAATTCGTGTTTGCGTATAAAACAGATGGAACAACACCCCCTTCTCATTATGAGAATTATTTTCCTCTTCAAATCAGACGAAAATGGAAAAAATATTTTGTCTTTGCATTTTAGTGGTGATCTGTGAGAAAATATTTGGATTGTCTCTGCCTTGGCCTCAAAGAGAAGATCTGAAACAGCAATCTTGCGACTTTACTCTCGTAGACAATGTTCCTGATTCCTCTCCTCATTCCTTATATTATATTCGTCCTTTCCACTGCGAGAATCACAAAGAACATGAAAGGTCGAAACTACTTTCGAAATTCAGTGCTCCATCCGTAAAATTAGAACAAAACCAGTGTCCATTTACTTGGGTTGAAAATATTCAAGAAAACCGCATCCCAAGAATAATTATGACAGCTGAATGTGACAGCATGTGTGACAGTGTCAACTACACCTTACCTGTTTTGAAAGTAGATGAATGCGAACTTGGGTATTTTGTGTACCGACAGGAAATGGAAACCATTTCGGTGGCCTGTATTCCTAAATTTCATCAATCTGAAAGTTTCGAGATGTTAACTTCTGATCATGTGGTTGGTTCAAGGGTTAAAGATACACCAAGGAATTCAAAACTCTTTAGAAGACCTGCTGTGATGTCTGATTTTAAGCAAAGTGATGAAAACAGCGACGTAAGTTCCTTGGAGGGAGAAGCGTCTTTGGTACCTTCATATGTGGTTGGTTCCAGAATAGCAGGTTCTGAAAATGATAACTTGGTCCAGAGATTGGCAGTTAATCCCAGTAACAAGCCTGACAGTTTAGACTATCAGCAAGACGAACCCTTGATGAAAAATTCTATTTTTATACCTCCCCATCATGTGGTTCGTTCAAGAATTACAAATTCACCTAAAGGTGAAAGACTAGTTCAGAGAGGTGCAGTCACATTCAGTTACAAGTTAGAAGGCCCAGAGTGAAGAAAACTTGGAATAACAGCTTAAAACCAATGTGTATGTAACGAGCTTCAGTGTTTATTTATTTTATTTATTTATTTAAATAATTTCCTTCGGCGGCTGAAGAATTTCTATAAAAAATATTCAAAACAAAATTGAACTTCAAGTGATATGAAAGTAATATAAAATAACTTTATTAATTTTCAATGAAAATTAATCTAATTTCCAGATTAAAGATCAATCTACAAAATTTATAGAAGATATGACTATTTTGTGATTCAGAAAATATTCCCTTTATATTTTACGAATGATTACTGAACTAATTTTTCAAGCGTAGTACGGTATACATTTATCTATTATTATTATTATTATTATTATTATTATTGTTATTATTATTTAATCAAACGGTTATTATTTTTAAACTTAATATATTGAATTTACTGTATGTATCAAAAGATATAGTATTAACTTAAAGATGGAATGCATTATTATTTCTTTAACATTATCATCTATAGCCGCGATATATTTTTAATTTATTGATTTACTGAGATGCATGTAAATTATTCACGATCTTTTTTATAACATTCCAGAATAATTTATTTATTTGTTTTTTATTAATTTTTTTTTTTTATTAATTAATTTTTTTTACACAAATGTATCTAAATACCATTTATTGTACTTATATTAAGTATTTTAAATTATTTTGTAAATATTTTATTTGTTACACATGAGTTTATTGTTCCTATTTTTCAAAAACGTTTATAAATATTTAATAATGAATTTTTTTCTTGCAATATAAGATATATAGTTTTATTTGGTGGTTAAATTGATTTTTAACCATGTTTAAATTCAAAATGCTCAATATTTTGTCATTTCTAGTCACCTTTTTTATGAGAGTAAATTAATTTTATAATTTTTTTTTTTTTTTTTAAATCAAACAGTTTCTTATTTGAATCTCTCTCTCTATATTTTTTTTTAACTTAACGTATTGAACTTAACTATGAATTATTGCTTATGTATTATTTAAACTTAACAATGGATTATTGCATATAGTATATGATTTAGTATTAATTTAATGGTTAAAAGGTCACTATTTCAGTAACATTACCATTTGAAATAAAACTATCTCTTTAATTAATTAATTAATTTATTTATTTATTGCAATTCGTAGAAATTAATCATAATCGTTTGTTTTATAATTTTCAAACATAACTATTTTGCCACAAATAATTCTAAATATCATTTAGTATTTTTAAATTATTTAACTTATTTTGTAAATATTTTATTTGTTAGACATGTGTTTATTGTTTCTATATTTGAAAAACATTTTTTAAATATTTCCTAATGATTTTTATTATTCCAGTATAATATATATATATATATATATATTTCACGGCTTGGTGTTTTTCAGCGATTTTTAAATTAGAAGTACTCAATATTTTTGTAATTTTTAGTCATTTTTTTATGAGAATACATTAGTTCTATAATTTTCTTAAATCACTTTTTATTTTGAAACTATTTTTTATTTAATTTTACCCGTTGAAATTACGGTTTACTGTATATATCAAAAGGTTTACTAATTTAAAAGTTAAAACTATTTCACTGAAATTAACATTTAGAAGAAAAATACCTTTTTTAATCTTTATTTTTTTTATTAAATGAGATGCAAGTAAAATATCTATGATCACTTGTTCATAATTTTATTTTCCACAAATCTATAAGAAATATCATTCAATATATGTGTATTAAGTAATTTAACTTATTCTGTAAATATTTAATTTGTTAAACAAACGCTTACTGTCTCTATTTTTCAAGAACATTTGTGAATATTTAATAATAATTTTTCATTTGTTTTCTTTCTTTTATTTTTCATAATATAAAATACGCATTTTTATTGAATGGCTCAATATTTTTTAACAATTTAATTTAACGTGCTCCATATTTTATCATTTCCCGTCATTTTCTTTAGAAGAGTACATTAATTAGATAATTTGTTTTAAATAAAACATTGTTAATTTCATAAAATTAAATTTAAGATATTGAAATTACGGATTTCTGTAACGAATATATGGTTTTGTGTTAATTTAAATGTTAAAATTAATACTTAATGTTAAAGACACCAATGTAGCAAACTGCTGTTTCGGTACCTTTAAGCGTACCGTGATGACATTACGTTTAACGCTATGAAACTGCACTTTGCTGCTAATATTTTTTAAATTGTTGTTTTTAACGTCGTGTAAATATTTATATTTCTTTTTTAATGCCAAGTCTTGGTTACATAGTCTAAAAATAATACTATTCCATTAACATTGACATTAAGTGTAAAAATATCTGTTTAGTTCATTAATATTTTCATTTAGCAAGTCCGTGTAAAGTATTTATGAATGTTTTACATTTTTAAAACATAATTGCTTTGACTCAAATCAATCTAAATATTACTTAGTCTATTTATATTTGGTAATTTAACTTATTTTGTAGATATTTTATTTGTTTAACATACGTTCTTTGTTTCTATTTTTCAAATAAATTTTTAAATATTTAATAATATTTTTTTTCTCCTACTACAAGATACATATTTTTATTTTATTTATTTATTTATTTATTTATTTTTTGATGGCTGAATACTTTTTAGCATTGTTAAATACATATTCATTGTTCCTATTTTTCAAACGCATTTGTAAATATTTAATAATGATTTTTTTTTTTTTTATAATCTAAAATACATTTTTGTATTATTATTATTGATGGCTGAATATTCATTAGCAGTTTTTTTTTTTTTAATCGTGCTCAATATTTTGTCACTTCTAGTCAATTTTTTTAAGAGAGTACATTTTATATTGCACGATATATGATGTTTTATACGATTTTGTTTTTTGCCAGTTGTTGATATTAATAAATATTTATATATTTTTTTAACATTATGTTAAAGTCTCTTTATTCTTTCATGCAATAATTCTATTGATATTCTATTTAAGTCTTTTTTGTTTGCAGTTTGAAACTAATATTACAAAGTAAAATACATTTTAGAAAACGTTATTTATTGTTAAATAAATTTTTCCTCCAATAGAAATTACACATTATTACAAATCTGCTGTTGACAAAAGTGATTTAAGGTTATATCACGGTACTCAAAAACAAGAAACATTGAATTTAAATGTATAAATTAATTACGAAATACGTAAATAAATATTTTAAACGGGATAATTATTCATATAAACTACTTCTTAGAGTTTACATTATATATATATATATATATATATATATATATTTCATTACATTATTATTATTATTATTATTATTATCATTATTATTATTGTTTTAGCTACTCTTATGTAGCTTATGAAAAAGGCATTACGATTCTTTACGTGAGGCACTATTTTTCAAAAAATGTTTAATAAATGTTTATTATGTATCAGTTCAATTATTGGAAAATACGTAATCCAGTGTAAAGTAACATTTTAAAATATCTGTAACACATTTTTACCTTTAAGTTCCGTAAACATTTAAGGAATTAAACGATAAATAAATACACGAAACATTACGATTTAATAAAACTAAAAAATTTAGGTGACCAGACGTCCTGGAAAACTACCTTCGTCCACAAAAAATTGGATCACTTGAGGACACCGGTTATAAAGTTATTAATATTTTTTATAATAATTTATTATATGTAAAATAAATAAGCTGAAAGTTCTTTTAGGTTCTAAATCGCAAAATAATTACTATTTTAGGTGATTTATTTATTTTGTCTCAATTAAATATTCAAAGTTCAATTAAATATTATTGTTTACAAAGAAGCTAATATTCAATATAAGTGTTGCCAAATTTAGGAAAATTTTTATTCAATATGCACCACTAAATTTTAATTGTAACGATTGCCTGAATACTTCAAAGATTAATAGTCTATTATGTGTATCAAATATGACTCCTCAAAATTATTGGTGATATAAAAATAAAAATGTCCCTGAATTTGGCAGTACTTTTGGCAACATCCAAGTAATAATCAAATTTCCAGTATCTCTTTAAAAATTCTAATATCCAACTAAATTATCATTTAAGTGTCTCTCAAAGAAGCATTTTAGTGTATTCGATCATTGCTAGAAGCTAGAATACATTTAAAATGATTAATATTCATAAAAATAAAGACGAAAAACAATCTATTGTTTAGCATTTACGATAATGAATGAAAACATCCTTTGTTCATCATTTTGTTGGTTTCGTTTTCATTTTAGCTACGTTAATCGGAAGAGGAAATAGTAAACGAATGCATTGCTTTCAGTTTGGGTTTATTTATTTAGAAAAAGTAGAATGATGTCACCATTACGAAATTTTTACGCTACAAATTCCCATAGTACAAATTAAGTGTTAAAATTATTATTTATTTAAAATATTTTCCATCATAAATGCAGGCGATTTTCATCACAGAGAAATATAACACTAAATGTCTAAAGAAAATCAATTTTTCGTAATTCGGAAAATATCTGTGTGAAGGAGTTTTTCCAGTACAGGTATAGTAATTTTCCATTAGACAATTCAGAATATATTTCATACATGGTTATGTTTCCGAATAAGTGAAAATTTCCTTTTTCTGGCGTTGTTAGCCGCCAGACATCTGATTCAATTGAAATAACCAAGATTCTATCCAAAGGTGTTAAAAAGGGCAAAATCCAGAAATCAATAAAGATCGACACAAAGATGTGCACAAAGTTTTTTGTTAACTTGCAGAATAAAATAAGAAGGAAATGTGCCCCTAACGGATAAATTTTTAGGAACTATATTCGTAGATGCTCTAAGCAGGAGCGATCAGTGAAGAATAATAAAGTTCCAGCCAAATTCAAATTATCATTACATATTGGTACTTAATTTTATCGCCAGTAAAAACACATAAAAAGTGTTTTTTTTTTTTTTTTAAGGTACATTTTACTCTAAATCAAGCTAATAATTTTGAATACAGAGATCATGAATGCCCTCCCCCCCCCCCCAAAAAAAAAAAAAAAAAAAACTTTAATTTCGCCAAACTTTTGTAATGAGAAATGAGTCACCACATAGGACAGATGCATAAAATATAGCTATAATTTTATTCTGTTCAAGGATAATTTTAATATTTTGACTAACTGAATAAATTACATCAGGAACTAGACTACTATGATTTAGGAGGAACATAAGTAAAATAAGCCATGTGTTATTCTTTATAAGATGAAAAGATATCATGAGATTTTACTTGCAGAGTGATTATCTTTTACATTAATTTTATTATTATTTTTTTGATGAAGCAACATTCGGCGGTTACTAAATATTATTATTGAATACATGAATAAATTATTACATAAATCGTTAAACTAGATTTGAATTGAAAGGAATAGAAAATTTTAATAATACATGTGATTTCTACATCACAGTCTCAGAAAAAGCGTTCTATGTGTCTCTCTATAAAAACAAAAAAAAACTTTAAATTATCACAAATCTCTGCTTCAATCATGAGTTTTAAAGGTATTGACAAGTTCCTTAGAAAGATATCCATACTGAACTTTTCACACTCGAGGATGAGCAATTTTAGTAGTGAAATACATCATTTTTAAATAATAGTATCAGTAGCTGGAGAGGTATCATTAGAAAATATATTTGTAGATATTCCATACATATATTTATATACTTGTATGCAATATGTAAGAAATATGTTTGTTTATCAAAATTTATAAAATTTTTATAACATAACAAAACATGAGAATAATTCAACTACAAGTCACAACTGTCCCGAAATTTCAAAAATAATTTTTGAAAACTAAATAAAATAGTTGTTTTGCTATAACTTTAGCATATAACGTAGAAAACTGAGTTATGATAATACTAAATAAAAAGCACAACAATCTTACAATTTATTTTTTTTTTTAATTAGTTTAAAAAAAATTACAACAGGTGTCACTATTTATTATATTTAAATTATTGTAATTAAAAACGTTTAATAACTTTTTTTTTCTTTATTGCTTTATCCGATTTAAAATTTGTAAACAAATGCAAGTTATACATGTTTGTGTACATTTATGCGTAATTATATACCTAAAATAATTCTGAAAAGAAAGGTGAACATGAATTACGAAACAAAGAAAACAGACAACCAAAAATGAATTACTTGATCTACAAACAAGCTTTCATTTCACTAAACAAAATGGTAATGGTAATTCAAACTTAGTCTACGGAGGTAACTGCCCAGAAGGAAATTGCTTCAGGAAAACGTTATAACAGATTTATTTATTGTAAATGGATTTTGGGTACCGTGATTATGTCCTGAATTGCAAATCATTGCTTTCGACAGATAGCAATTTCACTTACATTTCGGAATAGATTTATAAGTGAGTTTTGGAAATAGCAATTACTTATACATTTATTATTATCATTATTAATTTTATCATTGAAATAATTTTAGTTTTTATATTTATAGAAGAAAGTATTTAATTAATAAAAAAAAAATGTACTTATTGTTTTCGATGGATTTACATATTTTAAGATGTTCTGAAAGTTTGATGTTTAAAAAAAAATGTCCGTCTTCAGCTTTAAATAAATCTCAGCTCTCTCAGCTCTAAATAAATAATTGATGCACATAAACTTCAAAAAAAAAAAAAAAAAAAAAGACCAGTTGCTTCTTAAAATAAATTAGTGCCTATTAACATTTCAAGTAAAATATATATTGCGCTTTTATTCTACGATTGCTCTTATTTACTAAAGAGCTATATCTCAGTATCTGTTGGGTATGATTGAACAAAACTTGATATGTGTTTGGAATATTATGAAGCAGTATGTGGATTCAACTTGGTGCATATCAATTGATAGGTGGCACAGCTATGATGCAATATTGTCCGTTTATGGAAAGGTTATATTCTAAATTCTATTATAAATAAATACACCAAAACTTACATGTTAGATGGTTTATATTAAAAGGAATACTCATTTAATTTGGGTGTATCCTAGCCAACAAATGGTGACGCTACTACTTACTTTCAGTGAGTTTTCACTAAGCTACATCTCAGCATCTACTGGTTAAAATTCCAAATCTGCAGTAGTTAAATCTCTATTGTGTGAAGACCGAACTAAATTTCCGTGCATGTTAATGGATAATTAACACTGTTTTATAGAATGACACAGAAGAAAGTTTCGTGATAAACCTAGTAGTTTTTCTTAATCTGAAACATTGGATTTTGCTGAAAGAAAAATTGGGTTGATCTAGATATTATTAATATTTACTCAACTAAAATGCATGTTTATTTATAGTAAAAAAAACAGGGGATAAAAAAGAAAACAAGAAAAAGACAGAAAATAATAACAATCTTATTTGTGAAAACGATTAGTCAAGTGTACTCATTTTTCTGTTAAATCAGTTAGTTTTGTGCAGATAATTTTTAGATTATCTCTCTATTTTTTTTTTTTTTTTTTTTTTTTTGTTATTATAATATTGGATTAAACGCTGTTATCAACTCTTCAATAATAGGATTTTACTTTCTGGTACATTCGTATTTTCTAGAATTAGTGCATTTTTTTAGTCTTGTAACTGAATGGATATCAACATCATCAAAATATTATGTGACACATGACCATGTACGTTTTATTTGATATTGCTGCAAGAATCTTTTTTTTCTTCTGTAGAATTTAAAGACACTGGCTTTTGATAATTTTACATACCATCGAAACAGCTTCAGTTGTTTTATTTTATATTTTAAGAAACCATGTATAAAAACTTAATAACGTCTAATTGAACTTTTAAATTTTTTAATTTACTTTAAACATTATTTTTTGTAATTTATCTTGATTTATTTATCCAATAAAAAACTCATTTTTTTTTATTAGCAAATCATTTTTATGACAAATTTCTTTATATTACACAGGAAAAAAAAAAAAGAAAAGAAAAGAAAACATTTCCTCCCACAGGATTTTAAGATAGCTAAACGCTTCTATATTTTTAAAACTTAATTTTTAAAAGATTTTTTTTTAAATCTAAAACACTATTTTAATGTATAGATACAGATTAAAAATTTGCATTACAAAAACATATACATATATTTTTTTCTATTTATACGAAACAGAAAAAAAAGTCAAACCAAATCAAATACTTGGTATAGATTTCGAATTAATGTAGATTGGTCATAATATTCCAACATAAGTCAACATCGAATATGCAAAAGAGATAAAAATGTGACATTTTTACAAAAATAAATGCTTACAAGAAACTGTTAAATAACTAGAAAATTTTTGTTTTCTAAATTTTACAACAGATAATTCTACAAATATTTCGGCATCTTAAGATTTGCAACAATGAAATTTTAGTCTATATTTAAAGGTAAAAAGTACAAAACTTTGAATAAACAGCATAAACTACAAACAAATTAACAGTTAAATTATTTGTTATTATAAACGCGTTGCCGCTTTGTTTGCAGCACTCGTGGCTACTTTTTCCGCCTGGCGGAAATTCGTGTTTGCTTTCGACCCGAAACAATTGTTGCGAGTATTTGCATTGCATAGTGTTTATTCAAAGTTTTGTTGATATTGCTTTCAAACGCCACGTTTAACGGTACGTAAAACGGTACGTTTTTATTATTTAAACGTTGTCACCGCAATAACAGAATGAGTGCAAATTTAATAATGCACTAATTATGATAATAATTATATTTTGTGTATATTTAGCGTACGTAAAATTACATATAGAATTATATTAAAATATTTAAAAAAATCAAGTCAATTTCTCTTTTTATATAATCAACAATTGTCTTATTTTTAACATGTTGCATCTCAAAATGTTTGATAATTGGAGACTTTTATATTCTATTTTATTATTATTATTATTAATACTATTATTATTATTATTATTATTATTATTATTATTACTATTATTATTATTATTATTATTATTATTATTATTATTATTAATACTATTATTATTATTATTATTATTGTTTCCTTAAAATTTAACTAAAATGTGTTTTAAACGACAAAAACAGCTTGACAGATTCATCAATGGATATTAATCGAATGAATAACGATACAAAATTACATCATCGAAAATATTGCTTTTGTGTTTTATTTACGGTTAATTTCAGTCAATTTTCAAACGTTAAGTCGTACGCAATTTCTCAAAAATTAAAATAACTAATAAAAACAAATTAGATACCCCATTAAATAGCACTATGAATGATGTTTGTTTATGATAAACAATGAACTTCGCGAAAAGAAAATAAATTTTTGTTGGATTTTCTCTTCTTTTAAGCTTTTATATTAATAAAATACTTTTATATATATTTAAAAAAAAAAAGGATCCATTCACAGATAAAAGTAGCGGAATATTTATTATCCAAACAATTAGCATCTTTTTACTTCCTTATGAAAAGATGCTTCCTCCGTTGTAAAGGAAGTAAGTATTGTAATCGTTTTTTAGATGTCACCGGAAATATTCTTTATATTACCATCTTTGAATGCAGTTTAACTAGCTTCGCCGTGACATTTATATGTACGTACATAAGTGCGCATGTCTGTATCCTATATATTTCAAAAATGGTTGGTTCTATAATGCTGAAACTCATGACGTCTGTATCTCAAGGAGAGTAATACGTAGAATAATAAAATTTTACGTTTGGGATTATTATTACATCAATTTGTGCACGTCTCATTTTACATCGCATAATTTCGTGTCAAAACTGGTATAAGATAAGCTGCAGAATGTAGCGCTAAAAATATGTCCGCTTGCAGTAGTGTGAACCGCCTTCAGCTGTTAAGCAGGAGAAATGCAACCAGCGGCAAAGTATTGTGAGTAAAGTAAACAAAATATACAGTCGAACCTCGTTAGTGTGAACACTGTTAACATGAATTACTTTTAACATGAAGTGTTTCCACAATCCCCGTCAAAATGAAGATTAGTTTACTTATATGAAGATTAGTTATTGATAGCATAAATTACTGATATCATGAACAAATTTTTTATCCCTCTTGAGATTCATGTTAACGTGGTTTGATTGTATTGCCAAACTCAGAATATATAAAATTTAAATTTACAATGGATATAATTCACAATGGATATAACTCACCTTGATTTTAATAACTGGGCATTTAGACATTACAGGAAGCTTCTTTTATTCATGAAAATATCTATATCATGATGTTACTGTTATGATTGTTCTTTTCGCAAATTGCGGAATAGGTTAGAAAAAACCTATGTATACATATGTGTGTGTACTCGCTTAATCATAGTTAACAACTTTAGCTCCTTTTGGCTGACGGAGAAAGTTTTAATAGAATTTTTTTTTTTTAATTTTATCAGTGAAAACTGTTACAGAAAGGAAAAAAAAATCTATTAAAATTTTTTAGTAGCCAAAAATTAAAAAAGTTGGCAAACTACGCACTTCATCAGGTTAACTGATAAATATGTAATGCATTTTTCTAAAATATTTCCCGTATAAAACAAGGATTATTATATGACACATGCCGCCCAAAATAGCTGAAATTCGAATGATACATTCCCCATACACGTTTCGCTGCTTCCTTTTTACATACGTTGCCTCCAGTTCTAAACTTGTACTTTAATATTTCAGTTTTAAAAAATATATTTTAATTAAATTATAAATTATTCTAAACGGGCATCACCAAGCCTTGTCTGATGATTTCTACAGGCTTCTCGGTGTAATTAAAAAATTTTGTGCTTTCTTTTCTTTCTGCATTTGTCAATTGATGTATATATTTTTTAAAACAATTATTGTTTTGTGATCGTTTTTTTAAAACTTTTTTCTGCATTGTCACCTTTCTACCCCAAGCAACATGGATACTTTGTACAATTAAACATGTTAGTTATTAAAAAAATTATTTTTAGTTATAAAAATATATATAATTTAAATTTACAATGTATATAATTCACAATGAATATAACTCACCTTGATTTTAATAAATGGGCATTTAGACATTACAGGAAGCTTCTTTTATTCATGAAAATTTTTATAGCATGCTGTTGCTGTTATGATTTTCTTTTTTAACAATTTTCCCCTGCGTTATATTCATTTATGTATTACCTAAAAACTCTACCACAAATCTTGCAGAAATATAAAGATGATAAAAGAATAATTTTTCAGATTTTTTTTTTTTTTTTTTTTTTTCTTTTTCGAGGGCCTAAATTTTTTTAAAAAACCTCTATACTGGTCATTTTCGTTAAACGGTGGTTGTACAAATCTAAAAGAATAACACTTGGGGAAACTAGTCTTGCCTTCGCCTGCCTAGTGGCCTGTATATATATATATATATATATATATATATATATATATATTGTTATTTAATGTAATCAGGGTTTAACCTGGCAAAAAAATTACTTTAGCATTTTAGCGAAAATAGGCAAGCACTATTTTAGCTTTTTCGAAAGTTAATTAATTCTTTGGATACCATTGATTTCTTTTACTTAGCTTTGTTATCCTCAGTTTTGTTTTCTATTCCCTTTGTTCATTAATGATTTTAACCAAGCATCCATATTTGTGACTTTAAAAATATGAATCAGGGAAACTATGTTTTTATTTTATCAATAGAAAAAGAGGTATTCATATCATATGTGTAAAATGAAAAGCAATTTAAAAATTTAAGTAAAGTGTAGTGGTAGATAATCGTGAAATACTAGTGTTAAAAATGCTTCTATGAAGCAAATTCTGAATTCTAACATACTTTTAAATATTTTTGCATTTAAATTCAATCATTGAAAATTAAAAATAAATGCAAATTACTATATAAATAAGAATTCCCAAAAATTTCAGTCCTTTCGTAGTTTTTGCCTGCAAATATTACAAAAAAAAAAAAAAAAAAAAATCTGAATTATTATATAGAGATATTTTATACAGTTATCCAGTTTTAGCTTTTTAGCGAAATTCTGACCGACTTGTTTTAGCAAAATATAATACCTTTTAGCAAAATGCTAAAAAAACTAATGGCAGTTTAAACCCTGAATGTAATCATTTTAACCTCTTTTTAGGTTTTCTTTTTCTAATTTAGATTAATGTCTTGACCATATTTTGGCGGATTTTACCAGGGGTAGAGAAAGAAAACCATCAAATCGCCAAGTGTCCTTACATAGAATACATCTATTTATTTATTTATTTATTTTTTAGATATATTATTCATGCCAAATTATAAATAAAATTTATTTATTTTTTAATACATTTTTGCAATGTGGCGCTATTTTATCTACTAAATCATCCTTCTCAGATTATTTTATCATTTCTTCCAAAGCAGGGATAAAACATTATTATTTTTCAATACATTTTGTAGGAATGATCCCAGTTTAGAGCGTTAGTTTCAAGTACCATGGTCTTTTATTATCAAGAAAGTGAGAATTTAGGATATTTAGCGCTTTTATTACTATTACCAGATACACTAAAAATTTTATTTTTAAATTTAGCTTGAAAACTAGACTTGAAGGAATGCAAAGTCTTTAGAGTCGAATGCTTGTTTCTAAGAACAAAACAAAGCAAGTTGTCTTTTCTGGTTGCACGATTTTTCCTCACGTGGTAATATGTATAATGATATTTTTTATGACAGGGGAATGAATAAAGCCTTCCCCCTCTTAAAAAAAAGTAATAATTCTCTTGAATAAATAAATATGAAATGAAAATGTCTCTCTGTCTGTGTGTGACAAAATATTTCTGAAACTGTATCTCAGGAGGACCTACTGTACAAAATGTGGTACAAATTCATATGCAGTTGCAGCTTGACATGAATTTGTGTCTACCAACTTTTGGTAAAAATTGTTCATCAGGTATCTTCGCCATTTTATCTAAAATTTTAGCATATCGCCGTATAGGACAAAATTTCGTATAAATGTGCACAGTGAAATTTTTTTAACAAATAATTATGAGAAATATATATATATATATATATATATTTACAATAGAAATAGTCAACTGGTAAAATTTTCAATATGTGTATCTTTTAAAAGAAGTAGACGTTACCTTCAAAAAGAATGTTCAAAAGTTATCAATATTTTTTCATTTTTAAGAAATAATAGTAATAATAAAAGTAGTACTAAAAATAAAACTTAGTAAAAATAAGCATTCTTTAAGGTGTTATTTGTAGAGAATAAAACTGATTTTCTTTGTATATTTAATGTTATATTCCTCCTTGATGAAAATTATCTGCATTCATCATGAAAGCTAATTTTAATAAACAGTAATTATAATAAAGCATTTCTACTGAGTGAATTTGTATAGGAAAATATAGAAAGAAGTCACGTAGTGGCCACAACATACAAGTTTTTATTTTGTTTATGTATTAATACATAACTGTCAAACTCCTGATATGAACTTTTTAAAATAATTATAAAACCTAACTGGGTTTAAAATGTATCCTGTTTTGCAATAAATGACACACCATTTCTGTGACAATATTACATTAATGTCCATTGAAACATATTTACAAGCATCTGCAATATACATTCGATATAATTTTTACAATTTAAGTAAAGAGAATGCAAAACTGAGTACCTATAAATTAAAAGATTAATGTAAACAGCATTTACAACATTTAAATGTTAAAAGTTTAGAGAAACCTTGTACACGAGTAACCTGTATTTCTTAAGTTTATGAGAATATTGTTTCAATATTGATTTATTATCAGAGATATTTACTAAAATATATTTATTAGTTTGAATTAAATATTGCATATAAATAATTATCGTTCCCTTGGATTTATGTAAATGTAACGATTTATTATGCGTAAATAGTTACGTATGTAGCATGATCCCCCGCGTATAAACAGGTTTACAAAGCATCTTACAAAACGATTCATAAAGAATATTCTTTCTTTCTAAAAACACAAACATAAACTGCTACAAAATCTCCCCAAACAGTAACTCTTAATTTCCTTAATAACACATTCATAAGTGCTATATTTCCTTACATACAACTCGAAATTGTTATAAAAACAGAGTGTAGAAATTTAGAAAGTAGTGTTTGGAAACTCCTATCCTTTTGGATAATAAGCAATTTTGCACTTTAAGCGACTGGGGAATTAGGAAAATAGTGGGAGTGGTTTTTAAAAGAGAAGATGTTTAAGGAGCTAGTTATAAAGGAGCTTATTATAAAATTTCGTTAAATGGCGAAATGGTATAAATGAAGTAAATTATTAAGTATTCTGGATAAATCTGCCGGTTTGAATAAGTTGAATGAAACCTAAAATTTTCCTTTAAAAACACTTATATTTTACCAAATAAATTCTAAAATTTATATAAATATTGGTTAGTAAAAATTACCAATGTCAGTTTTTTATTCAAAACGATATAATACTCCAGTATACCTATTATATGCATTTATGGAGAAACACTGCAAACATTCTTTATAATTATGCGAAATATTAATTGTAGAAACATTAAATTAAAAGTAATGACTTTTGAAGAATGCGTATTTTTATATTAAATAATATGGTGTCTCACTCACACGACTTTCTTTTACCCTGAAACTTAATACTATAAATATTGGTGGGCGATTAAGAGGTGAGATAACGGGGACTCATATGTAAACCTATGTTAAAACAATTCAAATTAGGCTTCGGAAGAGTTTATATGATAATTAGTTCTGTGTGAGGGGGGCTACCGACCCCCTCAACCCCCCCCGTTTCATTAATGCACCTACATTTACATAGAATTTAATTCGGTTATTAAAAAATAATTCTGTTTTTAAAAAATAATTTATTAAAATTATTGTTTAAACAAATTATTTTTTATAATAATGCAGCGATTTCAATATTAGAGAAGTAGTATTACACCCGTTAGAAAAGTAGTACCCCCCCCTTCCCCCATCGTTTCATTACTGCACCTACATTTATATAGAAGTTAAATTTTTTTTAAAATTAAAAGTTCACTTAAAATTATTCAGACAACTTTGACACGTAACATTCCTTGGAACTTATCAGTCTTGATCAAACTTTTCTAGCAATAAACTTATATTAACTTGAAAATGCAACTTTTGGATCTCCTGAAATTATTCGTTTTCAAGTTACACTAAGAAACACATACAAAGATCAAATGTTATAAATTTGACTTAGGTAATCAGGAGACCTCAAAACGCGTAAATATACAAAGAAGAAGCGATGAATATTTAGCTTTAAAACATATATTATTTACCATATGTCTATGAGGAATTCATTTCAAATCCTGAGCAGCTTTCCAGGACATGATAAAATATTATAGTAAAGCACTTCCACTAACAATAAAAAAGAATGTTATCGCTTAAATATTAGAAGCCATTTATATCTTTTTAAGTTTATGTACAGACCACATGGTGCACCTAAATATGATCCTATAGTAATAACACACGGCACAACTTGAAATACACTTTCATCAATTTTCAACTATTGTCGCCCGATAACCTAGTTATTTTGTGCAGCCCTGCAAATGAACAGTGAATGATTTCCCAACCATATTCTACATGAGACATGTTTTTACGCATATAAAAAATACATATTCATTCCATTCGTTTTAGAGCAGTCTATAACTGTTAAACTCTACTTACATTCAATTTCCCCCATAGACGTAATGTATTTGAATTCTCTTGGGTATCTTGAATTACCTTGTTTGTCCCTATACACGAACCCTTTGCTCCATCTCACCGAAAAGCTTCGTATAGCATCCCTATATCATACACATTTAGAATACCAAGTTTGAAATTTCTGCTACTATTTGTTCTTGAGATATGCTGGTAACACACTTACAGACAGACACACAGACCAACCGCTAAGAACATGATTTTCGGATTCAGGGGACTTCAAAACGTGTAAATATAATAAAAACTCATGTCCGAAAATTTGACCCAAAAACAATATTTTCTCTACCTTATGGGTAAGATAAAGTAAAAACAATATTTTCTCTACCTTATGGGGAGAGAAAGTAACAATATTGTTTCCTTTTTTTATGCAGCATAAGCCATTTCAGTTGCAAAACTTGTCAATATCACATGTAAAACGATAATTAGTGAATTTTTAAAGCTATTTTTTTATTCTTTTGTCATATCTCAAAAGTCGGTAGCATACCAAATTTGAAGGCAATCCTTTTGCTTTTTCTACACTCTAAGAAATTTCTGTAAAATTTGAAGAGTTGACCGTTAAATTATATGGCTAGCTCCATTCGTCAAGTAAAAAATCCAATACCCGCGTTTGTAACAAATTTCTATAAAATTAGGAATCTGGCCATTTCTTAAAGGTGTTCCATTGTTTCAAAATAAAATAATAACAGATTTACGGACATAACTTTATTTTTTGGTCATTGCCTGGAACATTTTTTCGTCGATCCCTGACCGTAATCTATTGTTTTTTTTTTTTTTGTTTTTTTATTACAATGTAATTGCAAATGCTGTTTATAGAGGAAATTTACTCATAACTACCTTGCATTTCAAAAATTAATTTTTTAATTTCTAAGGCTTATCTCAAACTGCAAAACTAATTTTATACACTAAATTTTTATGATAGAAATAAATAGCACTCATCTCCATCAAAAGCGTTTAAACTTTAAAATGTATTTTGAAAACGAACAAGATTTGTCCGGAAATACTTTTCATCGCTTCATTTATATAATCGCTTCACGTTTTCCATGGAATTCGTGTTCAGAAGAATAGCTTTTGTTATAATTTAAAAGTTGCGATTAACGCTTTCTACACCTCCGATAATGGAAGCAGAGATAATTTAAGTGATAAGAATGCAGATGATGAAAAGTTTAACATATTAAAATTATGGAAATAATGTAAAGCTGTTTTAAAACTGAAGTTTAATGACTGTACAAAGTTTTATAGTGTAATACCAATTTATATTATGACGGACAAACTTTTTTTAAACTTAAAAAGTATATTTTCTTAAATGGTAATTTTTCTTAATACATTTTGTTAAAGTAAACATTTCTTAAATATTGAACATAGTTTTAATATATTTCAGAGATGTACCATTATTCCTATAACACTGAATATGTAAAGGTAAGTTTTACCGGTAATAATTTTTAAAATGATAACAACTTACAATATCGAAGAAGTGTTTGATAAAATATAGCAAATGATACAATTAAATATTTTTATGCTTTTAGGGTTAATTTCCACTGCAGTAGTTAAATAAAACGCAATTGATCATAATATTCTAAGCTAATGTAAACACTTTATGTTGTGCCTCTAAAAATAATTATAGCGATATCTTGGCAAAATATTTAAAATTCTTTAACTTTAAAATATTAAGAAAAAACATTAAAATCCTATTTGAAGAATGGACTTTTACGACCTCTTCATATCTCTCCGCTGCAGCTGTGTATTCAATAAATGAAGAGCAAAAAGTAATTTAAACCTAACAAAATTAAAGCTGTTAAAAATAAGGGGGATTATACTCCTCTCTTGTAACAAAATAAAAAATATATGATCTCCATTTTGACTTAACTATAGAATGATTAATGGTTCCATATTAACTCCAATAACGTGTCGGCGACATAACTGACGTCAATCTCGTGTCCTCAATACTACGCTAAACTGAGAATAATATTCGAAGTTAAACCCCTGAACTGAACTGGATTGAACCCAGAGTACGATTTTTAAATGCTTTTTTTACACAGGAAAATCAGTTTATATTAAAATGCAAACAAGTTTCCAACAAACATATTTTCATTTTATGATTGTCATGATTAACGGCTCTATTCACCAAAAACTTCAACTCTCGATTGAACACGAAAACATGAAAAACATATATGCAACTTTTCAGGAAAATTTTATGCATTACTTCTGCCATCTAGCGGCATTGTTATTTTCAGATTTTTTAAATGAAAGTAACCAATCAAACATTATATGACATTTTTGACACTAGATGGCAAAATCAAAGTGGTAAATTTTATTGGAAAGCTGTACTCTATATTTAGACGCCTTTAACGGCTGTATTCACCAATAACTTCAACTTGGTTGAACACGAAAACTTGAGAAGCACATAAAATCAGGTACAACTTTTCAGAAAAATTTGATGCGTTGCTTATGCCATCTAGCGGCATATTTACTTTCCATTTTTTAGCAGAAAATAACCAATCAAAGATTATATGAAATCTTCGTCGCTAGATGGCAGAAGAAGCTGGTCAATATTTTTAGGAAGCTGCACTCTGCCTTTAGACGCTTTCCAAATTTTTGCGTTGAACCGGGAGTGAATACGGCTGTAGATTGTTTGTGTTGAACCGGGAATTGAAGTTAATAGCTAATACGGCCGTTAGCAGTTTAACCCTTTATCTACCGCATTACGAAACAGACAAAAATGTATTTCAAGCTTGTTTATTTACTTACGTAAAAGTATTTTTTAAAGATATATGTAATAAGAATTATACGTAGAACCTCAGTCTAGTAGTTAGTACAGATTTAATGATGTGTTTTTTTAGTGTACCACTGGTAGACAGAGGTAAAAAAAGGTAATAGGAACTTAAAAATGTGTATTAACTTTTTACGTTCCTTTATTTTTTCTAAGATTGGTGGTAGATTCTTGTGATAATATAGGAATTAATTATAACACACGTGAATATGATGTGAAATGTGAAACAAAAACAGCGAGAGCATCCCATAAAATCCTTTTCTGGAATTTTAACGGCTACATGTAATGTCTAGTGCCGTGTAGTGAAATTAAAGGAGGGTACATATGTGCTATTCGTATAAATACTTTTGATAT
Organism: Salticus scenicus; assembly: GCA_963930645.1. Lineage (NCBI taxonomy): Eukaryota > Metazoa > Arthropoda > Arachnida > Araneae > Salticidae > Salticus > Salticus scenicus. The sequence continues at coordinate 25,007,471 of OZ005649.1, read as the reverse complement.
TTCTTCCATAAATCCGATTTTATACAAATGTTAATTCAATGCTTTTTTTTTTTTTTTTTTTTTTTTTTTAATACCGTCTGTAGTTAAAGGATTAAACGAAAATGTTCACTGGATGTTTGAAGTCGAAGTTCAGACACGATAGATGCTGTGAACGCATTTCGGAGGTTTAATAATAAATCATGGCATTAAAGAAATATTTATGGCATAAGGCAGATTATTGCTTGGTACAAATAACACTCACATGGAATAATTATGTTACAGCTTTATACATAACCCGGGTTTACCGGCATTGCCCAGGTTGAGTAAGTGTTTATAGAATTTTGAAATCAATGGAAAAACTGAACAAAGGTGTAAAAATGAAAGAGAAATGCACGAAAAAAATAGTTTCTAAAGTCCTTAATAAAAAATATGCTTCGTGTGCCCCACTGCCAGGTTTTCATCTTGTTTGGTTCTCCTTTGTCCATTTCTTCCAAACACGCATCACTGTTGTGACATTACGCTGCATGCGGGTTGCGATTTCTCGATACGAATATCCACCTTCTCATATATCAACGATGCGGCTTCGTACGAAATCCGTTAGTTGTTGGTACGACACCCTCCACTTTTGACGAGTCATACTGACCACCAATGAAACGTTTACAGCAGACAGAGGACGAATAACAGATTTACAGTCCTCTATATATCTAGAACAAACAACTGATAAGGAGTCGTCTCTCGTTCCACGCATGCGCAATTGCTTTGTAATTCTAATCATTTGCATGCATTACTTCTTTTTACATTTCCTGTAAGTTTGGTTCAATTTGCATAATCCTTTCATGGTGTAGCAATTTTCACAAACATGAGTGTATATGTAATAGAAAGTAAAAAACAGAAAAGAAGTTAAGTGCGGGTAATAAGGTCATCTTACAGATAAAATTTTTTTAGCAATAGAAGTAACCAATTTCAATTTAAAAGAAAAATAAAAATTATCTAAAATAGCGGATGTTTTTAGTACTAGAAAAAAAATAATTAAATGTACAATAATCAAGTTTTAAACCTGCAAGAGTTTTTTTTAATGTCTAGCTGATGAAGAAAACATGCCCATATGTACGTAATGTGATCATAGGTCAAATATAATAAAGATATTCATATTTAACGTATGAAAACACATCCTTTATTACAAAACAAAATTTAATTTTTGAAACTAAACAAACATTATTGAAAAGATAAATAAGAAGAAAATTTAGAAAATAATGTTCAGCAATTTTAAACAATTTTGACACAGAAAAATTGACACATGCTAACATAGATTTGATTTTAAAAAATGCCTAAAACCTGTAAAAAATAAATCGGAGAAAATTCATTAACTCAAAATTAATCTTCGCAGGAAAAATACGTTTAAAAATCTGAACATTTAATTTGACATCCCTCCTCTCATTACATTTGAAGACTTCAAGAAAACCACCTATCTATAAAATATTCCTGAGTCGAAGCTGCGCTACCTTTAAAAAAAAAACAACATCTTTAGAGGAAACTTGAGATATGCTGCGCAAAAATGACATTATATTCGTGCCGCCTGCACCTCATTAAACATAATGAGATTTCCAGAAATGCGGAGAAGGGTTTAATTTCCTAAGAAATTTGGGACTTGTCGTAAACGTGATTGAAAAAAGATTTTTTTTTTTTTTCATTCTTTGATATTGAGTATTTTTAAAAGTTGGAAGCATATATTTTCTCTAGAACATTGTTTCATTATATGATAGATTATATTACTATGCACTTTTAATTATTTGAAAGTTTACTTATACTATCACATAAACATTTTTTTTCAGTAGTAAAATTTTAATGGCTAAATTTAAATTAGTATAAATTTCTCATGTTAATGATCAGAAATTTAGTGAGAATTTCATGAGAATTTCATGAGATATTTCAGATGAGATATTTCGTGTATAGAAATTTGTTTGTTTATCACACATTGTTGTTATTACTACTTAATACATTTGACAATGTACATAACTTGATTTATTGTAATAGAAGATATACATAAATCAGAATTTCTTTGATAAATTAATTGTCTTTCGATTTATTTGAATTAATCAAAACTGAATGTTAAATAAATTAAAATAATGGATTTTAAAAATGTATATAATTTATAAAAATTATAAAACGGTTTCGACTTATATAATTATAGAACTAAATTAGCAGAGGAATAGCACATACAGTCGGTAACAAAAATGTCCGAACATTAGTAAAAATTCCTATGTAAAAAAAGTACACTTCACACGGTTTTGTTAAATAAATCTTTACAGAATCATGTTCTTACACTGACTAAGAACAGGATTCGACAAGGATTTATTTAACAAAACCGTATGAAATGTACATTTTTTACATAGGAATTTTTGCTAGTGTTCGGACACTTTGTTACCGACTGTACATTGTAATTTATAGTGTTGAAAAAAGAATTTATACAAAATTAGACTTATCAAGACCTCTAATATTATAAATTTTGTGTTTCATTTTCCAATTTAAATTCTTGCTATTGTGTTTTGCATAGCGGTTTGCTACGATTTAATCAAAAATTTCAAATTTGAGCTTATACAATAGGGTGTATCGAAATTTTGTTTTTTTTATATCAAATTTCCAATCGTGCGGAAAAGTTGCCTTATGCTATTGTTAGTATGTGTGCAAAATCTTGTTGATCTGAGTTAATATCTTCAGTTGCGTATGGGGTCGCTTATATAAAAATTCGTTAATTTTATCGTTTTTTTTTTTTTTTTTTTTTTTTTTGTATTTATTTTTAAAATAAGAAATGAGAATCCTTAGTTCCAATAGGGACGAAAATTTTCCATATGGTATCCTCAGAGCGTGTGCAGTTTTTTTATTGATGTGGGTCAATCAATGGCTTCAGTTGCCTCTACGGGTCACTTATCTGGTCAAAATCGCTCATTTTAATGATTTTCCTTCAACACTTCTACGACTATAATTCTTTTAATTATGGTTATTTCTATTCACTTTTTTTGTGTGTGTATGAACCAGTTATGCATTTGTGCAAATGTGCAACGCGTACATTGTTAAAAAAAAAAAAAAAAAAAAAAAAAAAAAAAACTCGTAAATTTACGTGCCTTCGCGCGTTTAATTTTTACGGTCACGATCGTTTTTTACCTACAAGACGGGCATGCCCGTATTTTCTGGTAGGACTTGATATTTTCCGCTATACCACAAGGTTCTTAGTAGTCTATATTTTGCTCGTAATTTATCATTTTGAATACCATTTTATAAATAAATCAATTTTTGTATTATTTCTTTGAAGATATGTGCTATAAACGATTAGTGAAGTTTATTATATAAAAAAGTGGTAAAAGACTGCTAAGAATCTTGTGGTATAGCGGAAGGTATCACATAACATCAAAAAATACGGGTATGCCCGTCTTGTAGGTAAAAAACGGTCGTGACCGTAAAAATTAAAAAGGCGAGAAAGCACGTAAACTTACGTTTTTTTTTTTTTTTTTTTTTTTTTTTTTTTTTAACAATGTACGCATTGCACATTTGCGAAAATATGTAATTTGTTCATACAAAAAAAAAGTGAATAAAAATAATCATAATTAAAAGAATTACAGTCGTAGAAGTGTTGAAGAAAAATCATTAAAATAAGCGAATTTGGCCAGAAAAGTGACTCATAGAAGCAACTGAAGCCATTGAGCCATAGCAATAAAAAAATTGCACACGCTTTAAGGATACCATATGGCAATTTTTCGGTCCTATTGGAAGTAAGGATTCCAATTTCTTATTCAATATATATATATATATATTGGAAAAACGATAAAATTAACGAATTTGTATATAAATGACCCCAGAGGCAACTGAAGATATTAACACAGATCAACAAAATTTTGCACACATACTAATAATAGCATTTGGCAACTTTTACGCACTATTGGAAATTTGATGTAATTTTTTTTTTTCAATACACCCTATTATAAATCGATATTTAAAACAAGTATCTCTTAAATATAAAAAAAAAAAGTTGCACTTCGGGAGTGCCGACAGAAGTGAAAACGTGAACAATTACGTGTGTATTTCTTGAATCGTCAGGAAATATTTTATTGTGTAGGAAATACTTTTAAATGAAGTGTTTTTTTATTCATTAATATAAACTACTACTACAAAAATTATATTACAATTTTATTTCATGCGCTAACTGCAATAGAGACAGTGTCCGGAGATGAGAAGTCGTGTAGAGCCGCACCAGATTGTAAAAACGTGAGAAAAATGGCGGCTTTGGCCTTTCTCACTGTTTTGTGAGGTCTAACTGCAAAAGAGACATTGCTCGGAGATGAGAGAAGTCGTGTAGAGCCGCACCAGATTTTAAAACAATACACAGTATATAATTACTAATACTTCACATTAGCAAGTTAATTGTATGATACATTATTTGTATCATACAAGGATGGAAAGCGTTTCGATGACGCGAATTCAATGATTTTTGTTCACCCAAAAGTTTTCACTTCAAATGGAAAGCGTCAGCTGACGATGACGGGAGTTCAAAGATTTTTCTTCACCCAAAAGTGCTCAACGCGCCTAAAGAAGTTTTCACTTCAAAAAGAAAAAGAAAAAACTGTTAATGTTATGACGTAGTTATTCTCCAATCCGATATAAATAGAAATAATCTCGTGTGGACCTCACACAACTTTCTCTTACTCTGAAATTTAACATTATAAATACAAATTGGAGATAAAGGGGTAAGATAACGAGTAATGTTACATAAACTTACGTTGAAAACAAATAGGCTTCAGAACAGCTTTATTTGACGAATGATTCTGTGTGTGTGTGTGGGGGGGACAAACCCCCTCCTCAATCTTTTGTTTTATTATTATACCTATATTTATATAGAATTCAAATCTGTTATTAAATTTAGAAGTTCATTTAAAATTATACAGATAAATTTCAAAAGTACCATTCCTCGAAACTTATCAATCTTGATTAAACTTTTCATGAAACAAACTTATATAACTTCAGAATAGAACAATTTGAATTGCCTGAATTTTTTTGTTTTTAAATTACTCTGATAAAAGCTGAGAGAAAGAATAAGCGTTAAAAACTTGACTTTGGTATTCAGGAAATCTTGAAACTTGTAAATATATATATATAAAAAAAAAAAAAAAAAAGAAAAAAGAAAAAAAAAACGAAGCGATGGATATTTAACTTAAAACAATACTTCGTTTACTGTATGGGTATGAAGAATTAATTTCAATTCCTGAGTAATTTTCCTTCATAAGGTAAAATATTACAGTAAAGCACTTTCAAAAATTATTTTTATTACAATTATTTTTGTTACAAAAATTATTTTTATTCCAAAAATTTTATTTATTACAGTAATTATATCATTAAGGCGTTTTAATGGATTTTAATGGATTAACACGATAAACATAAAAACGCATTGCTATACCACAATCCCGCAGCGTTTCCAAGCAGCATGAGTGGCCTGACGGAAACTTCTTTAAGAATTTGCGTGGCGCTCAACGTGTTAATTGAGCTACCTTCAGGAAAGCGATTTCCATTTTTTTTTTTTTTTTTTTTTTTATACCACAGTTTTATCACAAAATTTCCGATCCTATTAGATCTCGAAATTCTCTGTAAAAAAAACGATCAAAATTTCTGTATGCTAATAGTGATTTGAAAAAATGGTTTCTGTATCCTAGTCAATTTCCAATTAACATAATTTGCTTAATGTCATCGTGTTTATTGCATAATGTATTAGAATTTAATGGTGATAAAACAAACCATGAAACACCAATTAATCTTAATTTCGGTAAACTATGAGATAATTAATAGATAGTTTAAAAAAGATTATTAACTTTGAATAGAAGGTTGAATAATTTATGCTAAGTAATGAAAAAAAGCCTCTATTGTTGTCTCAGAGAGAACTTTGATAGGATGAGCTGAATGTTTCCGATTAGACTTTAAGTCTGAGTATGTTTCGCTCAGTATAAAATAAATCAACCTCTTACTAATATTTCATAATTAGTTTTTCCTAAGCTTCTGCAACATTTTAAGTTGCACATAAACTATGGAGTAACAAGTAGTTCATTATAAGTTCATATTAATTCATTTGACTCGTAAAAGTCATTTCAAGTATTAGCAAGTACAAAAAAAAAAAAAAAAAAACCTTGCATTTGTATAAATGTTGATGCAAATTTAATTATATAAAATCCCCCACGATTTTATCGTAGTTTCGTAGAAAGAGTGCTTATTTTATATAACATTTCACATTTTATTTTAGATATTTATGTTGAAATAATACTTCTAAATATTTATAATCATCATTTTACATATTTTACTATACACTGTATTTTCTACTCATAACAGGGGTAATGTAATTTATTTAAGAGTAATATCACAATACAAGAATTATATGTAGCTAAGGATTAAAAAACATGAGTGAAACAAACTGTGTTTGTTTTATAAGAAGTAGTTAGTATTTTGCCAAAGAATAAGCACCACCTAAAATTTAGATATATTTTTAATAATGACTTTTATGCTTTATTAAGTTGTTACAGTTAAAATTAGTTATTTCAAATACATGTTTTTTAATGCAATTTTGTACTTTTGAATATTATTCCATTTCATATTTGAATGATGACGAAATCAATTTTAAACCAATTCTAAACAAAGCTGGAAATGCGCAGTTACAGTAAAAATTAACTTTTTAAATTTGATGAAACGCATAACGACTGCCATCATTTCATACAATATAACATATTATATCTGAAAATATCTGACGAAATAAAACAGTTGTTTACTAAAATAGGTTCTTGAAGAAAAAAGTACACTTTTCTCTTAAGTGCTTCATTCACGATAATTCTTTCCAGAAAAAGCTTTTTAGATTTCAAAACATAATATCTATGCAGCATATTGTGTTCCCTTTTCCGAATGAACGCTCATACAGACATAAAAACTCTATATGTGAAGAATTCTGCATTCTGATGGGCGTAAAGCTTTTTTTTTTTTTTTGTAAAGCGCTGTTATTTTCTTCCTCACAAAAAGTGCTACGCCGAAAATGACATTGTAACACATCGAGTGTATATCATTAAACCTGATGAGCTCTTTAGTTACGAGAAAGAGGATATACAATTCAAAGGCAAATTGGTCGTAAAACGAAAATAAGATAAAATAAAAGAGTTTCAAAATTTCATTACTGAGATTTTGGAGAGAAAATAGCTGAACTAAGTTTCATAAAATGTTTTAGAACATATTGTTTCTTTGTTAGCGAAAGTTTTATCGTGAAAACGTTTTGCAAAACAATGACTACTACTTCAAAGTTACAACATTTTTTCAGCAGTATGAAATGTTTTTAAGTGTGAATTTAAATTACTTTTCTAGGTGTCACTTTTTTTACTTTTTCTTACCCATATATATAATAAAGAAAGGTTTTTTTTGTCAAGTTTTTGAAAGTGAGTTTAATTATACTTACACGTTTTACGGACCTCAGAATAAAATATAATAATAATAATAATAATAATAATAAACATGTTTTTAGCCGTTGGCCTCTCTCTCTGTATGTTTATTTTCTAAGCATATCTCAAGAACATATGGCAGCATAAAAGCCAAATTTAGCGTTTTAAATATTTTTCATGAGAGACACTACGCTAAACTTTTCGTTTATATCAAACAAATGGTTCGTGGGACATCGAAGAGAAATCAAATACATTACGCCTATTGGCGAACATTTCAGGTAAATACAGATTGACATCTATAGGCTGCTCTAAACAAAAAGAAATGAACATACATTTATTTATATGAATAAAAGCATATTTCTTGTAGAATATGATATGAAAATTATTGACTATTCGTTTACAGGGCAATTAGAATATAAGGGAACGGGATGATACTTGGAAATTAATAGAAGTGCATTTCAGGTTGTGCTGTATGTTATTAATATAGGACTATATTTAATGTTAGCTTTTGGCCCTCTTTAAATATATAATTGTACTTGACATCGTTTTTATTTCAAGTCCTTAATATACTTAATCTATTATAAATAGAAGTTATTGTCTTTTAAATTCATTAAATCTTTATTAAAGTGTAAAATAATTGCATTACTTACGTTATTAACTTTAATATGTAATTTTTCCGAAGTACCGCGTTGCAGTTACTTCGGGTTTGTTTACGTCGCCATCTTGGTTTAGTCCGTTGCGATATTAACTCTTCGCTACTGAACTTTTAGTTTTCACCGTTTGGTGGCGCCTTTTTAAGTTTTGAACGCTCACAATCAATCGTTCAACCACCTATTTTCTGATTGGTTAGTTATGTGGGTGTTTCATGTTTACGGTGAACCGCACGGATATTTTTGGCAGATGATAGTATAAATATGAATTAATTTAATAGAATATTGCTTTTTGCTTTTTGCTCTTTTGTTATCTTTGTGTTTGACTGCTGGTGGTAAGGCTTAATTATTGGCCATGATGTTGTTTTTTTTTTGTTTCATTAACTGAACTTAAAGGAAACATGTATAAGAGTTAATTTTTCTTTGAAATAGTAATATGAAATAGTAGTTCTTTGAAATAGTAAAGTTTGAAAGGTTATTCTATTAAATAGCCTATTGTTTGTGCTGAGGATGTGGACTTGTTTTCTTGGCTCTACTGGTTTACCGGAATAAGACTAATGGATGTGACATCATCTCTTGATAATAGTCAGTTTCTCTCCACATGTTTTATATATTAAATTTAAATAGCAGTTTATTTTTCTCTTGTCTGTAACGATGTTTAAAGTTTTTCCTAGTAGAATAGTTAAGCTGTGATATATTTATGATGTTACTTTATTTTTTACTTGTTATTAATATTTAATAAACGTTAGTTGTTTCATATAATTTTTTGTCTTTATTGCCTCTCACTGTCAACATGTTATCACTACCTTAGTTTCCAGTTGGCTTCCATTGTCATTTGCTGCTTAATATAACCAGTATTAGTTTAGTTGCTGTAAGGTAGTAAGATTCCTTATTTAATTTGAGGACTGAACAGCAACAGTTTTTAGCTAAAATATATTTTAGGCTTACATTTAAGAACACAGTGGGATGTGTACATAATTTTTAGAAGACAAACAGGAATACTTATAATTAAGCAAAAAAAATATAAATAATTAAATAAATAACTGAATGTCATTGGGGGTAGTGCTTACTATGATATTTTATCAGGTCAAGGGAAACTCATCAGGAATTAAAATTCATTCCTCATAGCCATACGATAAATAAAGTATTTTATATAAATATTCAGCGGGTGTTTTTGATTAATTACGCATTTTCAGGTTCCCTGAATATTAAAAACAAGTTTTCAATGGCTGAGCTTTGTATATGACTTTCATAAGCATAACTTAATATCAAATAATTTGCAGGCAATGCAAATGTTGTATTTTGAAGTTCATACGAGGTTGTTACTTTAAATTTTATGATAACGAAATGTTTAAGTTTTCTATATAAATGAGGCACAATGTTAAAACATGGAGTTGATCTCACACAGAATTATTTGATTATTTGTCAAATAAAACTGCTTCTAAATCTAGTTTAATTTTTTTTAAATTTGTATACAGTACTTGTTATCTCACCCATTAATCTGTAATATGTCTTTATAGAATTGATATACGGGGTAAGAGAAAGTTGTGTAAATACCACATTGGATTATTTCAAAAATAGACGCATGATTTTAGATTTTACAATTTTAAAAGTTTTGATTGCTCAAAATGTCTTCTGTGTTTTCCGAACTGTGTCACACACATACCTTTCTATACATCGCAACCACAAGTTATTAATCATTCTTTTTTTGTTTAAATGTTCAAAGAAGTAGGAAACTGATTTTTTTAACCGCAATACAGGGTGACAAGAAATAACTTGGACGAAGTTTCAAGCCAAATATCTGTAACTACCACCATCGCAAACTCATTTTGAAAGATGTTGTCTTACCTTGGTCGCAAAAGTTCTTTGAAAACAAAAGATGGACCTTCCAACAGGAGCACCTGCACACAAAGCTAAAGGCACTCAAGATTGGTACAAGACAAATTTTCCTGACTTCATTGGACCTCAAGAATGGCCACCGTATTCCCCAGATTTGAAGCCAATGTATTATTCTGTTTGGTCCATTTTGGAAACAAGGGAGTATGCTAAACCTCATAAAACTTTGGCATCCCTAAAGGAATTCTTATGCAAGGAATGGGATAAAACATCAGTAAGTAAGTTGCGGCCCATAGCGGAAAAAAATGTGACACGTTTAAAACTCTGTATTAAGGCTAAAGGTAGCCACTTTGAAAATTTGTAAATAAAATAGACAAAATAATGTATTCATATTTATTGAAGTTTGGTCGTAATATCTTCATTAGCATTAATGTTATAATGTATAATGTGTGTCCAAGTTATTTCTTGTCACCCTGTAAAAAAAGTCCAGCAAGACATAAAAATATACATATAATTTTTATTAATTCTAAATTCATTTTTTGATTTGTATGTATCATTTTGTTATTTTTTAAAGTTTAAAAAGATCTTAATAAAAATGTCGAAATATGTATTATGTATATCATTAGCCATATAGAGGGTGATCGGAAAACGTCTGGTCGAAATTTATAAGGGTTTCAGGGGACGAATATACGATGATTGGCAATATCATTCGTGTCCGGGAACGTTGCATGAAGGTTATAAAGGGCATTGTGTAGAGTAGTCGAAACAAACCGGAAATGCTGGACTTTTTTTTTTTTTTTATGATGTCAGATGATATCATCTAGTTCAGCATTCGTGAATCGTTGCATGCTGTAGTAAATCAAAGCGAAGAATGCGAGCTTCCTGTATTAACTGGATTAATTTTACTGCCCTAAGCAGTGCCCCCTGCTAATTTCCCGTGGCGTTTCCGGACACGTGAATGCGATATTCTGAATGTGAGGTAGTTGTACAGCGAATCTTTTTATATTCATCCCCTATAACCCCATTAAACTTCTAATCACCAATAAATTTTGGTCAGCTATTTTTCGGTTATCCTGTATATACAAAAAATCGGACATAATTAAGATTATTTTATATAAGGATGTCAAAGATTTGAGGTAATACCTTATGTTTAATTTAAATTAAGGAATTTTCAACACAGTTCAATAAAAATTTAATAAAATGAAAGAGGGGAGGGAAGTCGAGCGCATAATAGGATGTTGGTGTCAATGTTAGGGATGAGGTTAATTGACTAGATGACTGGTTATTATAAATGTGCATCTTATTTATTTTTTTTACTTTTCCAGCAAAGAAAAATATAACTTTATAACGAGTTGCACTCAAAATTAAAACCAATTATTGCGTTAAGGAAGGTACAAAAAGAAAAAAAAAGAAAAAAAGAAGTAGGATAGAGAAGTTGTGTGACATGGAATTCTCTACGTGTATTTCTAGAACCAAACGATAGTTTTGCAAAAAAAAAAAAATAATAATAATAAAAAGACAATCTCAAGAAATCGATAGAGAAAAAGATATTACTTTTAGAATTTTTAATGTAAAACTATAAGCATTTTTTACGCGGAAAGAATTTCAGGGATTTAAATTTTGAAAAGAGCAATGAAATAGAAAATGAAGTTCAATAAAATTACGTGTTTTTGTGAAATACAGAGAAAAATCTTTTTCACTTAAGCGCATTAGATTAAACTTAGAAATCATATCTAAAATTTGAAATCTCACTTGAATAAATCCAAGGAAAAAATCATGCATTAAGATAAGCCATTTATTTTAAGATATGTATTCGAGACAAATATAATTTCCTTCTATACTTTATTGAAAGCAAAATCATTAAATGAAATCATATTTCTTACATCTGTTATTGCTTGCAGTAAATGGAGCTATGTATTAGAGAGAGAGAGAGAAAAAAAAGAGCTTACACCATTTATTAAAACGGAAATCTTATGAGTACTTGTACTTTAAAAAATTGCACGTACTTTAATGTTATACACTTTTTTCCTTCAATATTTGAATTATCTTCTTCGGAAAATTAAATATTTAAATGCTCCAGTACTTGCAGTGTAAACTCTAATATAAATGATTTCTCGATGTATGCATCATATTAAGTTTACAGAAAATTTTTTTGGTATGTAAGCAATTTGTTATTTTTTGACTTCTGACTACACTATTTTAAAAAAGAGTATACAATATGTATAGTAGTGGGTAAGGGTAGTCGTATGGTTGTTATATACCAGATATTCATTTTCTTTTTATTGTTTAAATTTTGAATATAAAATATATTTATTTTAGTTCTTTTATAATGAAAGGTTATTATGTATATATTTTCGGATTCTCATTCTATTTTTTTTTTTTTTTTTGTGTGTGTGTGAGTTTGAAAATGAATTGCGATATATTTTAATAATTTGATGGTTGGTTGGTTGGTTGGTTCGGTTTAACATTGCACTAGTACTGCGCTATGGATAATTGTCGACGGTCTAGGACGTACCCCTAAGGATGGTCCGGAAACATGCCATTGATTCTTCACGGAGGAAATTTTTAATAATTTGAAAAACTTAATTATAAGCAAAATTGAACATTAATTTCAAAATATGCTTTATAAAAACAGCTTTTATTATTATTATTATTATTATTTTAATACGCAAAAAGATTTTAACTGAAATAGTGAAAACGCCTAAATAAATAAATGTTTCAACTTCTTTTGAAAATTCCTTTGACTCTTTATATTCTAAATTATCTTATTTTTGGAAGAATAGTTTGAAACTTTTTTATTATATTCCTTTATGCATGAGAAACATCTCATATTAAATTTAGAAAACCGTTATATTTTTTTTTTTATTTATTATTATTATTATTATTGTTATTATTTTATATTGGGACTTAAAAATCCCGATTTTTTTTTTTTTTTTTTTTTTTTTTATGGGACTTTAAAGTCCAGGTGGGATACAAAGGGTTAAAACGTTCAAAGATTATGTGGAATTAATAAATGTTTCATTATTACTCGAGTTTATGCTCTTTGTACATTATCTGTACCAAGAAATACACGGTTATGTACAAATCTAAAAATTAACTTTCATATGCTTAACTCAATATAGATGACTTTAAGCTTTGAATATCAGACGTAAACGGTTCAAAATAATTATAATAATAATAATAATATTAATCATAAGATAATTGCAAACATGAATCCTGAGAGTTTTAATGTTAAAGTTTGTTACATTGTAAAATTATGTTGAAATTTAAAAAAAGAAAAAAAAAAAGTGACAAAGCTTTTAAATACACTATTTTTTTTTTTTTTTTTTTCACATATGCAATTAAACTCCATCCAAATACTTAATTTTATACCATTTTTCTGAAAATTAAAGTTCAAATCTGATATATAATCGACAAATTATTTTGACATAAGTTAAAAATACTTATGTTATAATGAAATTTAATACTTTATAAAAATATGTTTTAATTTGAATTGAAATGAAACTATATTAATTATAATTTTGCTTTAATATCTTATTAAATTTGATTGTGTTGCTCTATCAAACAATTTTTATATATATATATATATATATTTTTTTTTTTTTTAATAGTCAGAATACGAGACCGTTAATTGTTAAAGAAATAACTTTTTGTAAAAATTATTTTTCTGTTTACTTTCTTCCACATCAGAAGAAATTATTGGATTTCTGAAATTTTTCGACTTATGGTTTTCGATGGATTAATACGTTTTTAGATAGCTCGAATATATTATAACCATTTTTAGATAGTGCCCGTCTGTTACAAAACTTTTGGGGTCGTTGTATCTCACAAACAAATGGGCAGATTTAAACAGGAATATATATTCAGTTAGATCTTAGATTAAATCGGTATTGAATAGATTTTGAGACATATCGTCGAACAGGTACGCTGTTATGATGCAATTTCCTGGAAGATTGTATCTCAGCTTCAGTAGTTTATAAGTTCATAGAACTTAACATGTCATGACGTAAAACTCCATTAATTCAGCTTAGGTGCACTAAGAAAAAATTCTGTAACTGATATCAAGAATCTAGTTTGTGGCTAGATTGTAAAAATAGTTCCATGTCATCCTTTAAATTCTAGTCCCCTTTGAAAGCGAGTTCTAGAAACCTCTATTAGAATTCTAGAGCGTTTGCCTATATCATCGAGGTCTAACTTATTTAGAAGTCTCTGCAAGTAAATGTGTATACAAGAGGCTAGTTTTAGCAACTATAATGTTGGATTATGACCCAATTCTAGAAAATCAAGCGACAACTTCTCGCAATGCAAAGGATTCAGGATATTTAGAATATTCAGAATATTGTATCACCTTCTAGAAATGTATACCCTAGAAATTCTCGATCATTTCGTCTCGTCCGCTTATTGGCGTGCCTTATATGCATAGCTCAGAAATATATATTTCTATTTAGAAATATTTATTCATGAATTCATCAACCGTGAATATTCATTTTAAGTAAATTGGAGTGTAAAGGTTGATATTTTTATTTACCAACTATGTGAAAAATACAAGAGCCGGGAATCGAACCCGGGCACCTCCGCTTAACGCACGGAGACTTCGTTGACTTCGCCAACGAATATTATGTGAGAAATGCCTAGCTGGTTGTCAGCCAGGGTAGCTCAGTGGTAGAGCATCCGTGCGTTAAGCGGAGGTGCCCGGGTTCGATTCCCGGCTCTGGTATTTTTCACATAGTTGGTAAATAAAAATATCAACCTTTACACTCCAATTTACTTAAAATATATATTTCTAGTTTAGGGATTTAGAAACTGACCACTTTTCGTTATAGATGAAAGCGGTATATATTTTTTTTCTCAGTGTGCATATCGGGTATCAGTTGGTGGTGCTGAGCTACGATTTAACCGCATTTACAGAAAAGAAATCTTCTAATTATTGTGACATATAAATGCACCAAAATTGGTATAGGAGATAGATATTGAAAAACTATACTGATTCAATTTATTCAAATCACACGATCAACTGATTGGAAGAAAATAATATTTAATGAAATTTTACTTTTCCGACTGAGTGAAAATAATGCCTGGACCGGGAGTCGAACCCCGGAGTTTTCTGCCTAAAGGTTGTCTGAGTGAGTAATGCCGACTGGTTGTCAGCCTGGATAGATCAACTGGTAGAGCCTTGACCTTGTAAGTCAATGTTCCGGGGTAACTCAGTAAACTAAAGAAATTTTTTATTTACATAGATTTTTTTTTTTTTTTTTAAATATGTTTTCCTTAGTCGAAAATGTTACACTTGCAGCATAGTTACAAATTAAACACACCTCATCACTTGTCTCAGTAATGATTTTAAAGAACGTATTCAAAGAAAGCGCGATAATGAGTTACAAATTTGATTTAAATCGAAAGCGATTTTTTTTTTTTTTTTTTTTTTTTTTTTATTATTAAATGACAATTTCTATTTTCTAATTTGAAATAACTAAGAAGCAAAAAGTTTAAACGTATGGATTTTTATGGATTTTTAAAAGAAAAACGTGAGCTTTCGGCAAAGTAATGATGACTTCCTTTAAAGAAAAGTGCATCGAAATTTGGGACGAAATTTTGGAATGTGTTTAATTTATTATACTGAAGAAACGATTAATCAATTATCTTTTAAAAAAAATTATTAATATTGATTATTAATTCCCTTATTCATTACTTTTTGAAATCTCTTTCCAAGCTTTTGTGGACGAGAATCAGATAATAGCAGATAAAAAAAAAAAAAAAAAAAAAAAAAAACTTTAGGTATTCCTTTTAGAATACCATATTAAGAAAGGAAAAACAAGGAGTTTTCATCAGTTGTGTTTAACCCTTTAAGCGTCGTAGATATACATATTTGATAGTAGCATTTACAGCACATTGAATTGTAGGAATAACATAAAATTTAAATTACTTCAACACAAATATGTATTTTTTTTAATACAGTAACGTTTTACCCAAAGTTCAAAATAAGAAAAATCTGCTGACAGCAAAATGTTAAATGCTCATAAATGAATATCACAAATTGAACGTCGAGTCTTCTGATTTGTAAATTCAGATAATGTGTAAAAAAAAAATATTTCTTTAAATATCATGTGTTCTCACACGTTTATAAAAGCTCAAAAATGAAGTAAGATGTTGAGTTTTCTGATGTGTAGATTCAGTTGTTTAATTAAAAATAATGAGTAAAATAAATATTTTTTTAATCTCATCGGTTCTAATATGTTTTGTAAAAGTTTAGAAATGAGTATCACAAATGAGATGAGTCTACTGATCTGTAGATCCAAAATTTAAATGAAAATGAAGAGTTATAACAAACAAACAATACATATGTACACACACACACACTCATATATATATAGGAATCGCCTTTTTAAAATACCTTAATAGCTCATATACTCACATGAGCAGAAATAGAGTGTAATTTGCCGCTACATCTGCTATAACTTGAATTAATAGCTGCAAAATAACTATGATAGTTTTGTTCCAGGATAATGAAAACAGAGAAATTTAAACTAGAAATTTGGATATATCATTGCTAGGTATATATTGCAACAGTTTAATTTTCAAGTTTGTAAAAGCGGAATTGGAAAAGAAATTATCTTTGCATAAATAATCATAATTATTTTAAAAGATAATTAAAAGATTTATTTTGAAAAAAAAATAGAGTTATTATTTTCTTTTCATATTTATGTCATTTTTGATAGCTAAAAACTCCTATGTTAAACAGATTTACACAGTTTTTAATTATTTTTAACTACATAATTTATGTTCCGACTGTAATTGATTTTATCCAATATTCGACTAACAATGTCGAAACAAATGTCGAAAAAAGATTATTTTAATTTTTGTGTAAACAAAATTGCTTTCAAAGTTAGGATTTATTCTTTTTTATCATGCAGTAATATCGCATCGTTTATTTAAAACAATGTAAAAACACGATAAAAAGAAGTACATTCTAAATAAGAGGTTCCAAAAGCTTCAAATTCACAGTGAAGCTTGTGAATGTTATTATAACATTTAAATGTGAAATATTTTCATGACAGTTTTTTTATTTTATTCTGTCGTCATAGAAATTTTGAATAACATAATATGTGATTCAAGCAGAATTATTATTTTTTTTTTTTTTCATTTATTCACACAAAATTATGAAAAGCATGCTATGAGTCATACTGTATTCCGCAGAAATGTCAAACGTTGCGAAGTTTTAAAAGCGTATTTCTAATTTAGGATATTTTAGTTTTATCGGTTAATTAGTTGGAATTGGAAAAGTTCGCTACTTTAGTTACAGTGGACATTGCCAAGTTTAGTTTTCGGTAAAGTTTTCGTGTGTGGTTGATTCCAAAGGTATATTTAAGGAAATTGTCATAGCAGATATTAAGGTGATACTCCAGTAATGACCTATTTAATTAGAGAGTTTTTTAAAATAGTGGCGCTCAATTTTGGTGAATGTAGTAGTTTAAAAGTGGAGTTCAAAATTGAGACTGTTGGGTAGAGCAATCTTCTCGGCAAGCTGCTCTAAAACAAATGAGGGCTTATCTGCCAGGAAGTTACTTCAAGTAAAGATGTATATTATTTGTACAATTATACTTTACTTATCATCAACTATTTTAGTGCACATACACGTTTAACGCATTTCTTTTTGACATATATTTTAACTCAATATTTAGTACATCGGGGTAGTCCTATTCACCAAACCTTCCTTTTTGTGCTAGAAAAAATCTTGCTGAGATTTATAATCTTCGTTATTTTTCGTGCAATTCTCGATTTCCTTCATATAAAGTCGTAATATGTTCACCTAAATTCAACCTCACTAATACTTTTAGTAGATATTATGTTTCTACTACAGATTAAAAAAAAAAAACTTTTCGTAATTTAAGCTTTTTTTTTTTGTAATTTACCAATTCTTTCTAGTAAGTCTGTTTTTAATTTACGAGTTTTTTTTTTATTCTTAATAACTTAATATCTTCATATTTTACGGTGATTATTTTTGTTTGGCTTTTCTAGTTTCAAGCATTCTCATTTGGTGACTAAGTTTCGAATAACATTACTGAAGCGTAAGAAAAAAACATCATACAAAATATTTTATGCTATGATATATATGCAAAATATTTTATGCTATTTTATTTAATATCATGCATTAGAGTAATTACTTACTTTTAATCCTGTGAGGAAATTTCAAGTTGTTTGTATAATAAAGAGCAATTCAACTTACCTGAAAGAAGAGAAAAATTATAAATTTATGATAGTTTGTATAGAAATAACTATAAAATAATAATGTACCATTTTACTTTAAATAAAGAAATTTAAATTCTAAATTTAAACTCAGAAATAAGAAACTCTTGATTGTCGTACAGGCTTACTATTATTACTATTTTTATTTGATAAGAATAACCCAAGAATACCACCCTATACTCAAAAAATAATCAGGAATATCTGTATGATAAAAAACTGTCTTTGTTCTTTAAAAAGTTATTTAATTAATGCAAATGTATTTTTAAGGATAATATAAAATATTGAGAGTTAACGATACAAATTAGAGCTCCTACGAGCAGTGACAGTGACAACAGACCCTGCCCGAAGCTCAAGTCTTTTCGGGTTTTTACCATGGCATGTCGATAGCTGTCCACTTTCAGTCCATAATATTATTTTAACTTGTTGAATTCTTTTTATATAGTTCATGTGATTGCCTTGATCTAATTGCGTTCAATATCTAAATTACAATGCATTATAGCGTATTGGGCCCTGTTTGGTCCCTATATGACTTCTTTATTTTTACAAATATAATAGAAAGATGTAAAAGAGAAAAGAAATAAAGAAAACTGAGAGAGTAACCATGAACATAGAGGCATGTCATTGTGTGTTAAATACTGGGGGAGCAAGAAGAATATGAAAAATAGCTTTGATTGTCATTAAAAATATCTTAAAATGCCTTCTGCAAAGTGATAAACAAATATACACCAAGCTTATACACTCCTTCTCATAATTATAAGGACACCCATTTTTTTATGTTAACTAAACACTGAACATCATTATTTAAACAAATATATTTTTAATTAATTTGAATTTCATTAATAGACTATATTTAAAAAGTTTTATCGTTTTTCTATCTTAAAAAACTTTAAATATGGTAAAAAGATGATTTTTCAGGTGTTCACAATTATAAGGACAGCTCGAATTTTAGTAATTTTTTTCAGTTATTCTTTAAATTAATATTGTATAGGGTCTCTTTTTAGGGTTAAACAGTCAGACATTCTCTCTGGTATATATACATACATTTTTCTTTTAATATTCAGTTTCAATACCATTTCATATAGCATATATGATATTCTTAATACATTTAAACTATTTAAAATTGCTTTCCACTTGCATGCACTTTTCTAATATCATAAGTTAAGGTTTTTTCAACTTTTAGGCCATGGGAAAGGCAATAATACAGAAGTTTCTTTCTTCAAACTATTTCCTATTGCTCTAAAAGTAGAGCAAAAATGTAAGTCTTGTTGAAAAAAATATTATTACCCCCCAAAATCTAACAAAAATCTGATAATTCCACGTTTAAAATTTGCGGATATTCTCTTGATGTTCATAATAATAGAAAAAAAATTACTAAATTCATTCTGCCTTCAGTAGAAACAGCTCCCCAGAGCACCATAGATCCACCTTTAAAATGCCCGATTCATATCTGCCTTAAAAAAATCTGCTCTGTCTTTCGCTATCTTCAGATCGTGCCAGTAACTGTTAAAACCATTTGGTTAATCAAGAATAAAATGTTTTTCATCCGAAAATGCAACATTTTACCATTTAATATTGTATTTATTCAAATTTAACACAGACGTTCTTTCCCCCATTAAATGCTGATTGATTATTTCAGGTTTTTTATTCATTTTAACATATTATTAATTATTTTAAACATGCATAAATGTAGACCCTAACCTTTCGTTAAAAATTACGAACAAATTCGGCAGCAATCATTATGAGTAGAACAGTAAGAGGAATTATGAGTCTTCGATCTCTGTAAAACAACTCTGATTTTGCATCAGATCTCTCTCCTATCGAACCAGCAGTTCAATGTTTGACCACATTTCCTTCAGCAATTTTAGACCTTCGAATTTCATTAGAAATTCGGCGGATTGAAATTATCCTTCCACTTAAAAAACACATTTATCATACTTCACTACTTGAACGTTCTTTTTATCGAGGAATTATCAGTAATGTCCGTTCAAGAAAAATTGAAGGCTTATATATGAATTAATCTAGCCCAGTAGTTAACAAATTCGCATGTCAACTGTAATTTATCCGCTAGTAAGTTAAATAAAACGAAAAAATCTGGATTGTCCCTATAATTATGAACATCTAAAAATGTGGAGAAAAACACATTTTGCATTATTTTTTATTAATTTTGTTTTATATTAAAAAATTATAACAGTTTTGGTTTTTAGAATACTAGATATATTAACTACACTTAGTATAATCTTGTTTACAATTATTTTTACGTTAGTTATTTAAAAATATAAAGTGTCCTTATAAATATGAGAAGGAGTGTAGTTACATAATAAGTATTTTTTAAGGATCATGCTTTGTGAGATTTCATTCTAAAAATGCTGAGATTTAGCTATCACGTAAATCGTACCACCTTGTAGGCGATATAATCGGATATTTAAGTAGCATGATTTTTCAATTTAGTTATATCGCAGGTCAAAAAAGGTAAAATTACAGTCTGTGATTATCATTTTATTCTAATTATATGAAATCCTTATTTTAAGAAAAAATTGACATTTTCTACAGTCAATATAAATCAGATTAAAGACGCCTAGTCTGTCTACTTAGAAAGCACATCTCTATTTAAACGTACTTAAAATTGCACAACAATTTTCATGCTATCCACTGATAAAACATATGACAATTTTTAGAATTATCAAAAATTTTAACTTCGTAAATAATAAATTATATATCTGAATACAAATGTAAGCTTTAAAAATACTCTGTGGAAATTAGCATACAAATAGAAACGACACTGTGACGCCAAATTTCATTAATGTAGTGTGTTTTAATAAACTTACGAGAAATTAAGGTCACAACATGTTTTGCATAGCAAATTCAGAATTCCGTGGAGAATGCATTAAATCAATTAATTCTGTCACCAGCTATGAACGTATTACTTAATTACCTCAGTAATGTCAAGTGTTAATCTAATTATTTAGGAAATGTTTGTTTGAATTATGTTTGTTATTTCTAGAACTTATGCTAGTATCGTGAAACGAAAATTATTAAAGAATAAGATGTGGAAGTCTGAATGTAAAATTGAGTTTATAAATATGTTTACGAAAGCATATACTATGAGCTTTGTTGCTAAAATATGTATAACTAAAAATGTGTCAATAAAACAGAAACAATATTCTGTTTAAACAAACAAATTTTAAGCCAATTTTAACTTTCCTATATGTTAATTTAAAATAAAATTACTTCTAGTAATCATTGTACCGTACCATATGACATTATCTAAAAAATTATTGAAGACTGAGTTTAACCCTGCTGTTCTGTTCGGGTCTATTTGACCCAAAACGTTTTTCGATTCTTTATAAAAAATGACAGTTTAGAAATATTTTCTACCCATTTTGTGACTTTGTTAGAGTGGGACATACATAATTTTCTTGAAAATATTTTTATTTTATTTATATAATTTTATTATATTTTTAAAATGGTACAAATGTAGTGTATAGTAAATAGGAACAGAACAGTAGGGTTAAGAGTTTATTAACCAATGTAACTGTTTATTTAATTCTCTTCTTAATAACTAATGTTCCTGCAAAATATTATTCATTTTCATGGCATGTTGCAATAGACTCCCTATCAAAACACTTGTCCATAATACATCCGGAAGGTATCCATTGTATGTCCACAGGTGTTCTTTTCATCCATAGGATATCCTGAGGATGTCCTTTGTAGAAGGCGTGCTGTTAGGGTTACTTCAATAGTTGTAAAAACTATGTAAATACCCTTCATAGTGTCCACATTGTGTCACCTTCCACATTGTGTTTCTTGCCGTTAAGGCATCAACAAATGCCGGTAAATAAAGTCCATGAATACCAAATTAATTCTAATTTTGCTGTTTGTTCTTAGAAAGAATCTGTTTGTTCTTAAAAAGGACAAATGCGTCAAAGAACTTAGAAAGATAGCAGAAAAACGAATCACGTGTAACTGTAAGATTATATAAATTT
Source organism: Salticus scenicus (assembly GCA_963930645.1). Taxonomy (NCBI): domain Eukaryota; kingdom Metazoa; phylum Arthropoda; class Arachnida; order Araneae; family Salticidae; genus Salticus; species Salticus scenicus. The sequence goes on along the minus strand of OZ005649.1, from coordinate 24,985,325 downwards.
TATGTAAACATTTGTGAATTTTACATAAATTAACCATTCATTCATTCATTGATTGGGAATAGGATATCTTCTTCAGAAACAAAAGCTATCTCTTCCACATACTCTTTCTCTCTCCTTAACACGTATTCTTCAATTTTAAAATATTCACTAATTATTTCGTTTTATAAAACTTAATTTATAATTTTTAGTAAAATGTATCACAGTTATTATCAAATAAATATCATATTATCTTTAAAGGGAACAAGGGACGTTGAAATAAATTATTTTTGTTTTACATGCTATTGATACTCAAATCAAACACTGTCATGAAATTTGTCATTTTTATACATGTAGCGTATTTTAAATGATAAAAAGTCATTTTTGAGATGAAAATAATACTTCCTTTTTAGGAAAATAAAATATAAAGTCCAATTTCAAAATACTCCATGGCAATTCTAAGTTATTTATAAGTTCATTTTTTTTTAAACTTTCCGAACACTATACGTAAGGGAAATATTGTAATCATGATTTGCAAAATAGATTTTGTATTATGCATAGTGCAAAAAAGAATAGTCGTAAAATGTGGAAAATTTATATTTGGGACTATTATGCTGTCTAGTAGTATACCTCAAACTTTAGTTTTGATACGAGCTCCCCTATTTGGGATAGCTACGATTTTACACGAATTTTCGTGATGTATGTTATGTGTGTGCATGTGTGTGAGTGAACACGATAGCGCCTTAACGCTTCGTCCAAATGAGCTGAAAGTTGGTACGTAAGTTATAGATCCCCATAGCACGAAAGTTATTGATTTTGATGAATCTAGCACTTATAGGTTTTTTACAGGGACACTAAGAAAATTTCTTTATCATTATGGCCTATAGAGCCAAATTTTTAAAAAATGTGATAGCGCCTAAACGCCTTATTAAATTGAGCCAAAAATGTATACACATATTATAGGTCACAGTTTCACGAACTGTATAGATTTTGGTGAATTTAGGACTTGCAGTATTTTCTACAGGGACACAAAGAAAAATTCTTTATCATTATGGCCTATGGGACCAAATGTTTAAAAGTGCGATAGCGTCTGAACACCTTATTCAATTGAACTGAAAATTTATATGAATATTATAAGTCACTGTTCCACTAACTATAAGCATTTTGGCGAATCTATCGTTTATAGGTTTTTACAGGGACACAACGAAGAATTCTTTATCAATATGATCTATGGACTCAAAGTTCAGTAGCGTTAAATTAAACATTATCGTATAGAACTATTAGCCATTTAAAATTGCTAATAGAATATGAAAGATCACGGTTCGAAGATTTCAAACTGGACTGGCCGTAAAAAATCTTGACATCTGGATGAAGAGTTAAAAAATAGTTTTTATTTGGCAGATAAAATAGCTGAACAACAAATATTAAGTATAGTGTCTCTATAATAATATAAAAAACGAAACAGTACATTGTATTTGGGAACCGAAAAAAAAAAAAAAAAAAACGGAGAGAGAGAGATCTTAATTCAGTATTAAGAGATGTTTTCTTGACGAAGATCAATGACAGAGTGTCCAACTTTTTAGCCAAAATCGAAAATCACGAAAGTCGGAAATGTTCGGAAATTCGAGTGGAGTCACTCTAGATTTTTTCTTACTGTGTGTCTTTTGTATGTAACTGAATACATCTGTGCATTGATTTTTTATTGCTCAATTACAACATCAGTTAAAAAAAAAAAAAAAAAAAAGTTTAAAACTTGATACATGTACGAAGTTTCTTCATACGACTATATTTAAGAATTGGTAATAACTGTACTAATTTCTCAATTTCAAAATGAATGCCCAGTTTTGTGACAAATACACTGATTAATATCCACATAAATTTTTAAGCAGGTTGAATAAGAACAAATTAGCAAGGAATATTATAAAAAGCCAATTATTTCCAAAATAAATTTAAACCTTAAAATTTTGTAAATAAATAAATAAATAAATAAATAAAATAAATAAAAAATAAATAAAATAAATAAAAAATAAATAAAATAAAACAATGTTTCAGGAGCTGTAAAATGATATTATTTTAAAAATTTATGTAACTTAAAACATTCTATAATAAATATCTATGTATTTCTAACAGCATTGCCTTTTCGCAATTTTTATCGTCCCTTGTTTCCTTAAAGTAACTCTATTAAAAATTAAAAAAAAAAAACAAAAAAAAAAAATGCTTGGACAATTTATACGATTTTTCGAAAATTGGATTTATTGCATAAATTTGCCAGTACAAGATAAACATACATTTCTACATTTCAATTTAAGTCTTAAAATTAATTCATGGAATTAGGAGGAAAAATAAAATTTCGTCTTTCAATTTTGCCCTTTTATAAAACAATAAAATTGAAATGAACATTTAAGAATAAATAAAAATATATAAAACTAATTTACCAAAATATTTAAAATTTAGAAGTTTATGGCTGTACATTGCTGTGTATAGATCAATTTCGATTCATTCATTTATTCATTTTTTAATAATATTTATTTTATTATCAGGAGTGTTTGAACTTTAAAAATATGAAATAATTCAATTATTAAAACTCGAATAAACTACTGCGTCAGAAACGCCAAAGAAAAATACTGGAAATGCATACAGCTGTTTCGGTAGCCTAAAGCGTACCGTCTTCAGTGCAAAAAGGATGAATCTATCTCTTGTTATTAATTCAATTATATTTCTTTATATTTAAAAGAAAGACCAAATTTTCATATTAATCGAAATTCATAAAGTTTACAGACAAATTTATTATTTTCGTGATAAAAAAAAAAAAAAGTAATATCAAATAATTGTACATTTTTTTTCAAAATTAATTTATGAAACTTTGGTATTATGGTGCATTTTAATCGTATTACGTTGAATTTAAGTTGAATAAATATTTGATCTTAAAGTAATGCTTACTAATATAAAAGGAAAAAAAAAAAAAGAAAGAAACGAATATTTAATCAAAACCTATTTGTAAATTACAAACTGATATTAAAATTTTTGTCTGTAAGTTTAAACGAATTTAGTAACTTGAAAGTTAAACAAAAATTAAGAAAAGTCTAAATTTTAAAATTGATTTTAAGTCTTAATATATTTCCACTACTGTCATTTTTCACGAGGAAAAAAGAAGACATAAGAAATAAGTAAAAAGCATGAAAATACACAAGATATCTGAAAGAAAAACCGCGCAATCATAAGTGTGAAAAAACAACGAAATACTCTGACACTGATCTAGATGTACACAAATAATTATAAGATAAAAAACTTTTTGTATACCATGTTTATAAATTTTCTGTTGAATCATAGCTATAGAACTACATTAGCACTCTATCAATTTGCATAAAATTTCTATTGTGATAATGACGTCAATTTTTGTGAGATGCATAGTCTAACTTTTTACAATTTTGTAACATTCATGTTTAATAATATGTATTTATTTTTATATCGAAGGAAAATTCGTATTTTTCTTTTTTGAAAACAATTAAATTATGTGTAACATCTTAATGGCTATTTTTAAAGCTATTAGGAGGTTATTATTTACATATTTTAATTAATTAAAAGAAAATTAATCAAAAATTTGAAAATCGGGTTTCGAAGCATTGTTTTGTCATCGGGTTCTGAGCTATTCTGAAAGTTTCAGATTCTAGGCAGTAAGGAAGTTGGTTAAATATCGATTGCAAGATTTGTACCGGACAAACAAATAAGAATAAAAGTTAATAAAAACGTGGTAAAATAGTCAAGACAAACACATCAAAGAGCTGGAAGTGCAAGGTTCGAAGCTCTAGAATGTTGGGCAGGGACTGTTGCTTCCCGAAACATAACGCTTACAGGAAATGACATGTCAAATACACAGCTGAATATTGAACGGCATTCTCTGGTAAATATGAAAACATTATCAAGGAAAGAAAGAGAAACTACACAAAACGTAGTATTGAATCCCTAAAAAACGTTAAAAAACTTTTAGAACTTGAATTTTGAAAACCTGTTCAACCATATTTTTGAAAAAGAAATGGCGTATAAATAAATATTCTAATTACCATAACCGGGTGTATTCATTCACGATCTTTAGATTTTTCCGTAATATTTTAATTTATAATTCAAAATTATATAATTGTGAATTTTTAAATTGTTTTATAGAAGGGATATAAAATAAAAATAATGTTTTTCTTCAAATACATATTATATTTTAAATTTCAACTGAAAGAAGCCACATTTTAACCTTTTAGATGACTGAGTATCACTAGGAATCACTACGAAAATCATTTTCAATGTAAATAGAGTGATGTGTTTTTGGAAAGCATCAGAGATAGGTCTTTCTTTATTGAATTTTTATCATTATGCACATACATATTTTAGAGAAGGGAAAAATAAATTATGTGGATTTCATTTCAAAAGTCGCTTATTTTTAATTTCACAAAAATCGTTAGAATCATTTCAAAGAAAACTGAATTTTGGCCATATTTGGCACCGAGTGCAGCGTAGGTTACAAGTAAATGGTAATTTTTCTCAAGATGAGAGTAATTTAGGTAGAATCGTCATATGAAAAATTCTCTAACTTTGATTTTTTTTTTTTTTATCATGATCGTTTGATCTGTTTCTAAGCTAACCAAGTTTCAATCATTTTTTCCCGAGGAATAAACAATAAACGATAATATTTCCGATAAACAATAATTTTCCAGAAGTTAAGAATAATTCAAATAAAGTTGTCATAAAAAAAATATAAAAAAAATTATATTTTATTATTATTATTATTATTATTATTATTATTATTATCAAAGTTCTTTACCAGAGAAGTTTCATAGCAAAACAAGTTTCTCAAAACCAATTTTCCGCTATATTTTGCCACGGATAAAGCCCAGATTACTAAAGAATAATAATTTTCGTAAAGATGGAGATAAATAAGATCGGTGTATCGTCTCAACTAACGCCTAACCCAAAAATTTTAACAAAATCATTGAAAGAATTTCTTAAATTCCAGGACATATATACAAGATTAATTCATTTAATACTAAGGAAGATAAGACGTAAAAATATAATTTTAATTCAAGATGGAAACGTGTCTTTTATTTTTCAATCTGCATTCTAAGATAAATTCTTACATTTAATTGATAGATATTATTGGAAATATACGACTTTAATCATGCATAAATTAATGTAGCAAACTATTGCTTCCAGATTTTTTTTTTCTGATTGACAAATTTAAGTGCGTGTGAATTATTTAAGTCTTCATCTGCTACATAATAAAACATGTAAAAAATTCTTTTGAAAAAAAAAATATATATATATATATTTAATTACTTCTGAGTATTTTTTAAAGATACATGCAAAACAAATTATACATGTCACATCATCATAGTCATTAATGAGGAAGTAGTGAGGTTGGTACTTTAGTGTACTTCTGGTATATAGAGGTTGGATAAGACTTTTTCACCTTAAAAATGCAAGAAAAAATATTTACTTTGTATGTTCCTTAAAAGTTTTCTGCGATCGGTAGTAAATTCTAAAAGTAATATAAGAATTAATACACTGAGAAAAAAAAAAAATATATATATATATATACCGCTTACATCTAGATCGAATAAGTGTTCAGTTTCTAAATCCCTAAACTTGAAATATATATTTCCGAGCTATGCGTATAAGACACGCTAGTAAGCTGAATAGATGAAATGATTGATAATTTCTAGTCTACACATTTCTAAGGTTTTCTAAGATTTTCTAGAATTAGGTAATAAACCAAGATTATAGTTGCTGAAACCCGCCTCTTGTACTCTCATTTATTTGGAGATATTTTTAAATAAGTTTGCCCTCGATAATATAGGCAATCATTCTAGAATGCTAATAGGGGTTTCTAGAACTCGTTTTCAAAGGGGACTAGAATTCATAAGGAAGACATGGAATTATTTTTACTAGAGCCACAAACTAGATTCCAGACGTCATTTATAGAATTTTTTCTCAGTGTAATCGCACATGTATAGATCTTGAAAAATGCCAACAGAAAACAGTAAAATCACTCTGTAAAATCCCTTCTGGAACAAAAAGAACTACATATAACGTCTAATGCCATTCAGTGAGATTAAAGTGAAGTATATACATTCTATTTATATAAATGATTTTGAAACTTCTTTCATAAATTCGATTTTATAACGTTTTTTAATCTATGGTACTTTAAAGTACTATCAGTAGCAGTGGCGAAGCATCCATGGAAGCGATAGAAGCGGCGTTTCCATTATTTAAGTTTTAAAACAAAAATTTCATTATTTTAGATAGAAAAAAATGAAATAGCATTTTCGGTTTTTTGTCTATTAGATCCAATCTCGCAATAGTGAAAATCTTAATTGATTCTCTCTCTGCTATTGGAAGTATGTCTCTTAGCGCTTCCAAAAATTTCTGAACCATGCTTCGCCCCATGCTTCGCCCCTCTGTTGATTCTAATTTCAAAGATGATTTTAAAAAAATAATAATAACTTTCAAATGTGCAGTTGAAATAATTTATATTAAAAACTAATATTATTTTTATCTATTTTCCGATTATTTAGCTTAATTAACTTGAAAGTTCAATTTCCTTCTTAGTTCTTATAATAAAAGTTTTCGTGTGGAAATATGATGTGATAGAATTTATATGCCCTTTTTTTTAATTAAATAATCTAATTTTTAAAATGACTTACGTAATTAAATTTAGGTGATTTTTTTTTTTTTTTGTTTAAACTTTTCCTCAAAGTCTTTTATTTCGTGTGCATAGTTGCCAATTTGCACTTTCTTTCTTTCTTTTTTTTTTTTTTACCGGAAATTTTTTACAGGAATTTTCTATAAAATTTTGTAGAAGTCTTCTTCTTCTACTATTAATAAAATTACAATTTTTACTCAGAAAAAAAATGTCCGTACAATTTGAAAGCTATGCGTGTGGATAAATAGAAATATTTCCACCAATATCGTAATTGAAATTTAAGCTAACAACATAAAAAGTTTAAAAATTTTAATATCTGGGTATATGTATAGCATGTTTTATGGTTATATTTAATGACACTGTTAAACTAATAAGTGATTTTTTTTATTAGAATCTCTAACTTTTAAGTAAAAACAAGATTTAAGCAATTTATATTTAAAATAATTTTTAAATAATAGTGATTTTTTTTTCCTCTCGAAATTCTTTTTGAAAAGGGGTTTGTATAAATGAAAAGAAATACCAATGATCATAACTAAAAAAAATAAGCAAATAACATTATATGTATATATATATATATATATATATATATAGATAGATAGATAGATAAATTTTAAGGTTAAATTTTATTACGATACCTATAATATATATATATATATATATAAACTTTCTTTTGTTTACATTGCTAATCTAATAAAAGCTTTTACATTTTAGTATTTTACACTTTTACTTTTTTTTTACTATATATGACTGTTTTTATATCAAATTTTCGAAATTGAGCTTTGGCTGTAATTACATATTTTGAAATCTCATTAAAAATCAGTAAAAAGCCTGATTTCTTTTTTTTAATTCAAAAATAAAATAAAAAATTTAAATTTTTATTTAAAAAAAATTCAATGTTCTACACTTATTTTTTTTTCCGATTATCTCTTATTTCAGTTCAACAATATATTCTAAGCATATTTGGGTATTACTATGTTTGAAGGTATACTCTTTGAGTATTATTATTATATTTCGATGCTAAATTTAAGCATTTAAACACTAAAAAAATATTTTTAAATATTATTAATTAATCTATAAAGTATATCCAAAATTTCTTTATAATAAATTGTTACAATTATATAAAATTCAGGAAGGAAAAATAATTGACATAGAGCGATTTAAAATTCTTTAAAAAGATTGATATTTTGAATTTATTTCATTTTGGATTAAAATAATTTTCTATAAATTTTATTATATTTAATATGATATATTTGAGTGCATATGTATGAAAAACTTAATTATTTTTAGACAGTAATTTACAAAACTAAAAAGAACTTTTTATAATGTCTTCTTAAATTGATTTTTAAAAAGTGTGAAAAATCCAAAGATAACTCGTAAATTTTAATTAATCGGTGATATTTAATTATATGATTAAGATGATTTTAATCTTTTTTGTCTAAAAATTATTTCCAACTTTTCATCAAATTTTCTGTTATATCACTCACTGAAATTTCCGTTAAACGAATATCTTTTCCATCAGGACATTCATTTAGTTTAATGAGGTTGAAATTTCACTTTAATTTCTCGCTACGAAGTACTTTTAAGTAATTTTCAGTTTGAAACGGAGTTGCGATAAAATGCCGATGGTTATTATTTTTTGACGCAGATAATTACTTTTTGGAGTTTTCATTACTTTCAAGTAAAATAATTTAATATTTTTGGATAAACTAAGAAATATGGGCGAGCAAAAATGAAGCTGAGGATAGCAAGACTAACCTTTATGAAATTATTTTTGATGGCATATTTTTCAGTTTAAATCGATTTAACTTAAAAAAAAAAAAATCAAATCAAAATTTAAATATATATTTATATAAATGTAAACTTAAAAATTAAGTACTCAAATGTAATTAAAATTAATATATATATATATACATATATATATATATATATATATATATATAGTAATACAATATTCTCAGTGCAAAAATTTGAAATTTAAAGATGATTTAATTTCAGTATTAAAACAATTATTCAGATCATAAGCGAAGACTACCCAAATCAAAGCCAAAAAGGAAATAAAGTAAAATCGAAATGAATTATTGGAAATTGGAATGAGAATAAAGCAATATTTGCATTCTAACGTTTTCAAGGGCCTGGTAGAATGCAAATATATACATATATATATTAGACAAAAAATTTTATAACTAGTATAATTGGCAAAATATTATATGTTGACAAAAATTTAAGTTTGGTATTTACTTTAAGATTTCTACAAACACACACACACACACACACACAAAATAATAATAATAATAATAGTAATATCTTTAATTTATTTAAATAATATATCTAGATATAGATATATTTCATGAAAATTTAGCTTTTAAAAGTTACATGATAATACCAACACCACAAAAATAAAACTGATTGTAACACAGTAAAAAAGCTAGCACAGAAAGTTTACGATTCATTTTTAGTTCCGATTAAAAAATAAAACCGATTTAAATTTCTTACGCCTACATGAGTAAAAAGGACCATAAAACTTTGACAGAGGAATATGTATGTATATATATACATACATATATATATATATATATATATATATATATATATATATATATATATAGATATATATATATAACAGCAGTACTTCAAATTTATTAAAAGCAATGTAGTTACGTACTGCAATCATAAATTGGTTAACTTATTTTTTTAATATTTATTTTTAATATTTGACAATGTAGTGATTTTTCTTTACGTTCTTCCTTAAATATGTTACCTATTTTTATTTTTATAATTTTTCATCGATATTGTCGCATTTATGATTTTTACTTAAAAATAATGCATAAAAAAATAATAAATATGACTCTAATGCCATCCATTTATTGCATTAATTATTTGAAAAAAAAAAAAAAATAAATAAATAAATAAATAAGATCCAGATATTTAAAAAAAAAAAAAAAAGAGAGATCCTTAATAAAGTGTTTAAAATATTTCTATGAACACATAACATTAAAAACGATTCCGTTACACATTTAAAACTCCCGAAAAAAATATAAAATTATTACATGGCAGTATATGAAGGGATTATATAAAGCGAAATCGTTACGGTTTTATTAAAAAGATAAAAAAAAAAAAAAAAAAAAAAAAAAAAAAAAGTCGTTTTATTTTTTAATATCTTTTATAAATTTATATACGTCTATTAGAAATTACATGAATTAGCAAACTGTGTTGTGTCTACTAATGCATACGTGAAATGATACGAAACTTCGCCAGATGTGAGAGTTTCTTGTTGTAAGAGCGATAACTTTAAGTTAAAATTTAGTATTACAAAACTTACCAAAATTATACAACTTTTTTTATTAGACACATTTATTTTGAACTATTTATTGTCGACACGCAAAATAGTAAAGAAAAAACTATGGGTAAGCAAAATATCGTCACAGGCTATAGCAACATGAAACCGAGAGTTTGCGGTAAAGAAGACGCTGACGAATGTATCGGAGATCCGAAGCGAGGTTTTGAGCAATATCAGTGCATTTTCTTTTTAGGCTTTATTTATAATGTGATTAAAAAAAAAAAAAAAACAGCGTTTCCTTCTTTTATACATTTAAATAATATGACACAAATTACAGAAATGTTACTTTATGTAATTTGTTACAACTGACACTAGGATTTATTCTCACTAACAAATGACATCCCCACGCCATCTCTACAAAATAGCAGGCCTTTCTTTATATATATATATATATATAAATTTGAAAGTTGTTTTGCTTTAAGTTCAAACTTAGTATGACGAAACTTACCAAAATTATATGATTTATTTATGAGATACATTTGTCTTAAAATCTTCATTAGTGGCCCAACAAAATATGAATATATATATATATATTCCGCAATATCATGTTTGAAACTATTTGATTATTAAAAAAAAAAAAAAAAACTTAGTAGAAAAAAAATTTAACTTGTTGGTAAATACACTGCCAAACTTTCAAAATTTTAAATTCGATTTATCATCACTGTATGTAAAAGGAAATCTTTCATATATATTTTCGACAATTAAATAAACTGAGAATAATCATAAAAAGATTTCTTGTATGAAGTCTTCCTTGAAAAATGGAAGAGTTGATAGCTATGTAAACACTAGGCATTATTAACCTTTTGCCGGCCCTAACGCTATAAAACACACTAAATAGTCTTTCAAAGTTTTGGAACTCCTTTATTCAACTCCCACCAATAATTTTGAGGAGTTATATTTCATATAAAAAAATGAACGAATAACCTTTGAAGTGATTAGGCAACCGTTATAGTTCAAATTTAGTGGTGGATATTGAATAAAAAAGTCACTAAATTTGGCAGTTCTGGCCAGAGGAGTTAAATTAAATTGGGCTGACAAAAGGTTAAGTACTGTTGACGTCACGCGTCGCAGGCCTCGCGGGCTTTTTTATCACCTCTACTGGCATTAGACAACCGAGCATTTTTGGAATTAAAAAAAATAGACTTCACATTTACGTGTATATTGCAGAAAACTTAAATCTAATGAATGAAAAATAAGCAATCTAATAAATAAATAATAAAGTTCCTATATCAATGGAATATGATAAAACATAAACGGCCTGACAATAAATATCACCGTAACTATCGGGAAAAAAAAAAAAAAAAACTTTACAAGTCGACACTCAATTTATGGGTCTTTATAAATTACAACAAAGCAATACTCATTTTTGTACACGGCAATGTGGTTACTAAGTATCTGATGACACAAGAATACATATAAGAATACAAGAATAATATACAATCAAACGAATTTCATTTATAACTGTATCAGATAGAATAATTTATGTGTGAATCGAAATATTCATTACAACAACATCATCACATTTATCAACTTGAATTGTTCCATGTAGATTGTAATTGGTGTTCGTTTAAATTCTGTTAAATTCAATTAAACCACTGTTGTTTTTGATAGACGCTCAAATATTTCTAAAGAATCATTTTCTGGCCGTATGTATATATATATATATATATATAGACTTGAGCTGTATATTGATGGAATTAGCTATACAGTTTTACGAAATCTTGCATGTGCTGATAGAAATGCAAGTTTCCTGATGAGTACATTTCTATTTTTCAGCATTTAAAATTACAATTTTTAATTCATGAATTCTATTTTTTTTTTCCTTTGAACGGAACTCTTTTGGGATTTTATCCTTTCTCTTTCCTCTCAAATGTTGACTGTTACTAATAATTCAATGTTTTTACAAATTCTCTCATTGTTAGGCTTATGTGTTATGTTAGTGACATTTCTCATCTGAGTAAGTACTTTAACTTGTTTTTTATAATCATTGGTACTCAATTTAAATTAACACTGTGACTATTTTAATCGAAATAAATCTCAATTAAAATTAATTTTATGTTGGTATCTCCATCTATCTTTTGTCTGCTGAGTGTTACAACGGTACTAAGCAATTCAAATTATATATATACAGTTAAAGTAAAATATACATGAAAAACGGAAAAATATAAGTGTCTACAATTCGTGAATTGTACACTTGTATCTTACAAATCAGAAATAACTACAGTTGCATGAAATATGATAAAATATGTTGGCAAATAATTAAAATAAGTGACTATTTTATAATATACGTATTTCTCTGAAATCCAACATAAATCTTACGCAAAATATACTACTTGCACATTAAATATATTCACAGATAAAATATATTTATGCATGTTTTATAATATATAGAATGTAGTCATGCGTCATTAATAAAGCCAGTTAGACATAATGAGTCAATTTTAGGTAATTTTCATTTTTTATATAAATTTTTTAAATTGTTTTTAGACGCCTTTACATAAATTAGATTATTAAGCAAACAAGCCATATATTTTAAAATTTTTTAAAGTGTAAGTGCAACGAAGTTAAAAATGAAAATATCTACTATTTTAGTGTAAAAGTTTTATCAATATAAAAAATATATATATTTACATAACAATGCTAATTATGATCTTAAAATAAAATCTCTAACCGTACAATTAAAAAGTTAAAACACTTTCACATAATATTACAAAGAAATATTTCATACGAAAAAACATGCATCACGCATCATTAAAATAATCACCTTAAATAAAAATAGCTAGCATCTAAAAATTTTCAACAGCGTTAATTGTTTATGTTAATTCATGTTTTAAACTTTATAGTTGTTGAAGGCTTACAAGTGCTTTGTAATAATGTGTTAGTTTGTTCGTAGAAGGTTTCTTGAAAAATTATACTTTCTAATGAACGTTTATAAAAGAAAAGAAAAAAATGGATAACGAATTTTTTAAATTGGTATAAAAGAAGTATCGTTATAAAGCATATTTATAGAAAAATATTTTTTTGTTGTTGTTGTTAATGTAATGCAAAAAAATGTTGATCTTATAAATTTGTTTGTGCTAAAGGATAATAACCATTATATTCTTGGGCAGACTAATAAGTAGAGTTATTTTTAGTTATGTGTACAGGTGCAGTAGGTGAAAGATTGTTCAGCATATACATATTAAAGAAGATTGTTATAACTAAACATCAAGGAAAATTGAAAAAAGAATATTCCCACTAACAATTTCTCCGAAATTACTTGTTAAGCGTACATTGAAATATTGAGATAAACCTTTTATTATTCCTTACTGAATGTAAGTAGGGTATTTTTAATTAATTAATTAATTTGTTTGTTTATAGAAAATATTCTTAGCAAAATGTTTTCGAAAATGTATAAAGTGCACTGAAATTATTGATTTAATACAATTTGAAGTCATTTTAATGAAACAACCGTGTCATAGTTATTTTAAAATCTACAATAATAATAACAACTTAGGATAATTTTACATGTAAATGAATAAATAAATAAATAAAAGACATTTTATTACTAAATTTGACACTCAGATACATCTGAAAAATAATTCTAACAAAAGTGTTTGTCTTCAATTATTTCACATATTTATGTAATATATTTCATCTTTAAAAATAATATGTGATTTAACAAGTCGTCGTCTGGGTATTTTCGTATTTTGAACAGTAAACCCAGACCTTGGCGTTTTTCTAAACCTTTATACCATTTAACAGGAATAGGAACAAAAAGACACCATCAGCGAGTATTGCCAACTATTCGGTATAGGAACCTACTGGCTGGTGGAAGGTCTCTCTGTTCTAGTGAAACCCACGAGAAGTGTCAAAAACCCAATATCCCCAGAGGGCAGTGTTGCTAATTTTAGGGACTTTTTTATTCAATAATCCCCAATAATTTTGAGGAATGATACTTGATATACATAAATAGACGATTAATCTTCTAAGTGATTAGGCAATGGTTGGAATTAACATTTTATGGTAGATAATGAATAAAATGTCTGTAAATTTGGCAGAACTGCGAAAGTGACAGAGGATCCATGTTTTTAATCTTGAGATTAATAAGTTTCAGAGAAATTTTGCGTGTGTTTCTGCACACCGGCTGAGTGAAGTTAGGATTGGTTACAGAGGGAAGCAACGCTGCTCAGTGTTGCCAGATGGTCTATAGTCAATTTCCCCAAATCAGGGTTAAAAAAAAAAAAAAAAAAAAAAAAAAAAAAAAATCCCCTACTCAATTTCTACAAAAAAGTAAATATTTTTCAAAAAAAATAAAATAAATAAATAAATAAATAAAATATTTAACAGATTTAAGCCAAAATTTTCCACCAAATAACGCTCATTTTTGAAAATAACTCCCCAAATACAAAAATAACTTTTATATACACACTAGCTATCGTAAAAATTTAAATTTTCGTAAAATGCTTTAGCGCTAAGCATGTACGCAAGATGCACTTTCATTCTCAGGATATCCAAAGGATGTCCTTGGTAGAAGTGGTACCTTAAAAACCCCTACGTGCTAAAGAAAACTGTTAAAAGTCCCTGGCGTAAGGACAAATCCCTACAGTTGGCCCTAAATGCTGAAAAATTCCCTAGATTTCTCTCCAAAAATTTCAAAAATCCCTCGAAATTCCTCACAAACATTCGGTCCCCAAAATTGTCTCCATGAGCCCGAAAAATCTCCGAAATGGAGACAAAATCCCCAATCTGGTAACACTGCGCAGCTAATTGAATTACAGAATAATATTTAGAGATAAACGCAGGCATTCACTATGTGTTTATTCATATATTGTATGAGGCATTGGTGAAACTTACAATATGTATTTACAAATGATACTAGTAAACTTCTTTATAAAATTCAAAATACAAAAATATATAAATGTCCACAGTCACACGAGATTATTTATTATTATTATTATTATTTTTTTTTTTTATAAATATGAAAAGAGGGAGTTAAGTTTGTTGTAATAAATTTTCAGATTACTGTTGTTAGTCGTATTTAAGACTGTTTCAAATAAGTTTTTGCCAGTTGTTAGGTTTGTGTGTAATTTTAAGTAGTGAGATAGTATTGAGCAGTTTTCAAAAATGTGATGATGGATTTTATGTATTTGGGATTGGAACAATTAAATTTTATAAAGTGCTACAAGTGTTTAACATGAATAGGAAAAATCATTTTTAAGGTAAGTACAGTTTTAAAGGAACACCTAAAGGCGGGGATCGTTTTTTTTTTTTTTAAATTTGTAATTTTATGTAACCCACAAGCAACATATTAAAGGTTTTTTTTTCTTTCTTATCATAAGTCGTCTCGGCTTTCGTCTTTCTAGTGGTAGCTATTTCCAAATATTATTACTATTTTTATTACTATGTATTATACTCTAAGCGCAAATATTTAAGGAGTAAAAACAAACAAGAACAATAGAATAGGGAAGAAATTAAATAATAAATAAATAAATAAATTAAATTAAATTAAAATTAAACGTTTGTCAGTCAGGAAGGCCTATAACTGTTCTCTAGTCCAGGCCTGTCAAATCCGAAACACTTGGCGGGCCGTATTGAAAATCTATTTTATTCAGGCGGGCCGCACTGCCTGTACATATGTATGTATGTGTGTAATATATGTTTATGAGTGTATGAATTATGTATGTACATACTTTTTTCGGGAGAAGAGAGGGTAAAGATTTATTGCAAAATATTTTAACATTAAGTTATTTTCATTTATAAATTAACAATAGAACCAGCAAGATTCATTATTATACATTAATAGCTATAAATAAAAAGAAGGAATAAGGGATTTGATAATTTTTTTTTTTTTTTTTTTACAGGAATATATTATATGTTTATTTTGTAACCGCTAAAAGGTATTTTCAATTCAAAAATTCAAAATCAATTTCTTAATGTTTATCCATAGTTCTCAAACTATAAATATCGGTAATTTCCTCGCGGGCCGCAAAATATTATACGGCAGGCCGCGGGTTGGCCACCCCTACTTTAGCCCACCGATACCAGAGTTAAGGTGACCACTTGATGCTCCAAGATGTTTATAGTGCATTCCCTACTTAGCTTAATGTTTTAATCATAATTGAGCGGTTTAGCAGGGGCCGAGAAGGAAAACCACCAACTCGCCAAGTGGCGGTCCTTATATCGCATTATATCTATTCTTTAAAATTATCCTTCACGCACATTTTATTTATTTCAAATCATGGATAAAATTTACTTCTCAATGCATTGGTGCAATTGTGACGTCATTTTTAACTGCTAAATTATCCTTTTCCAATTTTTTTATTCATTCTTTTAAATCAAATATAAAAAAATTTCTTTATATTAATAAATTTTTGTAGCCATAATTTTATTTCACCGTCAGTCCTGGGAAACTTAGGCTTTTATTATTAAAAGTAATATAATCCCTTTCAAATAATTCATTTTTTTTTATTTGCTGTTATTTATTTATTTATTTATTTATTTATTTATTTATTTATTTTTTCAAATTTCATTACGGCTGTATTCACGGGAAACATGATTGATTCAACAATTTTTACCTAAAAGATAAATTCATTTGACAGTAACACGAATACTAAATAATAAATGTGTCAATACGTTGTGCATATTGTGTACTAGGACGAAATCATTTGAAGCTCAGATATTCCTTTAACGACCATTACCAATAAAAAATGAGAGAAGATTTAGCATATAGATCGCATTTGCGTGTAGGATGAAGATCAATCAAAAAATATTATCCTAAACAAAAATTATTCATAAATTACTTTATCTTTCTGTATAGCTTTAGAAGAATAAAAACATATACCAACATCTTTTTATTTATTTATTTACTGAAGAATGTAATATAACAAATAAAATAAATTTAATTTGGCATATAAGGTTTTTTATTTAATTGAACTCAACTGTCTAAACCATACAAATTCATTAATATATATATATATATATATATATATGACGAGCTAAATATATGATGTTTTATATGAGTTGTTATCATAATTATTTGTAAAAATGTTCTTGCAACATTAAAAAAAAAAAAAAAAAAAAAATACAGTGAGGATTTATAAAACGTTTTTTGTTATTGTTTCAGTTCTTAAATTTCTAAAATTAAACTTATCTAAACTTAAAGCACATTTTCGAATTTTTGTTTTTGAAATATTTATATGTGAAACACACTCGTAAAGCGTACGTAATATTTCATTTGTGTTTTTTGAGACAAAACATTCAGACTATTTTTATTCAAAAATATATAAGCTTTATATGGATAATTTATAACTATAAGAATGTTTGCAATACTTCTTTAAAAAATTCTTAAAATAAATAGCTGCTTTTAAGAAAATTAAAAAAAAAAAAGAAAAAGAAAAAAAAAGAAAGAATTGGTTGCTTAAATAACTCAGTAATGTTTTATATAATATTCAAACAAAATTAATTTATGAGAAAAGAAAAACTGTTTTCTTAAGTCAACAGTGAAATTCTGCCTTTTCCTTTTTAATTACATACTAGCAGGCTACGCCCGCTTCGCTGGTCACTATATTTAAATGAATTTTCAAAAGAATTGTATCAATATTTATTTTTTACATCACATTACAAATAAAAACTTAAAAAAAAAAAATAATAATAATAAGTAAAATAAACACTGAAATCGCTTTAGCGCTTCTTCGGGTACCCGTTACCTAAGGCAGATCTTTTTTCTACCCCTACTGCATCGGGTCCAGTTTCCCACTGTCTATAGAAAGGTCTTTCCCGGGCACTTCAATCTGGGTATTTATCGATGACTTGTGGATTTTCTGTTATTTAAGAACTACGATTTTAAAGATGACTGTATCTCAGCATCTATTATATATTTTAGTTTTTGAACCATGTGTTTTATAGCCCCCGTTATTTACACTATATTACGATTTGATTCCGACCAGTGCAATAAAATAAAATAAAAAAGTAGATTTTCTTTTAAAAGGAATTAAATACATGAAAAACGAATTTTAATCAGTTTATCCTTCCTACTATAAACTACCATTTTTTTCACCCAATAAATATTATAAATAATAATAATAATAAAAAAAAAAAAAATGATTTTTCTTTTAAAGGAATTAATTAAAAAAAAATGAAAAATAAAAAGTTGCTATAGTATAAAATTTATACATAAACGTAACAATTTATTTCTATCGTATTTTACCATTTTGATTTTCAATAAATATAAAAATAATAGTAATAAAAAAAAAGAAAATCGCCTCAAATGAATGTATTAAATAAAAAATGAATTGCATAATAGCCGTTGCTAAGATACGCAGACGATTACAATCGAAGAATAAATTCATGAAAAATGAAAAATAAAAGCCAATGTTTAAAATCGAAAAAACATGAATTTAAAAAATTCAAATTCGAAATTCCAAAAAATCTCGATGAGGGGCACACCTGCAGGGTCCCAGGTACCTATATGCCAAATTTGGAAGCTCTGCGATTAATAGTGTGAGCACCAGAGCGCAGACAGATACAGACACAGACACACACACAGACACACACACAGACACTTCTCTTTATTTATATAGATGAATATACTTTGTGAAAAAGTTAAACATGAACAATTCACGTGATGCTAAAGTATCTCTCTAATGTTAGAGTACGAAATCAGTGAATAAAACTATTTAAACCAGGATTCAAAAGGATAAAAAAAAAAAAAAAAACGCCTTCAAGCACAAGTGGGCTGAAGACAGAGGCGATTGTTGCACATATGCCTGCATAGGAAAATTTAGTCTGCGTTAAGGAAATGTTATTACCTGTGAATGCAATGCAGAATTTACAACTGCCATGGAATCAGTTGAAACATCGCGGAACATTACTGCTGTAGCATGTATCACAGCTGTGGAATCGCTTTTGTGATCGATTACATGCCTTTAAATACCTTCTGAGAAGGCCTAGTATTTGTTATAAAATTTTTATACAATGTTTTTGGAGGCCAAACTGTCCACAAAACACATTTACACTTCAAAAACTGAGCAATTACCGCGGTATGATGAAGTGTTATCATCTATGATGATGTGTTGTTGTCCTATAATGCTATATTATATGTACAATAAACTTAATATATATATTTTTTTCTTTTAGTATAAATTCGAGAAATATCTGTTTCTAGATATTAAAGTTTTCCATTTTTTAATTTTCCTAAGTATCGTTTTCAAAAGTAGCAGGTAATTATATAAAAAGATGAATATGCATGTAAAAAATGCATTCGTTGACCCAATTGTTGTAGTGTTGAAAAAAAAAAAAAAAAAAAAAAAAAAAAATGCTAAATATCTCATCGCATTTACTTCATTTTACTTATTTATTTATTACGAATAGATAAATATTTTTAAATGATTTTTTTTTTTTTTAAATTATTATTATTATACATAGTCTGCAAGCCTCATTCAATATCAGTTGTTTAGAAGCATTGATATTGTACAAACTGTTTTACTTTAATAAAGTTTTCTTGTTCTCAGAACCAACAAACAGTCATCAATAAATTTGTAAATATGAGCTTTATCGATATAGCTGCGATCTTTAGAAATTATTTTTAGCTCGAGAAAATATGACAAAAAAAAAAGTCTTGCAATAATCCCTTAATTTTTGCTGTGGTATACGTAAATATAACGATAGAAATTTTGCTTAACCCGTAGAACAGAAAATAACTTGGAAATACACATAAATTATTTTTAGGGGTAAGTTACAGAAAAGTTTTAAAAAATAGTGAACATTTTAACATCACGAATAATATTTAAGATTCTTCTTAAGCGAATGAAATTTGTTTTATGCATGCAATATTCGTTATCAGATTTTATTTAGGAAATTTAACAATTTTAAATAATTAAGATTAAAAACTGTTAAAAGTTTAAAATTATAATGTTAACATCAGAAGCATCTACTCTAAGCTAATCTCTTCATCTACTTGTTGATTTAATTTTATGAGATTTAAAAATCTTTTAAATTTGTAGTAGTTCGCAAACATATTTTGATCCGTATTTGAGCCACGATAGAACTTAAAGTGTCATTTATATTCCACTCTACTTATCTCTGAAGCAAAATTATTTTTATATGATAAATTCATCAGTTATACCATGTATATACAATTAGTAATTATATAAAGTTTGGGTATTATAGGGGAATACTAAAAACTTATATTAAAAGTTTTATTTATTTTAAAAACTTATATTAAAATTTGCACTATATAAGCTCATGTTTTTATAGTGAAATTGTTTGCAGAATATAATTAAAAAGTAGTGTAATAGAGCTCTTTATTGGATAATAATAACGTAATAAAAAATTGCAATGAGTGAATATATAATTGTCCTTTAAAAGTTATAAATAAAATACTTAAAAAAAAAAAAAAAGATATTTTATTTTAAAAAATGAAAAAGAAAAATCTAAATATATTATTAATTTATCAGTTCATATAAAAAATTCATTTGGTTATGAATTCTGCTTTAAAATAATATGTTGTGGATATCACAAAATTTTCTGACATATTTTCCCGTAATTTAGATTATAAGAGACACCAATGTATTTTGTTATGTAGAAATGACAGAAAAATTAGTAATCAATAACTTTATTTTAAATTATTACAGATACATGGATCAACTATTCGTTTTATAGTTATCAACGAGTTATTTTGCAATATATACAAGATTTATGCTCTAAAGGAAAGAGGAGATTTTTCCCATAGGGGAATGGAGGGGGAAGCGATGCTCCCTACATATACAAGCATTTTATTCCAGTCGACTGTTATAAATAAAATTTTTAATTTATTTCATAATGATTGATAAACAATAGTTCCAATTGTGCCCATTTTTACGAAATTTTGTTAGTCACCACCCTATTAAAATTTTTGAAAAATGAGACGACAGCGCCACCTGTTGCGTGATATGCATCAAAAGTTGATAGTCACAATTTTATGCAGGTGAAAGTGACTATAACTTTTCCTACAACTTAATATAATTTTTTAAAATGTCAAAAAATGCGGTAAAAGAATATTATTTATATATTTATTTATTCTAATGAAAGAAAATCGATAACATTGTTTTAAACTATTACACATCTAGGGTTAAAACATTCTGTTAAAAATAAAGACGAGTTCTTTTGAGAAATACTCATTTTGAAAATAATTATCCCCGTAAGAATGGCAACAATATATTAGTTTCCATTTGATTGAGTGCTTATTTTATTATTATAATTAACTGAATTATTTTTAACATTATATATGTTAAATTTTCTTAATTTGAATCTGAAATATTTGTTTTTTAGTTTTTCAATTAATTCTGTAATTAAAAAATTTACTAAATTTTACGAGTCCCTTTTTCTATCCCCAGTCGGTAGAGTGCCGGCCTTGTAATTGGAAGATTGCGGGTTCGGTACTCGAGCCGGCCAAAGATCGTCGTGTACACTAATGGTGGCTGGTGCACGTAAAATCTGTCGTGGCCGCAATGTCCTCCATGTTCCAATGAAAAATTATATCTCTGGGGGTCACCGAAGCGGGAGAGCCATCCCTTCCGTGGAGGATCAAAATTGCGATGACATGTCTCCGGTCCATCTCTAGGGGTGGGTCCCAGACCGTCGCCAATTACCCATCTGCGCAGCACTAGTGCGACGTAAAACCCAAGCAACCAACCCTTTTTCTATCAAATTGATATTTTTATTAAATGTAATCTTTACTGTGATTATCGTTAAATAAATTCAATGGTTATTTAGTGCTTATTTTCCGTAAAAAATAAATCAACACATTTTTGTATTTTTATTTTTATTTTTATTTTTATCTATTTATTTATCTATTTTTTATGTTTCTACACTTTTTGAAATTAATAATTATAAATTTGTGTTTCCATAATTTTTTAATGGAATCTGATTTATATGCATTTTCATAAGTGAATATTTACGTTATTTACACATTATTTATACAGGATAATACAATGATTTCAAGAAAAAATTAAAATACAGTTACTGACCAAATAGATTTAGAATAAACATTTCTTTTTTCTTTTTTTCTTTTTTTTTTTAAGTTAATAAAGGAAAATGTAATTTGGCATCGTTTTTCACCTTGATTTATGTTAATTATAGCGACTGCTTCTTAACAACATCACAGTGCATTAAGGTAATGAAGTAATCTGTTTGCAGAATGTTTGTTAAGGCATTTATTTTCCCTAATGAGTTTTAACAACATAAACGAAATGTGTTAACACATTTTTTAAGAAGTGTGATTTTTTTTTTTTTTTTTTTTTTTAAGCCATACTTTATAGGCAGGTTGGTTTTTGTTAAGTTTGGTTTGTTTATTCGATTCTTTGGGGAAAATTTTAACTCTGAGAATATTGGTTTGCTTTAAATTTATAAATTTTAAGCTAGAAAAAAATGTAATATAGTCGTTACCTTTTTTTATTGAAAAGATTTCACCTGTCATTATATTTTTCTGCAGCTAAATTTTACTTCCAAATTGTCATTCGATATTTATGAACAATTCGTTTGTTGTTATTAATCAGTTCTCTTTTTCTTTATATAAATATATATATAACGAATTGAGGTGTTTCATTGTAAAAACATATTAAATACTGCGAAACATACACATTTTATTTTATGATTTTTATTTTGACATTTTGCCGAAAAATAATATCATGGCCAAGGTTCGTGAAATACGGTCGCCTGGTCGCCATTGGCGACCAATATATTTTAGCTGGCGATTATGTTTTCAATGAAAACTCAACATTAAAAAAAAAAAAAAAAGAAAGAAAGTACTTTGTTGAAAAAATTGGCCAATAATTGAAAGCAAAAACATCCGCTAATCTTCAGTGTTGTTCATATCAATTTGTGTAAGAAACAAGTAGAAGGAATATAGCAACTCATGGCTATATGTGCCTGTTTTGCACACCGTTGTGGTGTGTTGAGAAACAGTGTTGAATCAATATACCAATAGGGAATTTACACTTGCATGTTTAACAACCCGGTGTTGAATCGATGCAGTTTCTGTCGCTCTCGTTTGCGCACGTTGAGGCCCGGTGCTGAATCGTTGCGCCAGTATAATGATGTGTCGATGGTAACGGTGTATTGGTTTAGAAGAAATAAAAAAAAAAAACCGGTTTGAAGATGATACATTTAAACAGGTGCTTCTTGATGTATAATGAAGTCCCATTTAGTGTTTAATTTTTAAACACAAAATTTTAAGTTCTGTATTCAAGTAAATTTCAAAATTGAATAAAATAAATAAATAAAGGCAATTTTTTTTCAAAGTTTCGCTTAGTTCAAAAGTGAATCAAATTCTCTTATGAATAATAATCTCTGTAAGCTACAAATTTTGTTCTGTAATACTTAAAAATATGTTTTATCGACTTCCGTATTTTTTTTTTTTTTTTTTTTTTTTTGAGGTATATTGTAATCTTCGATGCGAAAACATTGTACTAAAAACAATTCCAGTACATGAAAAAGCTTTACGTGCAACATTTATACAGCACTTGTAGGGGGCGTTACAAGCACGAATAATGTTACATTCTAGTCTTAATAATTATTATTTGCATATCTTAACGGGGTTTACCTATGGAACAATTTCCCCCCATCTTGGATGATTCCTTCATGGTGGTGTATTTTGGATTGCAAAAAAATGTGATTAATTCATGGTTATTTTTAGGTTTGTTTTTAATTAGTTTATTATTATTATTAATTATAATCATTATGATTTAATTTTATTTTTATTCCATATTTATTATTACCCTTGAAAAATTAAGACCTATTTTTAGAAATACATCCGTAAAAATTATTTGATTTCATGCTTATAAAAATATTAAAACTTATAAAAATATTAAAATTTTTTCTATTCAAACTACTCGTGCCTATTTTTATTACAACACAGTTTTCTATCTTTTACTATATATTTTAACAATTTACTTCTTAGAAAAACATTTTATTTAACCTTCAGTATGAAACAGAAGTATTAGTTGACTAAAATCTTCCAATAAATTTCGTACACTCTATCAAATGTTTTCGATGATGAGATGATGTTTGAAAAGTGCATCTATAATGAAAAATGAATGATGATGCATTACCGACCTAGAATGCATTCGGGAAAACGATCAATCACAGAAAATGACCTTTAACTAGATTTCCTTTTACACTGATGTATCCCAACAAGTACATTTTTAAAGGATTTTTATTTTCTTTGAAAGACAAGAATAGAAATAACTTTGTCAAATTATTATTGATTGCCGTGAAGTATAATGGTTAAAAATATTTTTAATTGTAATGTAAAATAAATAAATAAATAAATAAAAAGAACATTTCTGAAATCATTTTCTGATTATTATCAGAATGATTTAGTTTCGTTTTATTGATTTAGTAGAAGAGAGTAAGCTTAGTCAGTGTTGACAGATTTGGGGACTTTTTATTTAATAATCACCACTAAATTTTAATTATAACCATTGCTTAATCACTTTAAAGATTAATCGTCTACTCAATATGAGGTGTGCCCAAATGAAAAGGAGACTAAAGTTATATGTGAAGAAATTTTAATACAATATTATAATCACAGTTCATGTAGAATAGTAAACTATAAATGATTGCCATTGACATTGATAGACTGATCCCAGCACGTAGGAAGAGAGTTGATGTCTCAACAGATGGGTCTGACAAACACCCATTCTCTCCGTCTTCTGATTCTCTGACAGATGCTAGGACACACATTGTGCACAAACTTTGCCTTAACCAAACATTTGTGGATTATGTAATGCACAGCTCCTTTGCTTATCGACACTTTAACAGCAATTTCAGGTGTAGTGATTCTGGCGTTCGAGCTCATCCACAGGCGACCTCTTTTGTGCTTATTTGGAGGAATCCGTCATGCAACGAACTGCGGAAAAGCGGAAATGACTCTCCAGCAATGAAGCGGGCTGTTCCGTGCCGCTGTCCACAGTCACTGAGCTATAATGCAAGGAGTAATAACTTCGTATTGAATAAAAAATTGAATTTAATTTAATTGAAGTGGAAGTTATCACCCCTTGCATTATTAACCGACTTCAAAAAAAGAAGGAAGGTTCTCAATTCAAACCGTATGTTTTTTTTATGTTTGTTAGCTCATAACTTCGGAACGGATGCTCCGATTTTGATACTTTTTGTTTTGTTGAAAAAGTCTTGGTCTGCAATAGGTCCCATTGTAATATCTTTACGATCTAAAGAAAATACAGGGTGCCCAAAAAAATCAGTCCCAACTCTTTTAACTGCTAAACGGCTGCAGCTATAGTGATAAAAATGGTATGTAAGTATAGTAAAGTGACCCTACAGTACAAGGTTAAACCGCTTGCTGCGCCACCTGGTGGAAAATAGTGGAGTTAGTGTTCCTATCTCGAAAACGGTTCAAGAGAAAAAAAGTGAATTAGAAAGTTGAAGATTATCATCGATTTAGTGCAAAAAGATAGTTTAGCCATTCATGCTAGCGTTTCTATTTCGGAAACGGTTCAAGACAGGGGAAAAAAGTAAGTTATAAAATTTCAGAGCATCATCGATTTAGTACGAAAAGATAGTTTTGACATTGATGCTAAAAATACAGTGCTAAAAACGTGCCTTTTTTTGTTCGCAATTTTTTACTATACACACTTGAGCTACATTGCTCACGTAGTAGCGTAGCTGGTGAGACATACGCTATATAGTACAAAATACGGTTACTTGATACTTTTTGCTTTGTTGTAGAAATCTTGGTTTCGAGTAGGTCCCATTATAACATCTTTACAATCTAAAGAAAATAAAGCGCCATCTGGTGAAAAACAGCGGCATTAGCGCTCCTATCTCAAAAACGGTTCAAGATGGGAGAAAAGTTAATTACGAAGTTGTAGAGTATCATCGATTTACTACGAAAAGACAGTTTTTAGACATTATTGCTAAAAATAGAACGCTTAAAACGTGCAATTGTTTGTTCGCAATTCCCTACACTGTGCACATTTGAACTACGTTGCACGCTTTACAGCGTAGCGGATGACACGTATACTCTGTGGTTCAAAGCACTGTTACTGTAAGCGGTCACATCGATTAGCGCAAAGTCGTTTTCAACCAACTTCAGAAAGGAGGGTGTACTTAATTCAAGCTATGTGTTGTTGTTGGTGTTTGTAAGCGTATAACTTCGTAAGAGATGCTCTAATTAACTGACTTCAAAAAGGAGGAATTTCTCAATTCAAAGAGTATGTTTTTTGCTTTTGTTTGTTAGCTCATAACTTCTGAACAGATGATCCGATTTTGATACTTTTGTTTTATTGTAAAGGTCTTGTTCTGAAATAGGTCCCATTATAATATATTTACGATCAAATGAAAATACGGGGTGCCCAAAAAAGTCAGTCCCGACTCTTTTAACTGCTGAACAGCTGCAGCTATAGACATAAAAGTGGTATGTAGGTACAGTAAAGTGGACATGTGCTACGCGATTCAACCGCCTAAAGCGTCACCTGGTGGAAAAGAGTGGAGTTAGCGATCCTATCTCAACAACGTTTCAAGACAGGGGGAAAAAAGTGCATTATAAAATTGCACAGCATCATCGATGTAGTACGCAAAGATAGTTTAGACATTAATGCTAAAAACAGAACGCTTAAAACGTGCATTTGTTTGTTCACAATTTCTTTTTTTGTGCACACTTGAAAAACATTGCATATGTTGTAGCGTAGCGGGTGACATTTATGCTATATAAAATTCAAAGTATGGTTATTGTAAGCGGTCACATCGATTAACGCATAGGCGTTTTAAGCGGACTTCATAAAGGAAGAGGTTCTCAATACAAACCATGTTTCTCGTTGTTGTTGTTGAAATTTGTTAGCTTATAACTTCATAAGAGAAGATTTAATTTTAATACCTTTTTTGTTGTCGTAATGATGTTGGCCTGAAATAAGTTTCATTAGGATTTCATTAAGATATAAACAAATTACAGGATACTCACAAAAGTCTGTTCTCACTCTAACTGCTGAACGCAAGCAGCTACACTGGTAAAAGCAGTGTGTAAGTATCCATGTTGAAACTTCTGTCCGTCAGCTGCAATGCATATTTTGATCTTTGTTTGAACTTTACGATGCGCAATTTCCAGCGCAGCGGGTGACACGTATTTACTGTAAAGTTCAATATGTATGCCTAACAGAATTTTCGGTTACGAATACAGCGTATCCATTCTTTACATTTCTAAAGACTTTTTAATTTAACGTATGTTCGTTCAATTTTTTGGTCATATCCGATAAAGGCAAGAAAAGTGACACAATTTAAAAATGCAGCATTTGAAAAAAATCAACTTAAAAATAGCTTGACTAGAATAAAACTGGCACAACTGTCTCTGGAGTGGATAACTTTCTAGATGGAGATGTAACTTTTTTGTTCACATTGGGTGCATTTAATGTATTTTTCAGTGACATAAACCAATTTTTGACTAATGTCACTTTTCTTGGAAGTTGTGATTTCTGAAACTTCCGTCGAACGTCTTCTGATGCTCTGCTATATAAATAAGTTTTCACTGAAAAGAGAAAAATAAAATATTTTTGTAAAAAAATAGAACCGACTCCAAAAAGGAACTACTATTCAAACAACTAAAAGTGGAAGAAAATTATCAGAAAATGTAACTGTAGATTGCGCCTAAAAGTATAAAATAATTTCCTTCGCCAAACGACCTATAACACTACAATTAATCATAACTTTTGAAGTCGGCGCAAAATTAAATAAAAATTGATACCTTTATTCAATACAAAAATCAAATCCTATTCAAAATACACGTCTCACATTGTTACCTGCAAAACGCAGCCGAAAACTACTTTGATAGAAGAAAACAAATAAGATTTCGTAAGCAGCAAAAGTTGGCGAAGATGCTGGTATCTGACGTCCTTGGTGAACGAAAAATCGCAAAATTATCTGGCAAACATATTTAATTTCTTTGGGATATCAAGATTATTTTAATAAGATATATCAAGAGAGTAATCAAGAATATGAAACAACACATCGTACAATATATATTATGAAAATATACATCTTGCGTGTATATTTTTGCCCTACGTTTTTATCGCCAAATTCAAAAGACATCAAGGATGATCTAACTTCGTAGAAACATAAATACCGCATTGTGTAGAATGTTCACTGTTCTATGTAGAATTGTAGATGCTACAAATGGACCAATTGTATACAGTGATAAAATAATAAAGGAAACATGAAAATGGATCATTCGAGACAACAGCATTTGTTGCTACCGATCTAAAGACAAACCTTTAAAAACTAATTAAATTTTATTTAATTTTGCGCCGACTTCAAAAGTTATGATTAATTGTAGTGTTATAGGTTGTTTGGCGAAGGAAATTATTTTATACTTTTAGGCGCAATCTACAGTTACATTTTCTGATAATTTTCTTCCACTTTTAGTTGTTTGAATAGTAGTTCTTTTTAGAGTCGGTTCTATTTTTTTACAAAAAGATTTTATAGCTCAATTCTTGTGGACAGTGGAACGGAACTGCCACTAAAAAGGTGCCTCGAGGATATTGATGCGAATCTGTTAACTACGCATGTGCATCTAGCAATACCACCATGTCATCTATCGGCTAACACATTAATTCACTGGGATTTGATATAACGTCGCTACAGCTAAGGTCTCCTTTTCATTTGGACACACCTTATCTATCAAATATCACTCCTTAAAGATATTGGTGATTGTTGAATAAAAACGGCCCAAAGTCTGGTAACACTGAGATTAGTCCTTCACAGGTGAAGATAAATTGTTTCAAAATTGCAACTCTAAAATCATATCACATTAAATGCAAAAACGTTTAATTAATTTCAATATCTTAAATTTTAGATATTTTCTGTGTGTGTATGTATTAATATATGCATATGAGGTTCAAGAGGGAATAACGACATAGAAGAATTGCCAAATTATTGGTACAATTTTATTATTTATAGCCACTAATTTTGTAAAGCATCAGTCTATTGCCATAATCACAACTTTTTTCGCTTTTATGTAACGGAACTATTTTGATGTGAAAACAGTGGCGTACAAAAAAAGAAAGAAAAAAATAAACCTTGCAGCACAGAGCATTAATTGCAAATTAATTAAGTTCCTTTATATAACAGTTCTTTTAAATTGAAAACATAGGCCGGAATTTGTATCATATTTCGTCTTAGTACTATAATGCTCCTAGTCATATATTTTAATAGATGAGACAAAACAGAAACTATTTTAAATACTCTTAAAATATTGTCACAAATATGCATTTATATATACATATATATATATATATTATTTCATATTATGTAAGATTTTGTCTAAGTGTAACATGTTAAAATGGTAATAAACATTTTTGTATTTCTTTATTTGTATGTTAAAATATATTTATCTAATTTTGACATTTAAAAAAAAAATAAATAAATAAAAAACTAGTATGTTGTGGCCACCACGAGACTTTCTTCTATCTTTTCCTATACAAATTCACTCAGTAACAATTAAAAAAAAAAAAAAAAAAAAAAAAAAAAGCAAAGAATAGAATTAAGGGGAGAGGGGAAAAAAAAAAAAGTGGGACTTTATCAAATTTTCACATTTTACCCAAAATTTTGTCAAAGTCCCACTTTTTTTTTTTTTTTTCTCTCCCCTTAATTCTATCAAACTCCCACGGTTTCCGTGTTCTGACAAATTTAAACAAATTTTTGCATTTGCCCCCCAATTTTGTCAAAGTCCCACGGTTTCCGTGTTTTGACAAACTTAGAATAATTTTCACATTTTACCCAATATTTTGTCAAAGTTTTTCAAAACACGGAAACCGTGGCACTTTGACAAAATTAGGGGAAAAAAGCAAAAATTAGTTTAAGTTTGTCAAAACACGGAAACCGTGGGAGTTTGATAAAATTAAGGGGAGAAAAAAGATTTTTTTTTCTAAGTTTTTTTTCGTAAAAAGTAAAAAAAATCGATAACTTTGTTTTAAATTATCACAGATTTATAGTTCAACCATTCGTTTTAAAGGTACTGACGAGACCTTTCGAAAGATACCCATCTTGAAAATTTTTGCCCTATATCACCCTGTTAAAAATTTAGAAAAAGCGGGATGGCAACGCAACCTGTAAGACGATTTTTACCAAAAGTTGATAGGCACTAATTTATGTCAAGGTGCAACTACATACCAATTTGTATGAAATTCTGTGCAGTAGTTCCAGAGATACAGTTGCCACAAAATTTTGTCACACACACACACAGACAGACAGACAGACAGACAGACAGACAGACAGACATTTTCTAAAAATGTTAAAATCGTGTTCTACAACTCTCAAAACGTGTAAATCCATCAAAAACCCGAAATCGAAAATTTTTACGAATCCAATACTTTCTTCTATTGAAGATAGAAGAAAGTAATAACGTATTGTAAAATATCTTGAATATTTATTATGTTAACCGGAATTTATTACTATTTAAATTATTTGTCAAAAATAACATAATTTAATAAAGACCTCTTGGGCACATATATTATTATTTTTATTTCTGTGAGTACATTTCTAAATTTTGAATTTTTCATTTTGTAATGACCAATGATTTTTTTTGGACAACTACCTTATTATGCCCTATTTACGCATCTTATACGCTGTAAAATATTGCGCTAAATACTCATTTTCAAAATAGGAATCATTTTGCTTGAATAATGCGTTAAAATCAATATTAACATCAGTATGGAAGGAATATGAAGTATTCATATCTATCTACTATTCAAAGAAATATCACCAGAACAAAATTTAGAATAATTTTTCAATGTTTAGATTACCATTTCAAAAAAAAAAAAAAAAAAAAAAAATCACAATTTAATTAAAATAAATCTGTAAATTTAATTATTTTAAACTTTAAATTAAATTTATAATAATCCAAAAAAATTAACTTTGTTTGCAAAATAAAAGAAACAATAAATTTAATTTCTATGAATTAAAATAGAACTTTTAATTAAAAAAGATAAATCCTTTTTCATGTTTATTATTGGAAGAGAAAGAATAAACAATAATGTAAAAGAAATAAAGAATACAGCTATTTTTTGAACTAGAATATAAAAAAGAAAAAAAAAATACTGAAAAATTTACTATGAAATCAAATGCAAATTCAGTACTTACATACGTTTTACTTACTGAAGGCCACAACTAAACAAGTGTGTGCAATTCTTTATTATTGTTAATTGATTTTAAAAGCACCTTTTGCATACTCAATTAACAAAACGTATATTTCATCACAAATAAACCTTTTTCTTTTTTCTAATAAATTAGATTTTCTGAACTATTTTCTGATTTAATGAACTATTAAAAAAATTAAAATAAAATAATATAAATAAAGTCAATTTTCCTCCACTCAGGTATATTAAATGAAATATAGTTTATCTTCGATTGAAATTTTTGCTTAAAAACTGTATCATGGTTTTCTAAAATACCTCTGAAAATTTAAAAATTAAAACAATTTTTAATTATTGACGGAAATGTTTTTAAATAAATTATAACTGAACAATTAAAAATAAAAATTTATTGTGGGGCCCCACACTACTTTCTCTACATCCGTATGGAATATTAGTACACTGACAAAAAAAAAAAAAAAAAAAACTGTTAAAAGTACAGGAAAAATCTGGCAGCTGGGGTGTCAGTATTTCTTCGTCAAATATACAGGACAAAACTGTAAAATTGTATCACTGACTTATATTTTACATAGAAATCCTGTAAATGAAACAAGTTTTTTTTGTTAAAAGTACAGTTTTGCCCTGTATATTTGACGAAGAAATACTAGCACCCCAGCTGCCAGACTTTTTCTGTACTTTTAACAGTTTTTTTTTTTTTTACAGTGTACAGCTTAAAGTGTAAAACGACAACGGTACAACGTAATTCTTAAATATGCTCTTCGACAACAATGCCAATTACTTGCAGCGGTCGGGCGGCAGAAAATCAACCAGCGGCAACATATTACGCGTTGACAAAAGTAAAATTCAGTCATTTGAACTTAACATTTACATTGCGGGGTTGATTTAAAAAAAAAAAAAAAAAACATTAAAATCTGAAATTGCACGTAAATGCTTTTCAGGAAAGTTGTTAAAAGTGTACTCATCTATTCTAAGATATTTTCGATACGAAATAAATATTATTGCAGAAAACTTGTCCTCCCTCCTTCTCCAACTAAATGGCGAGTAATCGGGTGGATACATTCCCCATAGACGTGTCTGCTTTGTGCGTGCTTTGGATGTAACATATGAAGTTCTGTAACTGAATACTCTGAATGTATTTTAACGTCTCTTAATTTTACAAAAATTTCTATGCGAGAGGGCCTACTGCCCACCTCAAATCCTGTTTGTACAATGTAGTTTAAATAATTATGATATGAAACCCTGTTTGAATGCTTAAAACATACTGGAATTTTCTAAAATGTTATTGGGCTAATTTTGAGTAGCTTTGCATATTATTTATATACAATGTAATAATGTAATTAAACTTAGAACAGCACACTCAAAAAAAAAAAAAGTATGATGCAACTGGAAATATACTTCGAGCAATTTTTAAACATAGCACCAAGACATCTGAACTTTTTAGTGCGGTCCTGTAAATAAAGAATAAATATTTTCCGTACCATATTTTATGCGAAACCCGTTTTTGTACATCTAAAGAACGTGTGACGACCGGAAGGTTGTCATGCTGTTAACTTAGGATTTTAGCTTAATTACTTAATGGAATTATGAAGTAATGATAAAGTCAGATATATAAAATAAATAACGAGCTTTTATTTTGAGCTTAATGAAAAGGTGGGCGTTGGACTATAATCACCTTTAATACCTTTATAAACTTAAAGGGGCAGCCTTCATAAATACTTTTAACTTTACTTAATTAACCACAAATAATCTCAACTACTTCATTTAACTCCGTTAACTCTCACGGCTATACTCGTCTTTCGTAAGTGGGAGGATTCCCTTACGCCACTATACTACTTGACTAACTATCTTCTAACATAGCCGCTCGCTACTAGCTCCTTTAGCCTCATACTACTTCTCTCCAAGCCGCTAACAACTAACTCTCTGCCTACTCTAAGCAGCTCGCTAAGCAGCCTCCTTCTCTACTTCCCTCTAAGCCGCTCGCAACTAACCTCTTTCTCTTCTCTAACTTCTCCTTTTATACAATTCACTTTCCAAAATATTAGCATATTGCAATTTCGTTTATTATTTATCATAGGAACTAACTCCATTAATCAACTGAATCCTAAACTCTTCACATTCACGTGTTGTTCATAAAGTGCGAACTTCGTTTGTAGCGTTACGCTAATATAACATTACCTCACAAACGTTTGTCAATTTTAATTTGTTTAGTGTACTCTAACTACGTTACATTGTACCTACCAGAAATTTCCCCAAAGGCGTAATCTATTTGAATACTTTTTTATATTCCTGACACAAAACATTTGTCCGCTATCAATAAAAAATTTTAATTAAAATCCGCATACGATACAGATTGAGAATACCAAGTTTGGACTTTCTGCGGATGTTTTTCTTAAGTTATAACGATGATAGACTCACATACAAATATACAGGCAGGAATGCCATTTTGGTCTCCTTGAAGCCAAATTAAAGCTCATAAAATGTTAATACAAAGTATTCCCATTTTGTATCTTAAAATGTTGATTTTCTTTTTAGTTAGCATCTGTTTTATAAAAAATTTGGCCTTATTCACCTGAAAACACTAATATATATATATATATATATACATAATTATTTTAAATAATATAGAATAAATATTACAAATTTGTATTGAGTAGTGAAAATGGGACGTTGAGGCGCCTGATCTTTAGATCTAATAGTTTATTTCTTTAGATATCGTTTCATTTGAATAGTAACACAAACTTAGCCACGTTATTTGAAAAGGAAAGAAAAAAGAAGTAAAAGCAAATTTAGTTGTAGACACGAATAAAAAATTGTATGAATGTAACTCTAATAACCTTTATTAAAACTGAATAAATTTCATTTATTCCTTTCTGAGGTTTAATAAATAAATAAGTCCACAGAAAAAAAGCCGATTTTTTTTTAATGAATTTAAATAAGGTAAATACTCTGCTGTAAATGAAATGGTAAATGAAAAAATAACATCATTTTTTCATTTCGTTAAAAATCAACACTACTTTTTTAAATACATAGAATTAACTTAAGTAATCGATTAAAAAAAAATCCTCCAATGTGAATCTAGGTGTAAAGAAAAAACTCCTTTTTTTAACTAAGATCATTCAATTTAAGTACATTTTCGGAGGTAGAAAAAAAAAAAAAAAAAAAAAAAAAAAGAAGAAGAAGAAGAAGTGGGAGAGCTTTACTTTATAATTTAAAGTGTCCTACTGCTCCACTTACATTTTTAGAAAATTAAACAGACGAATAAAGTTTAATGTTTATAAATAGAAGTTTGTATTCTTATATTTGATTAAAAAAAACCAATTAAAAAAATATTTTTTGCATAACTGATGATTTTTGTTTTTTTCATTTTGAAAGCATTTTTAATGCAATTCAAGTTGAAGAAGTTATTTTAATCCAAGACCAGGTACTTGAAATTAAATTTTTCTGTTTGAGTAATATTTTTTCAAATCTAATTTGTGTATATTTTAAGTACGCGTTGGTTTTTAAAATCATTATTCTTTCTTGAAATGTAAAAGAAAAACCATAGAAGTATATTTGCACATTACTTTTTACTTTTTATTTATTTTTATTTTTCAGATATTTACATTTTAATATCGAATTCGATCTTTTTCTAATGTCGAATATTTTAACTACAAATTTAAATATGTAAAAGAAAAATCGTAAAATTATGTTTGCACATACCTCCATCATTATTATTATTATTTTTTTTTTTTTTTTTTTTAAGATATTCATATTTTAGTTTCAAATTTGATCTTGTTTCTAATGTCGAAAATTTTAATTACAATGAAAAAAAAAATTCTGTGAGTGACATCTAGATACTAAATCCAGACACTAGGCTCTATACATATGAATTCCCTTTGAAAGTGAGTTCTAGAAACCCTTATTAGAATTCTAGAGCGTTTGCCTATATCGAGGGGCCAAACGTATTTAAAAATATTTGCAAATAAATGAAAACATAAAAGGCGAGTTTTAGCAACTATAATCCGAGCAAATGACCTAATTCTAAGAAATTAAATAAGAAATTCTCGCAATACAAAGAATTCATAATATACATGTTATTGATTCATCGTCTAGTAATGTGTAGATTGTAGACTAGAAATTCATGATCATTTTGTATATTCAGTTTACTGGTTTACCTTATACACATAGCTCGAAAAAATATATTTTTTGTTTAGTTATTTAGAAAGTAACTACTTATTTGTTCTAGATGAAGGCGGTATATATATATATAATAAATCTCTTTCATAAAACTCGTTTAAAAAATGTGTAATTATCTGAAAGCTGAAATGCAAATGGTTACGGCTTACAGAAGTGATTCTTTTCAATTACTGCGCTAACAAGAAATCGCATGATCTTTCTTGAAAAAAAAAAAACTATTGCAGAAAAAAAATATACCGCCTTCATCTAGAGCAAATAAGTGGTCATTTTCTAAATCCCTAAACTAGAAATACAGATTTCCGAGCTATGCATATAAGGCACGCCAGTAATCCGAATAGATAAAAATAATTGAGAATTTCTAGTTTATACATTTATAGATGGTGAAACAATATTCTGAGTATTATGAATATTATTAATCCTTTGTACTGCGAGAAATTCTCCCTTGATTTTCTAGTATTGGGTCATATAAACCAAGATTATACTTGTTAAAACTCGCACTCGTATTCAATTTATTTGCAGAGATTTTCAAACTAATTTGACCTCGATAATATAGGCAAACACTCTAGAATTATAATAGGGGTTTCTAGAACACGCTTTCAAAGGGAACTAGAGTATAAAGATGACATGGAACTATTTTTACTCCAGCCACAACTTAGATTCTAGATTTCAGTTACAGAATTTTTTCTCAGTGTGTAAAAAAAAAAAAAAAAAAAAAAAAAAATTAAATTATCTTCAAAACAATAATTGAAAGTATTTCAAACTAATACGATAATTTTTCGTCGCATTTTAGAAACGGGAAAAACTGAGAAGAAATAAAAATATCACAAAGTAGCATAAATAATAATAATAATAATAATAATAATAATAATAAATAAAAATAAAAATAAACACAATCACAAATGTGAAAAAACAAGATGACGCATTTTATTTAAATTTTTTTGTAAGAGATCTAACACGAAGTTCTCATTTCACAAATTTAAAGTTTATGTAAATAACTTTATATGGAGTACGAAAAATTAGTTATTATTCAGTTTGTTATATTGTAATTTATCATCTAAATTATTAGTGATAAAATATGAAAGTTTCTTTCAAATTTATAAATTCGGAGAGATTGAAGCTTCGTGATATGAAATATTTATGGAAAATTTTCCTTTTAAGAACTTTTAAATTGCCAATTTAGCTTATTTTTTCAGGAATTCAGACACGCCCTTTAATATACTACAATAAATTGAAAGATTTGTATATTTAAAAGATATTTAACGAAATAAAAGTTTTAAGATCTGAAATTGTTGGCATTTTCTTGCGTTTTAAGTCAAATAGTTCACCCGCTTTTTTATTTTTATTATTTTTTCTTGAAGGAATTGTGCATAACTGATGAGATTTTGGAAAAAAAAAAAACTAGCATGCATGCATACATACATATATATACAGGGCTCCAGGAATTTGAAAAAAATCTGGTCACCAGAAAAAATTTCTGGTAACCATTAAAAAAAAAAAAAAAAAAAAAAAAAAAACTTTTCCCGCCCTCGGCTTTTTTTCCCCATTTTCTTAAATTTTTTTTAATATAGAAAATAAAATTCTATACGTAAAAACAAAATATTTACTAGAACAGAATGATACATCAGGAAATGATCACAGATAGATACATCATTATTTTCACTAAACTGATACAACATCTGCATCGATACATCTTTACACCAGCACAATGATTCAGCACCAGGTCGCAAAACACGCGCAAACAGGAG
Organism: Salticus scenicus; assembly: GCA_963930645.1. Classification (NCBI taxonomy): domain Eukaryota; kingdom Metazoa; phylum Arthropoda; class Arachnida; order Araneae; family Salticidae; genus Salticus; species Salticus scenicus. Next base: position 24,948,287 of record OZ005649.1, on the reverse strand, counting down.
TACTGTAAACCAATTCCCTAAATCGGTGTACAAATTTAACACCGAGTTGTGAAACATGCACGGAGAAAAGTGGTATAAATCACCTAATGGTGTATTGATTCAACACAGCGTCTCAAAACGTGGTGAGAGAAGAAAGTATAAAAACGGTGAGGGTTAGCCAACATCAGGAGTGAAATCGGAGCCCAGATTCTGCGACTATTTTTTTCACCAAAATAATAATAATAATAATAATAATAATAGTAATAATAATAATAATAATATTCAGTTTCCTAAATTGAAATATAGTCGTGAGTTAAAATATACAGGTCGCCAATGGTTATATTTCACACCCAGCATATTTATATATTGTATATATATAATTTATTTCATGAAATTCATTTTATTAACTGAATATAAAATGCTTTTTTAGCTGATTCACAATTAATCTAGGTATTTACTAAGCTGATTTATTTTAATCATTCTTCTATGACTGTTGAAAAGTATATATACTTATATTTAAATTTCAAAAGCTACATTCGCGCAAATAATTTTAATGTATCCTGACTAAATATAATTTTTAATATGCTATTGAATTTTAGTAACTCAGTATTTTTAACGCAATTTATACATTTCAATGCACTTTTTTTTTTTTTTTTTTTTTTTTTTCAATTATAAAATATATGAATTTCATGTATTTTAGATTTACCAAATTCATGACAAACATTTATTTATATATATATATATACACCTTTTTTTTTTTTTTCCCCATTCATAAAATATATAAATTTCACATGTTTTAGATTTGCCAATTTCATGACAAACATTTATTTTTATATTATATACACTTTTTTTCCCTAGCAGCATATGCACTTGTACAATGTGTATACAATTTTTATATATCTTATATATAGCTATTCCCACTCAGTTTTACTAAAACAATAACTAGTAATATGGAGAAGTAATTCATAAAACTTGATTGTTAAAACTGCATAAGTGCATATGCAGCTAGAAAATAGACATTGTATAAGCTATATTTGTTTTAACATATTCTTTTATATAAACAATTTTATTAATTCAATACAATATTTTTATAGTTAATTTGATAAACAATATATATATATATATATATATATATATACGAAACTTTTGAATATGTATATAAAATTAAAATAAAAGTTTAAAGATTAGAAAAACCAGCAGGGGAATTACAAACCAATGCGCACGATTGCTGCAAAAGGAAATGCAAAACTTAAATAAAGGAATAAATTAACAAATGAATGAAATGAAATAAAACCCCAAAAGACACAGAGGTCTTCATCAGGGAGGTCCTCTCCGTGTAAGGGTGAAAGAGAAGTTTCTGAAAGGATAGTAGCAATTAGCTAATAACTATCCTTGGCCCCAACTTCCCACCAAACAGAAAATCACCATTAACTGAGTATAAATCTGACATGTATAATGTAAAATATTCTAAAATGATTGCTAGATTCTAATTTTTTTTTCTTTAGAATTTTTTACATTATACATGTCAGATTTATATTCTGTTAATGGTGGTTTTCTGTTTGGTGAGAAGTTGGAGGCTAAGGATAGTTATTAGCTAATTGCTACTATCCTTTCACAAACTTCTCTTTCACACTTACACGGAGGGTGCCTCCCTGATGAAGACCTCTGTGTCTTCTGGGGTTTTATTTTATTTCATTCATTTGTTAATTTATTCCTATATATATATCAAGTTTTCTGACTCCCACACGGTAGGGCCTGGTTTTGAATTCTGGACAAGGTATGGATGTTTCGTTCTATGTCAGGGGTAACGATGACTAACCAGTGGGTGTCCGTTTACAGATGGCCATCAGTTTGGTTATTAAGTCCCCAGCCTATGCTTAGGTAATAACTGTCATTGTTTCAAAAATCAAAAGTAAAATTGTTTGAATAATGTACAATCCATCTTCACAAGTAATTTTAATTTGATGAAATTTTATTCTTATTGGACTATGTAGTTTCAGTGGTCTTAAATCTTCTCCCATACAGCACAGAATGTTTCAGTTATGTTGCAAAAAGCTTACAATCTCTGAAAAACGTAACACATATAAATATGCTCCCTGTTACCCTTCTGAAACATTCGCCCATTTTGGTTTTCTATCTGTTCAGTGATTGTAACCTTTCTGTTACGTATCTGATTTTTTGTTACGATCGCGGACATTTCTACGTTTTTGAAACTAATCGGAAAACAATAACGTTTTAAAGCAATTTAAACGTTTCTGAAATGTATATAATGTTTCAATGTTACATGATTATTACGTTTCAGGAACATTTTGTGCTGTTAGGGCTGTTGCTCGGTTTCTACTACGTTTTAAAAAATTATAAATATATTTACATTTAAAATTAAAATTGCCTAAGTCACACATATATTTTGAATGTATTTTGAATTTATGATTAAAATAAAACCTTGTAATTTCAATTAATAAAACTTATTGAATTATGTATTTTTAAATTAATTAAAATATATGAATTTCATATATTTGGATTTGCATAATTTAGGCTTTAACAATATATATATATATATATATATATATATATATATATAATAAGAACCTGCAGGAGTACACTTCTGTGAAATTTGTAACTCTACAATGAAAAATAACGCTGGTCAACATAAAAATTAAATAGAAAAAATAAAATGATGTATTCTACCTATTTTAGTTGTTTTACCCATAAAGGATAATTATTTTCTTACAATAACATTGGAAAGTCTCTCATTTTCTATACATTATGCATGACTTCTAATTAATGTTATATACGTTTCTCTTACGTTTTAAAAATATACCATTCATTCAACATTTATCTGATACACGCTCAATTTTACTACAACAATAACCCGTAGTTTGGAAAAGTATTTCATATATCTTGATTGATACATAATTTTACATTTTTTAACAAGCATTTTGTCAAACATCCTCGGACAAATTCTTACCTTTACAATAATTATACTTAGTAATATGGAGAAAAGATTTATGATGTTTCGACTAATGCATAATTATTATTTTTATTAACTATCAGTCACTCGATGATGACGGATCTTCTACTTTAGTATAACTATAGTTACTTTATATGGACTTGGTTTAGATTATCGGTCTACAATCATTCCAACTACTACATACAAACACATGCCTCTAAACCGGGACTCAAACCAATTTTCTTAATTGTATGCCAGAGCAGTAACCATTCTTTCCCAAGACGAACCCGTATCATGGAAAAGTATTTTATAATATCAGTAACGTATGATTTTCCTTTCTTGTTTACTGCTTTGGATTAACCTTACGTATGCACGTAAACATACACAATTAAAAATTCTACATTTTCACTATCCACAATTAGTAACTTTTTCATTTTCTATGCAACTGTTCGACACATTTTCAGTAATACTGCTTTTTTTTTCTTGAGGGGGGGGGGGGGTTAAAAATAAAAATTAAACAACACTTTTTTTGCTATTATAAATTGGTTATAAAATGGTAGCTTTAAAAATAAATAAATAAATAAATAAAATAAAGCAATGAGCTGTGATAAGTATTACTACAGCTGATCTTAATTCCTTACATGAAATATACATTATATAACTTAAGTAAAGAAAATTTATATTTAGTAGCATATTTAACAGCATTCTGTTACGTCACTTACTAATATTCTGTTGCGAGTTATCATCTCTTTAATCTAAATCTTAATTTCGTTTAAAGAGGCTGAAACTTCGCTTTAATTTCCTGCCATGAAGTAGTCCAGAGTAACATATAATTAAAGTGATAATAACTTGGTATTTTTTTTTCTGTTTGTAATTTGTGAAACCAAAATAATTTTCATGTAGATGTGTTTTATTTAAAGTTAAAAATTACCACTCTGTAATGAGCAGTTATTAAATTTTACAAAAGTATATTAAACTTTATCACTATTTTAAAATATTTACAGCGTGCGTACTTAAATCATAGGTATTTCAGTTAGAATAATTATATGAACTAGTATCGACCAGTGGTCGAAACTCCACCATTTTTTTTGCAAAGCGAGGCAAAGCAAAGTTATTGCCTTGTCCTAAACGGAATGCAATTGCAACACAGCTGCGGCAATTGTTTGCCGATATTCACTCTAACTGAATCAGCAGAGTTTTACTTAATATAACTATTTCTCTCTGTAGATGTTAGCCTTTCCGCAATGAGAGAAAATCGCAACGTGAAAACGCCCTTGTTGTGTGATACAGCCCAGAAGCTAATAGGTACCATGTCAAACCAAGGCCCAACCAAGTATCAAATTCTGTTAAATTAATTCGATTGGTTCATAAAGTACAGTGTTTGAAAAAAAAAAAAAAAAAAAAAGATATTTTTCAAAAATGGTCGAATTGAGTTCGGGAAATTTCAAAACGTGTAACTTTATCGAAAGCCGAAAATCTAAAACTTTTCTGAATCTTATATATATGCAGATGAAAGAATAATAAGTCCACTTTTTAAAAAATAAAAATAAGTAGTCAATTTCACTTAATTAAAATGCAAGGAAATCTCAAAAGGTGTAAATTCATCGAAAACCGGAAATCAAAAGTTTTTATGTATCTTCTACTTGCTTCTTCTACCCACAAAAGCTAGCAATAACGACACTTTTTAAAAAAAATAAGTAGCCAATTTCAGTTAATTGAAACGTAAAGAAAGCTCAAAACATGTAAATTCAGCAAAAAACGGAAATCGGAATTTTTTCCGTATCGTCTACTTATACATGCAGCAGTTAGTATCAAATCCCTTTTCCCTTTATTTAGTATATTAGTTGAATATTTATTGTTTAAATATCACCCTTTGAAATGAAATGTTTATGTTTACATTCGAAACTGGAAGTTTGCCATTTTTTTTTCTTGAATTTTGTAATTTTAAATTAAAATTTTATCAATTTTACAGAAAAGATAACTCAATCAAACACATGTAGACAGTAACTTATATATAACTATACCCAAATATCGGAATTAAAATCGGCAGATAATTTCCGTTATTTTTTAATAATTTTTTACAAAAAATCCAATGGACGATTAACATAGAAAATCTTTTTCATGGCTCCATGGACAGACAATGACATCATCACTTCGCTTGCGTATAGTGATGCTACATTATACAAATTACTGTGTCTATGGTTTTATTTGAGCTTTATGAAATCGCCAGATTTAACAACTTTCTACTTTTAGGTATTTTTTAATGTAAAGGAATACGTGTATAAAAGGGAAAAATGGGGGAAAATGCATAAAAAATAAATGTATTTTTAAATACCTTCTTGACATCGTAAGAAAATAATATTTGTATTCGCACCTTCCGGCTAACCATACCTTTCGAATGATACCATTTTCAACCCTCTACTCCCATAATTAATGTTTTAAAAGGGACTACAAATTTTATACTTGCCTATTAATATATAGATCCCCACTAAATTATTAGTGAAGCAATGAATGGGGTATCTAAGTTTTTAAAGGGAAGATAAATAACAAACAAGGATGGCTAAACTGTTAAATATTTAGTATTAGTTCAAACCAAAACTTAGTACTGAACCCAGACAGCCCATTGCCTCCCAAGGATATCTTCAACATGTCTTCTGGATGAAAATACATCGCAGAAACGTCCTTAAGATGTACTGTGGATAAGTTAAGCCTAACTGTGCTGTTAGGGAAGTAGCTGCAACCACCCGCTGGTTTAACCTTTTACTGTGATTCGGTAATTTTATGTTGAACCAAATATTGGTATTATGTTTTAAATTAAAAAAAAAATAATAATAATAAAAAAAATATATATATATTCGACCGAAGCGAAGGCCTTCGTGTGCTACGTTTTCTTGCCTGGTGATTCTGTGTGTGTGGGCGTTTCGTCGATTTTGCTAAAAGGGGCTAAATTTTCTAGGGCCTTACCTTGATCCATGGCTGAGTTGTTGCATAAAATTTGTACTTTACCCTATGTTTTCGACCACGCTCTTAAATTTCAGTTCGGTTTGGTTTCAAAAAGAATTTTGCTGATTCGTACTTCCTAGACTGTATCATAGAATTTTCTCTCTTTTTTAAAGGATATACTTCAAAATATATATGCACAAGAAAAGCTACGATATGTGTTTGAGAAAATATACAAAAACTATCATTGAGTATTACTAATCTTTACAAAAATATTGTTACATCAATTATATATGCAATTTTTATGGATATTTTGCATCTTAGCATATAAAAATATTTTATTCAGATTTCTTAATTATATGAGATTTTTGTACTTTTATACCTTATTTATTTATTAGTACTATTTTTAATACTTTATTGATTTCTTCTCTCTCTCTCTCTCTCTTTTTTTTTTTAATTCTAAGTTAATAATCTGTTTTACTGTGTCATTTAAAAGTATTATTATATATTATAACATATAAAAAAGGACATTCAATAACTACATAATGTCTCGAAGTTATGTGTAAAAGATTGAATTTCTTGCCTAAACTATTTACTAAAACATACACCGACGGTACTTATATTAGCATTTAAAATAAAATCACTAATATTAAAATGTTCACACATTATTTTAGATAAAGAAATGTGTGAGAAGTATTATACATATGTTCATGAGTATCTCCTGGTAATGCTTATTGTCACTGTACATATACATTTTTGATTCAATAAATTAAAATCTTCCTAATAGTCAAAAATAATTATTTAAATTCTTATTTTATACAGCTAACCTGAAAGATTATTTTTGTATCTATTCATTTTTTGTCAGTGATTTTTGAATCCTTTTTAGTAATAAAATTATATGCAATATTTTTTTTTTTATTCACATATTATTACTAGTTTTGCCCAGTGGTCGAAACTCGGCAACTTCTTTGCAAAGCAAGGCAAAGCAAAGATTGCCTTGTCCTAAACGCAATTGAATTTCAACACAGCTGCGGCAATTGTTTGTCGATATGCACTCTAACTGAATCAGCAGAGTTTTACTTAATATATTTCTCTAATTTTGGTACGCTGTGGATGTTGAGGCTTTCCTGAAATGAGAGGAAATCGCCACGTGGAAACGCTCCTTGTTGGGTGATACAGCCCAAAAGGTAATCGGTACCATGTCAAACCAAGGTCCAACCAAATATCAAATTCGGTTAAATTAATTCCATTGGTTCATAAAGTATAGTGTTTGAACCCAAAAAGATAGATATTTTGCAAAAATGGTCGAATTGAGTTCGGAAAATCTCAAAGCATGTAACTTCATCGAAAACCGAAAATCTAAAATTTTTCTAAATCTTATACTTTCTTCTTATATATGCAGAGGAAAAAATAATAAATCCACTTTTGGAAAAATAAGTAGTCAATTTCAGTTAATTGAAATGCAAGGAAATCTCAAAACGTGTAAATTAATCGAATACCGGAAATCAAAAGTTTTTGTGTACCTTCTACTTGCTTCTTCTACCCACAAAAGCTAGCAATAAAGACACTTTTTTAAAAAATAAGTAGCCAATTTCAGTTAATTGAAACGTAAAGAAAGCTCAAAACATGTAAATTCAGCAAAAACGGAAATCGGAATTTTTTCCGTATCGTCTACTTATATATGCAGCAGTTAGTAACAAATCCCTTTTCCTTTTATTTAGTATATTAGTTGAATATTTATTGTTTAAATATCACCCTTTGAAATGAAATGTTTATGTTTACATTCGAAACTGGAAGTTTGCCATTTTTTTTTCTTGAATTTTGTAATTTTAAATTAAAATTTTATCAATTTTACAGAAAAGATAACTCAATCAAACACATGTAGACAGTAACTTATATATAACTATACCCAAATATCGGAATTAAAATCGGCAGATAATTTCCGTTATTTTCTAATAATTTTTTACAAAAAATCCAATGGACGATTAACATAGAAAATCTTTTTCGTGGCTCCATGGAAATCGCCACGTGGAAACGCTCCTTGTTGGGTGATACAGCCCAAAAGGTAATCGGTACCATGTCAAACCAAGGTCCAACCAAATATCAAATTCGGTTAAATTAATTCCATTGGTTCATAAAGTATAGTGTTTGAACCCAAAAAGATAGATATTTTGCAAAAATGGTCGAATTGAGTTCGGAAAAACTCAAAGCATGTAACTTCATCGAAAACCGAAAATCTAAAATTTTTCTAAATCTTATACTTTTTTCTTATATATGCAGAGGAAAAAATAATAAATCCACTTTTGGAAAAATAAGTAGACAATTTCAGTTAATTGAAATGCAAGGAAATCTCAAAACGTGTAAATTCATCGAAAACCTAAAATCAAAAGTTTTTCCGTATCTTCTACTTGCTTCTTATACATGCAGAAACTAGCAATAAATCCACTTTTTTAAAAATAAGTAGTCAATTTCAGTTAATTGAAAGGCAAGGAAATCTCAAAATGTTTATATTCCTTGAAAGCCGGAAATCAAAAGTTTTTCCAAATCTTATACTTTCCTCTTATATATGCAAAATATATACGTAAGCGAAGTGTGACGTCACTGCCCATTGTTAGGGCCAAGTAAAAGATTTCCTATGGTTAATCGTTCATTGGATATTTTGTAAAAAATTATTAAAAATTAAGGAAAATTATTTCCGGATTTTAATTCCCATACTTGGGTATAGTTACAAATTAGTTATCCTACACATGTGTTTGGTTAAGTTATTTTGCTGTCAAATTCATAAAATTTTTAATTTCAAATTTGAAATCTCTAGAAAAAAAATTGGCATAGATTTGATATTTGATCATAGATTTAATATCTGACTTGATATCTTTGATCACAGATTTGGCGTTTTGTACGTTTGGCGATCAAAAACGTAATACGAAAACATTCATGTCCGATGTATATTTTTGTAATACATATATATTGTACGAAATATTGTTTCATACTACTCTTAATGTACGTTTTTAAAATAACCATTTTTTTTTTTTTTTAAGGAATTAAATATGCTCGCCAGGTAATTTAGCGATCTTTTATTATTATTTTTTTTTCTGCCAAGGACAGGACGACCGATATCAAATCTATTCCTTTGAAGTGAATCTCATTCTTTTGAAGTGAAATGTTTATGTTTATAATTGAAAATGGAAGTCTGTCATTTTATTTTTCTAGAGCATTGAAATTTAAAATTTTATGAATTTGACAGAAAAAATCTAACAGAATCTAACATACGCACACAGTAACTTATATAAAACTATACCCAAATATGGGGATTAAAATATGGATATAATTTGCCTTAATGTTTAAAATTAAACCAATTACTGTTTAAAATCAATCCAATTAACGATTAACATAGAAAATTTTTGCTTGGCCCCACGGACGGTCAGTGATGTCAACACATCGCTTGCGTATAGTAACGAATTCATTAAAGAAAAAAGTAGTCAATTTCAGTTAATTTAAATGTATTATGTTTTTGCTTAAAAATATGTCTTCAAATTAATTAGATCTTCATAAAATTAGAAAAAAATAGTATATATAACTCTCATAAATCAAATCCTTTTTTAACTTGCGTTTAATTTGAACAGTATATACTTTTTATCTACCTCTCATGCACTCAAATTTTAATGACTGTTTTCTCTTAGGATAAAAATTCTGTAGTCGAGGGTATAGTGATGCTACATTATACAGATTACTGTGTCTATGGTTTTATTTGAGTTTTAATAAATTACCAAATTTAACAACTTGCCACTTTTAGGTATTTTTTAATGTAAAAGAACACGTGTATGAAAGGGAAAAATGAGAGAAAATGCATAAAAAATAAAAGTATTATTAAATACCTTCTTGACATCGTAAGAAAATAATTTTTGTATTCGCAGCATCTGACTAACCATACCTTTCGAATGATACCATTTTTAACCCTTTACTCCCATAATTAATATGTTAAAAGTGTACCACAAATTTTATGCTTGCCTATTAATATATAGATTCTTTTTTTGTACCAAGTGTCATTATCAGAGATTCAATTATTACCAAAGTATTAATTGTTTGCAATTCATAAAGGTTAGATTCAACATCATACTAATGAACTAAAATAATATATAAGTCTAAAATTTATTCAAATTTCTTAACTTATTTTAATTATTTTGAAAAAATTAAGTAATTACATGACAAGTACTTTTTCGTTTAAAAATTATATATATATATATATATATAAAGCATCATAAAATAATTTACTTATAGCAACGTGTTTGTATTACAAATATTACTTTTAACAAAAATATGTGTGTATTATAAGCAAATAACACACATTTAATTCAGTAATCTGTAAAGTATTTCCTATAAATATTGCATATTATTACAGTTATAAAGGGAACACAGTGTTTTATTATAAAGAAAGTTCTTTGTGTATTTAAAAATTATTTAAAGAATATTATTTTTAACCTTTAAATTTCAAGTTGAATTTAGGTTGAGGAAATTTGTTTCTTCTAAACATAAATTGACAAAATTTGGAAATCTTACCTAAAAATCGTATTTCAGTTCTGTTATTTCATATTTGAAATTTGTACTTACCTATAAAAGAAATATAGCCATATTAATTTTATATCAAAATACTATACTAAGTAATATCTAATTCTATTAAATAGTCAAAAGAAATTAATAGAAACACCTATTAAACAGAAGATTATCATAAGAAATTAATTAACAAAGAAATTAATATAAACGTATGAAGTATTATCATAATAAATTATATATATATATATAAAAATAATTTTTTTTTTTTGTAAAAAAATAGAACCGACTCCTAAAAGCAACTACTATTCAAACAACTAAAAAAAAAAAAAAAAATAAATAAATAAAAATATTTATGAAATGAAATTAAATTGCGCCTAAAAGTATAAAATAATTTCCTTCGCCAAACAACGTATAACACTACAATTAATCATAACTTTTGAAGTCGGCGCAAAGTTAAATAAAATTTAATTAGTTTTTAAATATTTGTTTTACATCGGTAGCAACAAATGCTATTGTCTCGAATGATCCATTTTCATGTTTCCTTTATTATTTTATCACTGTATTACAATTGGTCCATTAGTAGCATCTACATAGAACAGTGAACATTCTTCACAATGCGGTATTTATGTTTCTACGAAGTTAGAGTTTCTTTTTTCAAATTTGGTATAATTTTAATAACTATCATCTGTAGTGGCTTTTGGATTTGGCTATCAAAACGTAATGCAAAAATATACAATCAAGATGTATATTTTCATAATATATATTGTAGGAAGTATTGTTTCATATTCTTGATTACTTTAATATACCTAATCAAAATATTCATGATATCTCAAAGAAATTAAATATGTGTGCCAGATACTTTTGCGATTCTTCTTTCACCGAGGACGTCAGATATCAGCATCTTCGCCAACTTTTGATGCTTACGAAATCTTATTTGTTTTCTTGAATCAAAGTAGTTCTCGGCTGCGTTTTGCAGGTGACAATGTGAGATGTGTATTTTGAATAGGATATGTTTTTTGTATTGAATAAAGGTATCAATTTTTATTTAATTTTGCGCCGACTTCAAAAGTTATGATTAATTGTAGTGTTATAGGTTGTTTGGCGAAGGAAATTATTTTATACTTTTAGGCGCAATTTAATTTAATTTCATAAATATTTTTATTTATTTATTTATTTTTTTAGTTGTTTGAATAGTAGTTGCTTTTTGGAGTCGGTTCTATTTTTTTACAAAAAAATTTTATTTTTCTCTTTTCAGTGAAAACTTATTCATATAGCAGAACATCAGAAGACGTTCGACGTCAGTTTCACAAATCACAACTTCCAAGAAAAGTGACACAACTCAAAAAATGGTTTATGTCACTGAAAAATACATGAAATGCACCCAATGTTAACAAAAAAGTTAAATCTCCATCTAGAAAGTTAGCCACTCGAGAGATAGTTGTGCTAGTTTTATTCTAGTCAAGTAATTTTTAAATTGATTTTTCTCAAATGCTGCATTTTTAAGTTGTATCTCTTTTCCTGCCTTTATCAGATATGAACAAAAAACTATCTATTGAAAGAACATACGTTAAATTAAAAAGTCTTTAGAAATGTAAAGTACGGATACGCTGTATTCGTAACTAAAAATTCTGTTAGGCATATATAATGAACTTTACAGTGAATACGTGTCACCCGTGGCGCTGGAAATGGCGCAGCGGTAAAATTCAAACAAAGAGCAAAATATGCATTGCAGCTGATGGACAGAAATTTCAACATCGATACTTACATACAGCTTTTACCAGTGTCGCTGCATGCGTTCAGCAGTTAGAGTGAGAACAGACATTTGTGAGTATCCTGTAGTTTGTATCCTGTAATCTTAAAGAAATCATAATGAAACCTATTTCAGGCCAAGATCATTACGACAACAAAAAAAAGTATTAAAATTAAATCATCTCTTAAGAAGTTATCAGCTAACAAATTTCTACAACAACAAGAATAAGAACATGGTTTGTATTTAGAACCTCTTCCTTAATGAAGTCGGTTTTAAACGTCTATGCGTTAATCGATGTGACCGCTTACAATAACTATACTTTGAATTTTACATAGCATAAATGACACCCGCTACGCTACAACATATGCAATGTCGTTCAAGTGTGCACAAAATAGGAAATTGTGAACAAACAAATGCACGTTCAAAGCGGTTTGTTTTTAGCATTAATGTCTAAACTATCTTTTCGTACTAAATCGATGATGCTCAGTAATTTTATAATTCACTTCCCCCCCCTGTCTTAAACCATTTCCGAGATAGGAACGCTAACTCCACTATTTTCTACCAGGTGGCGCTGCAGGCGGATGAATCGCGTAGCACATGTCCACTTTACTATACCCACATACCACTTTTATGACTATAGCTGCAGCTGTTCAGCAGTTAAAAGAGTCGGGACTGACTTTTTTGGGCACCCCGTATTTTCTTTTGATCGTAAATATATTATAATGGGACCTATTTCAGAACAAGACCTTTACAATAAAACAAAAGTATCAAAATCGGATCATCTGTTCAGAAGTTATGAGCTAACAAACAAAAGCAAAAAACATACTCTTTGAATTGAGAAATTCCTCCTTTTTGAAGTCAGTTAATTAGAGCATCTCTTACGAAGTTATACGCTTACAAACACCAACAACAACACATAGCTTGAATTAAGTACACCCTCCTTTCTGAAGTTGGTTGAAAACGACTTTGCGCTAATTGATGTGACCGCTTACAGTAACAGTATTTTGAACCACAGAGTATACGTGTCATCCGCTACGCTGCAAAGTGTGCAACGTAGTTCAAGTGTGCATAGTGTAAGAAATTGCGAACAAACAATTGCACGTTTTAAGCGTTCTATTTTTAGCAATAATGTCTAAAAATTCTCTTTTTGTAGTAAACCGATGATGCTCTTCAACTTCGTAATTAACTTTTCTCTCATCTTTAACTGTCTTTGAGATAGGAACGCTAATTCCGTTGTTTTTCACCAGATGGCGCTTTATTTTCTTTAGATTGTAAAGATATTACAATGGGACTTACTTCAGACCAAGATCTTTACAACAAAATAAAAAGTATCAAGTAACCATATTTTGAACTATATAGCGTATGTCTCACCAGCTACGCTACAACGTGTGCAATGTAGCTCAAGTGTGCATAGTGTAAGAAATTGCGAACAAACAAACGCACGTTTTTAGCACTGTATTTTTAGCATCAATGCTAAATTATCTTTTTGTACTAAATTGATGATGCTCTGCAATTTTATAATTAACTTTTTCCCCCTGTCTTGAACCGTTTCCGAGATAGGAGCGCTAGCATGGATATCTAAACTATCTTTTTGTACTAAATCGGTGATACTCTTTAACTTGTTAATCCACTTTTTTCTCTAGAATCGTTTTCGAGATAGGAACACTAACTCTGCTATTTTCCACCAGGTGGCGCTGCAAGCGATTTAACCTTGTACTGCATGGCCACTTTGTTATACTTACATACCATTTTTATCACTCTAGCTGCATCCGTTTAGCAGTTCAAAGAGTTGGGACTGATTTTTTTGGGCACCCTGTATTTTCTTTAGATCGAAAAGATATTACAATGGGACCTATTTCAGACCAAGACCTTTTCAACAAAATAAAAAGTATCAAAATTGGATCATGCGTTCAGAAGTTATGAGCTACCAAACATAAAAAAAACATACGGTTTGAATTGAGAACCTTCCTTCTTTTTTGAAGTCGGTTAAAAAAGGAAAAGAAAAGAAAAGGAAAAGAAATTATTATAAACACACACAACCACACAGACGAGACGATAAAAAAACCGATTTTTAAATTCAGGATACTCCAAAAGATCAGTTTAGAAAATTTTATCCCAAATCAAAATATTCTCTGCCATATGTGGGAAAGAGAAAGTAGGGAAGTAATTTAATAATTTCATTTGGTAATTATTCTTAACAGTGCACCATTTATATATATATATAAAGAACTTTTAAGAAGTTTAAAAATCTATACCTATTGTTAAAAAACATGTATGTTAAATTTTTTCTTGTTAAAAAATCATTTACTTTCTATAATTATACTTAACAGTGCATCATGTTTATTTTACAAGAAAATATAATAATTATTTACAAAAAACTTTTCACTAAGTTTAAAAATCTGTATAAAATAATAAACTTTTTTTTTTTTTTTTTTGGTCTTTGTTAAAATATTATTTACTTTCAAAATCTGTAGAAATTGCTAAAGTGCATACATTGTTAAAAGCTTTTATGATAATACATCATTTACTTTAAAAATATGTACAGATTTCTAAAATACATATATGTTAAATTAAAAATATGTACGACTTGCTAAAAAATATATCTGTTAAAATTTCTTTTTAAAACGTCATTTACTTTCAAAATCTGTACAAATTGCTAAAATATATACATTGTTAAAAGCTTTTAGGATAAACCATCATTTACTTAAAAATATATACAAATTTCTGAAATACATATACGTTAAATTAAAAAAAATGTACGATTTGTTAAAAAAATATGTGTTAAAATTTCTTTTTAAAACATGATTTACTTTCAAAATCTGTACAAATTGCTAAAGTGCATACACTGTTAAAAGTTTTTATGATAAAACACCATTTACTTTAAAAATATGCACAAATTTCTAAAATATATGCATAAAAATATATATGTGTTAAATTTCTTTTTAAAACATCATTTACTTTAAAAATCTGTACAAATTGCTAAAAAACATGCATGTGAAAAACTTTTGTTGTGAAAACATAATTTACAATTGGCCAAATAATCATTATTTTGTAGCACCATTTTGAGAATGAAAAAACTACGTCAAAAAACTATATATATAAAATCTAGATAAAAATGATCGAACATTTCACAGTAAATAAAAATTCCAATGTTCCAAGCAAAATATTTTTATATTTGAGAATTAAAAAAAAAAAAAAAAAAAAAAGAATAATCAATTTGAATTATTTTGATAATTAGAATTTTTATTCTCAAATCTCAATTCTATTATTGTACAATTGCATAATGAGTAGCTTAAAAATTTTCGAATTAACGAATTTTTGAATTACACAGTTTTTTATATAAACTATTTGCGATTAAATCTTTCCTATTACTAGTTTTTTTTAAGCTTCTTTAATAAATAATAAACAAAATAGCATAATTATTAAAGTTGTCATTAGCATAATTATATTAACAAACGATTCATCTCTTGAGATAAAACATTAATTTGTTTTTTTTACGTACTATCAATAAATCAAATGTTAAAAGCGCTATTAGAAAAACAATACAAAATGAAAAGACATTAAATATATGCTTATTTAAAATATGAAAAGGAAAATTGTTTCGAATAAAAATAGCTTTGGGTAGCTTGCCATTAAGATAATTATTTATCGTATAAATATCTAACGCTTGGTTTTTCAAGACAGCATTCATTTTTCAAGATAAATAATGCTTTTATGGGATTTGGTTATTCGCAAAAGTTGTTATAGATTTCAGTAATGAGGCACTTGGATAATAAAATCTTTCCTTCAACTTTTCTACAGTTTAATAAATGTCAGACGGTTAAAAAAAAGCACCCTTTAAATATTATTTTAGTTAGAAAAGTAAGTTGCGATCATTTTTAAGTAAAGATGTATTTTACTATGTAAATATCCTATTATATTTTACTGTATACATATTTTACTGTGCACATACTTACAAGTTCTTACGTGTACATATCGCAACCCAGAAAGAAAAGTAACAAAAGTCACAAAATGTTTAATTTGAGTTTACGTTATTCAAAAATGTTTATGAAATGCTCCAACGTGTATGAAATTTCCCAACGTCAATTTCTATCTTACAATTTGTCCATCTGACAAGGAAACATTCAAAAGGTGTCGTCTTCAAAAAATATTGAAAAATATATATGTGATTCTACTCTACATAAAACACCAGGAAGTGAAAAAATTATAGGATGAAATGAATTACAGCGACCACAAAAAATTATCAAAATTAAGCATATTTGGCCATTTAGAGCTGTTAGGTGTTCAGTTCGCTAGCACCGAGATTGCCGTGTACGAACAGAACCGTTTTTTGTTTCTCCGCCAAGTACTCAAAATCAATCGCCTAACAATGTGAAATCGCCAAATATGCTTGATTTTGATATTTTTTGTGGTCGCTGTAATTCATTTCAGCCGATATTTTTTTCACTTTCTGTTGTTTTAGGAAGAATAGAATCACATTTTTTTTTTTTTTTTTTTTTTTTTTTCAATATTTTTTGAAGACGGCACCTTTTGAATGTTTCCTTGTGAGAGGCAGTTGTGCCAATTTTATCGTACGCTAGTTAATGTTTAATATACATTTTTAAGTTGTCTTTCTGATGGTGCGATACATTGTTTTTTGCGTAGAATCTTTTGGGTTGTTCGGAAAGTAATTTCGTTTTTCTCAGCAGAGGACTTTAATTGTACTTTTTTTTACACCATCTTCACAACTAAGCTGCATTACCATTATATATTGTGACAGCTTATATAGCAAGGCTTTCTTGTGAAAAAGTTCGTTTTATTCTGCTCAATAGGTTTTGATTGGTGCACTGTCAAATAAAACAAATCGGAAGCGAGATTTTCGGCATATTTCGTTTTTGCTATCAAAGAGGCAAAAATCCTGTTCAAACAAGGAAAAAAGTATACGATGTGTAGACAAAAAAATTATTTAAAGGACGCCAGTGTCAAAACTGGCTTACCAAATTTTGTTCCGGCAATTTTGTCGTTAAAGATGCATTACGTTCTGGAAAACCAGTTTATGCTAATGAAGACAAATTAAAGTACTGATTTATGAAAACTGCAAAATAACAAATCGTGAGATCGCTAAGAAACCGATCAAAGTGTAGAATATATAATTCAATAAAATATTTATACAATATAAGAAATCGTCTTTCATTTTCAAAGGGAAAAACGAAATTACTTTCCAAACAACCCAATACATCTCAGGTACTGCACACAGCTGACAACATTTTTATCCAAAGACGATTTAGTACAACTATTTAAAATGGTAATTAGTACATTATCAAGTTGTAAAAACTATTTCTAACAATCTGTACTTATAAGCAGTAATAATAAATCTTACGAAAAAAGCGGAAGCGTTAGCAGCTATAGCCTCTGGGAATATCATAAAATTTCATACATAATAATTCTGTACTGATAAGTATAAAAGATTTAAGTCCATATTCTTGATTCTTCAGGAGACGCAAAATAAAGTTAAATTAACTAAAAACAAATCAGAAGAATTAATTAGAAAAAAGGGATTTCGTTGAGTTATACCCTTTATAGCATTCAGTGGTTGTCAACCTTGATTTAATACCGGGAAAAAATTGAATTAAATATTTTATACCATACATAAATGGTAAATTTCTGACTTGAACCTTTTTTTACTAATGGATTTTGTCAAAGACTAAATGACATAGACTTAAATCCTTTATACCAATCGATTGAAAATTTTTTCCTCAGTCTGACTATGTACTTAACTCAAAAACGACGTTTTTGGACTTAACTCCTTTATACTTATCGGTACAGAATTATCCTTTTGTAAAATTTCGTTGTTCATCCACTGCTACATTCATTATTATTCTTATGTAAATATTTCTATTATAGAAATTAATTATTTTTTTTTAATTTTATTTATAAAGTTTACATCTGATATTCCTTTAATTTGTTTTAGATTTTACTTAAAAGTAACTAAAATATTGTCCATAATAATTTTATTCTCAAATAATTTTGAAAGAATTTATCGATTATTGTATACAAGGTATCAATAAAATCCTTCTTCAAGCAAGCAGATAAGACTTTCGAAAATAAAAATGTAATTTTTCTACACCCACGTCGCGTCATCATGAATACATGAAACATTAATAATAAAGAACTTGAGAAAAATTGCAGCTGGCGTGATTTAAAATATAGGAAAGCAAGAAAAAATATTCAAACGTTATGTGTACTATGAAGAAATATTGTCTTTAAGCTTGAAATGGTATAAGAATCAAGAAAATATTTAAAATAGCAAATATTGTTATACGGATAATTGGTAATACTGAATGTTATTGTCTCAAGATTTGTTTTTGTAAAAAAAAAAAAAAAAAAAAAAAAAAAAAAATCGAAGAATAAGAAAATATGCAGTTTTATAAGTATAAGTTTCTTTAATATATTGCTATAAATATTCATAAAACAAGAAGAAAATATGTATTACAAAATTTTTAAGAACGATTTATCTAAATCATTTTAAAAAGTACTGAAAAGAAATAAAAAGTATTATTAAAAATATTGAAAATTATTTTTGATTTTTACTGTTTTCCTTTCATCAAATACAACAAACCTTTTAGTGAGCAAATTAAAAGCAGAAGGATACATAGAAACATGATAATAAAAGTTACGAGGCTTAGTAACAGGGTGATATTTTTGCTAATGTATCATAAAATCACCTAAATAACACAAACAAAATTAATTAAAATGTGCTTCTTTAGGCCATTTTGCATTGGCATTTTAAATAAAATGACCAAGATCGCAATCTTCTAACTTTGAAATCATGTTAGATGAGAAGTCAGAAAGTTTCTTTGGATTGTAAAATGGAATTTTTTTTTTTTTTTTTTTGAAATCACGAAAGCGATATTGAAAAACGTTAAAAATTGGCTATAAATAGTGATTATGAGCTAACAATTGAACAATTTTTACATTTGAAATTAGATATTTAGTTTAAAATTAGAGAGATTTATATATATATATATATATTTTTTTTATTAATAAAAATTCAATATTTATTTTTCTTTTTCAGGTCATTTTGATTTAATATTTCATAATTTAGAGTTCTTAACCTTCCATCCTCTAACTCGTGTTAAATAAATATCCCCCCTCCTCCTCCATTAGTGTAAAAAATAAAATAAAATAAAAATAAAAATAAATCTGGTGTGAATAAACCACACGACTTACATTACCCTCTATTACATGCAGTGTTGCCAGATCTGGGTGATTTTTTATTCAATAATAACCAATAATTTTTAATTGTAACGTTTGCCTTGAAGATTGACACTTTGAAGATTGATAGTCTATTATGTATATCAAATATCACTTCTCAAAATTATTGGTGATTATTGAATAGAACATCCATTAGACTTGGCAACACTGGTTACACGTATCATACACATTTTTTGGAGATAATGTGATCACAAGACATAAAATTGACCTAACGAAGTAGACACCTAAAAATTTTCTGGTAAGAGAAACTTGAACACGTGTAAAGACATATGAGACAGAGTTTACAAAGCGAGTTAAAAAATAAGAAAAAAGAAATTGTTAGAATTATTTTTGGAAACACCAATTTACGAGATCAAAAACTGACCTACCTGGTCCGTACGACTGTTAATTTTCCTGTAATAACCACATAATACATGAGAAAAGATATCCAAAATGGATTTATTTAACAATTTTCAAGAAAATCATTAGAGCCGTTTTGGAGATACTAACTTTTACCAAAACTTGGCAAACTCAATTATTGACTGGAAAACAATAGTTACATACAAAGGATATTTAAAAGATGGTCAATATGGCGAGTTTAAAAAAAAAAATCGTGCAGGCGTTTTTGAAGAAACTTACTTGCGAGGCCTGAAATTGTGCTATTTCTACAGAACGCCTATCAATTTTCCTGAACTAATCAACTAAATCATTCGAAAGGACATCTAATATTTATATAGCAACTTTGAAGAAAATCGTTAGAGCAATTTTTGAGATATGGACTTACAGTCCCACTTCCGGCTCCCTATGTCACACTTCTGGTTTTCCAGTTTTCACCAAAATTTGAGAAATTCATCTGTTTCGTAGTTCTGCCTTTATTAGTTTCGGAGATATGATAGTCAGAAGATTCTACACACATACACACACGCACTGATCAATTGCCAAAAACTACTTTTTTGGACTCGGGAGACCTTAAAACGTGTAAATCAGGTGAAAACTTGATAGCGAATTTTTGGACAAAATACAACACTTCCTAGTCGGGTAATTTTAGTAAAAAAGGGGGTTTTTTAAAAGAGATTTTTTAACCGACTTTGACAAGAATTAAAAAATGGCTAAAAATAATGATTATGAGTTCGCAGTCCAAAAATCACGAAATTCGTTAAAATAAATAAATAAATTAATAAATAATCATAATAATATTTATCTTAATTTAAGGTAAGTCAGCGCTGACATTATAATTTCCAAGCTAGAGCTTTCCAAACTGAAAATTTTAGATTTTATACCTATTAATTAATAATAATAATAATAATAATTAAATTCAAGTTCAGTAATTTTATAATAAAGTTAAATTTTCATTTGCCTCACAGATTTTACCTAAAAGTGAATAAAATATTGTATCCTCAATAAATTTAATCACAAAGAATTTTCAAAGAATGTATTGATTTATGTATACGAAGTATCGATAAAAAAGAGAAAAAAAAGTAGTGCTTCATCCATAAATAGTTAAAACTTCCGAAAATAAAATTATAATTTTTCTACATCCACGCAGCATCATCTTGAATACATCAAACATTAATAATAAAGCACGTGAGAAAAATTGCAGCTGGCATGATTTAAAATATGAGAAAGCAAAGAAACACATTTGAACATTATATGTACTAAGAAGAAATATTATGTCTTGCAGCTTAAAATGATATTAAAAAAAAAAAAAAAAAATGGAAAGTTATTTAAAATAGCAAATATTTTCACTGGGGTAATTATTTAAACGAAATGATACTTTTTCTATATCTTCCTATGGAAATTCACTCAGTGCAAATAATTTATTACAATTATTATTCATTAAGGCTATTTTCCATGATGAATGCAGACTCTCTCCATCTCAGAGATGTATAGCATTAAATGTCCGAAGCGATTTTGTGTTCCACTAACAATATATTTAAAAAAAAAGCGTTATATATATATATATATATTCAATTTCTAGTTTATCGCCCATGCATATTAATCACATGTTTTAGTTACCACTTCAAATATGAAGTTATAACTTCTTGTATGGTATTTTATTCGAATATCATTTTCCTTTTTCTATTTATGTTGAATTCATGGTTTCTTAATTGAAATGTTTATTTTTGATTTGTATTCCTAATCTAATTATGCATATATTGTTGTATACATATTCCTAGCCTATTATGCAGATTTTAATGTTTTAGGTAGATTCCTTATAGGAGATCTACCTATTGCAATGGTTCTCATGACACGACTTCTGGAAAATTTCTTCATATCTTCACCGATCATGACCCCTAGAACCCAAAACCACCCTCCGTTCAAAAGTTTATATATATATATATATATATATATATATATATATATATATATATATATATATATATATATATATATATGTATAACGCTTTTTCCCATGTTAAGTTGTGAACACGATAACTGGAGTAATTTTTATTTAAATTTAACCAGCTCGGGATATGTTGTCAGGACAGTAAGAATCTCGGTCGAGTTCGTAGATGGGGTATCCTGCTCAAAGGGGGTGGAAATAGTGCGGGGTGGAAATTTTCATTTGCCCACAATTTCTTTAATATTGGAAATACGAGGGTGAATCAAATATAAACGAGACTTATTTTTTAAAATATTTATTTTGATTTTCAACGCACAAACAATCATAGTTTATTTTTCTACATAATCTCCTGATTTAGAAACACATTTTTCCCAGCGTATAGGTAATTTTTTAATTCCTTCCACGTAAAAAGAGTCAGGTCGTGTTTGTAGCCAATTGCGCACATATGCTTCAACTTCATTATCGCTGTGGAATTTTTGCCCTCCCAAAGCTTCCTTGAGAGGACCAAAGACATGGAAGTCGCAGAGAGACAGGTCTGGACTGTATGGAGGGTGTTCCAGTGTCTCCCAATCCAGTTGCTCCAATTTTTGTACGGTCAGGGCTGCTGTATGGGGGCGAGCATTGTCATGGAGGAGAATCACTTTTCTCATCGGAAGGTCTCGTCTTTTGCGGCGATATGCAAGTCTCACCTTCAACAAGTTGACGAACACTGTCGATGTTGCCCGCTGTAATGCTGGTGCGGGGTCTGCGGTCATGGCTCTCATTTTCAACACGTTCACGGCCCTCCACGAACTGTTTATGCCAAGCAAACACTCTAGCTCGCGACAGCGTCTCTTCCCCGAACTGTGCAGTCAATCTTCTCAAGATTTCGGCCGGTTTTACACCTTCTGCAGCTAAAAACTTGATAACAATACGTTGCGCAATAGAGGGAGGTACCTCCTGCTCGGACATCGTAACGATGGACACTGAGCGAGTCTATGATGATGAGTCACGTGCTTCCCCCACTCCTGACAAACCAACCTAACAGCCAATAACAGCGGAACGTTCTTCCATCACTATTGCGCGCGCAGGTCCAAAAGTCTCGTTTATATTTGATTGACCCTCGTAGGAAAATACTTCAAATCAGGCGGATTACCGCCTTACCCTAAAGAACAATTTTTGTATTTAAACTTTTTCGATAACTTCAATTGCTTAAAAGTTACAAGTTAAAAAGTGATTTTTCTTGTGATGAAGCCGACATTTTCTATAGCTTTCATTGCAAAAATTTATAATCTGATGCTTATGTCACGTGCAAATGATAATAAAAAAGATCACTGAAAATATAATAAAATTTTAATCATGTTTTTAAACAATATAATAATCTGATAAAAAAAAAAAAAAAAAAAAAAAAAAAAACGTTTAATTTAACAGAAAATATGACGTCACAATTACAACAATGTACTGAGAAAAATTAAATAAAATTTTATCTGTGATTTTAAACAAATAAAATAAAAGTTAATTAAAAAAAAGTAAATAAAATCAACATATCTTAGGGCTAAGCATATTTAGACTTAGCTTTTTGCCATAGATGCTATAATGTAAAAGATAAATGTCATCGTTAAAAAAAAAAAAAAAAAAAAAAAAATCTTGTAAATCGATGCTAAACGAATTAAACTGGCATAGTAGAAAAGGTAATAAATATGGGGACATTTAGGTATCCCATTAACAAATGAACTAGGGACGATTTTAATGAATTTTACGTTGAAGTTTATTTTCATAAAAACTTAAATTTAAATTAGAGTATTTCATTACTCGAATTCCCTTATTTTGATAAATAAAATTATGCCATTTAACAACAAAAATTAAGAACACTCTTTTATTGAAAAGTGAACTAATAAAGGTTTTAGAAAACTATTACATACTTTTAAATCTTTATTTTAAAAAAAAATTAATTGTTGCCACTCGACATTATACAAATACATCCAAATCCTGTGTCACATACGATAGTTTTGTATAAGTATAGATTTTTTTGTTTGCCCTTAGAAACTGCCCCTGATAGGAAAAGTGCCTGGAAACACTTGTATCTAGTATTGTCATTGATTATGAAGTCGTGTGCAAAATTTCTGGTCCTTTGGACGACAAGAAGTTGCCGAAAATTGAATTGAAAAATTCCGTTACATACATTAATAGTTGCATCATATCAAGTTAATAAAAGTCTGTTAATTAAAAACCTTGTTAAATGCTTTAATTAATCATTTAAAAATATAAAATTAAAATAATACGTCAATCTTAATACAAATATCGTTTGTGGTGAATAGTTTAGAAAGTCAGTTTAGGCAAGAATTTAAAATTTACGATTGAGAGTAATACGTTACAGCTTCCTTTGACTTTTTATCTTGTCGAAACAAGATATTGGTCTGTGAAGAGATATGAGGTTTTCGCGTGGAAAGAAAACATAATGACGCCAAAGCTGCCTTTCTCCATCGCCAAGTCAAAAATTTCGTCGTCAACTATCAACTTTTTCCGCCAAATCACAAATTTCATTGCTAAGTCGCAAGTTTTGTCACCAAAATCTCGCCAAATCATACAATTTACTAAATTCATAACAATTAACATTGAAATTCAGCGGTGCCAAATGGTCAAATGTCAACTAATTTTAATGTTAATGTTCCAGCTTATGTGAACCAAAACAGTTTTACTTTACAATTTTTACTCATCTGACAATAAGAATCACAAAAACACAATACAAAACTTTCAATAATTCAATAAAAATTACAATGAAATAACTATCAAAAAACCGCTACCACTTATCTGTATTTGACTTGACCATAGCAACGCCTGGCTTACCAGAACTAGTAAGATCACAAGTGCATTTTCACGTTTCTATTACTTTTTCGTTTAAAAGAAAGATATTGAACAACAGTTGTATGGATTTTAAATAAAAATCATTAAGCTTGGGTGGGGAGGGTGTGTTGCCCAATAGCCCCCTCCGGGATTCATCATTGCTGAGATTGTATATCTTTAAGGCTTTTATTTGTTGAATGATTATGAGCTTGAATTTAAAAAAAAAAATGAAACATTTACAAACCAATAAATTTAGCCTAAAATTTTAAGTAGAATGATTAAAACCCTTTTGTAGTTGAAAATTAAATTTCTTGAAAACAGAATAGCGACGTAAATAATGCAATGTGTGGGAACAAAGCCATTGGCTAGGTATTAATGCATATGTAAAATTTCTTTACAATTGTAACATTAACGTAAAGGTAAATCTACCTTTGCCTTTAAGCTTGCCGAAAAGGGATTTTTTTAATTGCAATTACTATTTGTATTTTCTCTCTCTCTCTCTCTTTTTTTATTATTATTATTATTATTTTTTTTTTTTTTTGGTTAGATTAGGTCCTCTGTATTTATATTATATAAATATCATCTATAATTTAAATTGTGTACCTTCATTATTCAAGAATTTCAAAATTTATATTAATCAAGATTATTTATAATTTTTATACTTTTGTCTCATTATTACTAAATATAATATTGTTCATATACCCCCTTAGTTCTAGTATTTTTTATTTTTAAATTAATTCTAGAATATTTATATTCTCAACTCATTAAATGGGAATTTTTAGTAAATTCTTAGCGCCTGGCAAAAAAGGCAAATCTTATAGTTTTTCTTGAGCTGCTCAAAGTAATTCTTCAAGTTTGAAGTTTTTTGTTTTATCAGGACTGAACTATTGACTACAAGTATTGGATAGTTGTTAAGAAAAGACAAGATATTGTTGTTTTTAAATTTATAAAAATTATTAGTATATTTATAGTCTATATAGAATTTTAATATTATTATTTGTTTTGTTTGGACATGGGGCACAGTGGACCACATTCCAATGTGCCTAAAACTCCAAATTATATTTGATACCTTATTTATTTTAGTTAAATTTATATATACAAATATAATGTGACTCAAAATAATTAATAAAAAAATAATAATCTTAATGTTACAATAAAATAAATTCCTGAAAAGGGAAAATAGTTGAATAGTAGTATAATAATTATGAATATCTAAATTTAATAACTATCTGAATAGTTTAATATTAAAAAATAAATAAATAAAATGATTATGTGATATAATAAACAGTAGGTTATATAAATTTATTGTTGTTGATTTTAGAAATAACATGTAAATATAAAAGTAGAATAATTTTGTTAAACGTATCTCAAAAATATAATGTAACGTATTAATATCTCAAAATAATTAATAAAAATGTTTGAATAGTAACATAATGTTTAATTATATATTTCATAATTTTTATAACTATATAACATTAATAAACAAATTAAAAATATATTTTATTGTTTTTAGTGATGGCACGTAAAAGACAAAGGACATTTGATATAGAATTATTACTCTAATTTGATTTCTTATTTATTTTGATTTCATTTAAATTTTGGTAATTTTATTTCATGAAAATGTTCGAACTATGTTATTTAGACTAGAATTGCATAAGAAACTAATTTTAGGAAAAAAAAGAGTAATTTATATTAATTAAACATGAACAACAGAGGTTGGTCCACTGTACCCCGGGTTATGGACCACTGTGCCCCGGTGATGGGGCACAGTGGTCCCCTTTGTGAGTGCACACAATTTATTTTTTTACTCGTAATGCATTAGAAGTATCGTTATAAAAATAATTAGGACATGTCAAGAAAGGTTTAAAGAACGTTTTCTAATTTTTTCAAGTGCCTTGCTTTTTTAAAACCCGAATAAACTACTACGTCAGAAAGGCCAAAGAAAAATATTTAAGATGCATACAGCTGTTTCGGCCTGAAGCGTACCGTCTTCAGTGCAAAAAGAACGGCACTTTTTGCACTGAAGACGGTGCGCTTAAAGCTACCGAAATAGCTGTATGTATTTCAAATATTTCTTTTTGGCGTTTCTGACGTAGTAGTTTATTCGGGTTTTAATATTCCAACGCCAAGTCTCCTGCTATTACCTTGCTTTTTTAGTTTTGGTGAAAAAAAGTAAATGTGTAAAAGTGGTCCACTGTGCCCCGGTCTCCTCTATACATAATAGTCAAGAGTGTTCATCCAGATTATAGTGTAACACAAAGGAACAATAAGAACTTATTGAATATTTAAATTGTGAAAAAACGCCCAAATTGAAGAGATTAATCATCAGGACAAGTACAATAGCGTCAAATTAAACATAATTTTATTTGGAGAAAACCTAAAACACCAAATTATAATATTAAGGCACCCAAATGAAATATCCTATTATAATTTTCTCTTTTTATATTTAACGACTTACCCCTTAAGTACGAAACACTTTCGCAATTTTAGAGTGATGCATGATTTTATTTTCCTGTTTTTTAGTATAGTCATGTCTACCTATTCATAACATTTCTTCATTTCCACGAGTTGAAAATACGTTCCTTAACATGGATATTGTTTCATTCTGCTCAATTCAAAGTTAATGTTGACAAGTCATTTATCGCAGTTTGAAAGAAAGAATCTTGTTGTGTTAATGAATATCATTCAAAACAAATAGAATCACGATTGACAGCGATTTGTTTTGTAATTAACTGATTTTAAATGGATATCGTTGTCACTGGACAATTAATTGGAATTTTGATGATAAAGCAAGAGAAAAATCATGATAGCTGTAGTTTTACCCAATTAAAAATTGCAACTAATTATATTGTCTCAAACCTTATGAAATTAATATACTATATTTTGTTTTTGTTTCCTTTAGGCTACTTATATGCGGCAAAACATTAAATAAAAATGAAAATAATTAACACAATTTAACCAGGCAACGGCTTATTTTAATAATAAGACTTCTGCTGGCGAAAAGCATTAATGTTAATATCATTTCCTTTGTGACTCTACCATGACGCCATGTCACATTTATTTTATTATGTTTTGATAATATTTTCAGTGGAAATTAAAGTCTCAGCGAAGGGTTTCTAAGTTGATTTAGTGCAGTACTCAAGAAGTTCCTACAAACAGATTATTTCTACTGTGAATAACTGAACTTATAATTTAATTACTACATTACTTCCCAAACGTCAAGTGTTAATTTAATTGCTCCGAACTGTTTAATTAATGTTTGTTGTTTCCTTAGCTTATTAGTGATATTATCTTTAACCAAAGCTATGCGAAGAACATGTTCTAAAATTAGTTTGACTCTAAAGAAATATTTTGCAAAATAAACGATAAATGTGCGTAACTAAGTTTGTAATTATCGTTCAGATATTACGAAATAATAAATCTTACTTAAGAATATTTTTCTTGAGAAGTGAAAAAATAATTAAGTTAATTTAGAAAATTTGGCGTTAGAATCATGTGTGGTTACATATAGAAGATCCATGCTTTTAAATTATTCTAGACAATTGTTCATTTAGCAGACACATATGTCAATGATATCGCTGCCCACGCACATAGATAATGAAATTTAAAAATAAAATTTTTTCTAGGAATGTTGGAAAATTATATTCACTTTATTAGTATGGCAGGCTTGTTACCTTAATCCTTTACTGTATTTCACCTTGTTTATATCAGGTCTTCTGTTGTATAAAGCTACACTATTCAACAGATAGCTACGAAAATGTTTACATTTATTAATTAGGATAAAAATCTTGCTAACGCCGAATTTTTTAGTTCAATTCGATAATTAGTTCAAAAGTTATTAAATAAAATCATAATTTTAGCTTTAAAATATCTAAAAAAAAACTTGATGACCACCCCAAAATAAAATAAAAAGGGGGAAAAATATTTATTTGTAGTTTAATAATAAATACATTTGTTTTTATATCAAATAAATCATTAAATAAATAAATAAACGTATAACAAATTTCTTTAGTTTAAATTGAGGGACAAGACAATTATTGAATACTATTGTAACAAATTTTACTTATTTAAAAATTAATTTTTAACTATTGGATTAACAAGTAGCAAAATAATTAAGCTAAAAAGAAGTCTCCTATTTCTAAGAAAGAAAAAAAAATGAGTAAAGATTTCAAAAATTCAAATGAACCATTTTTCTTACATGCGTGGAAGATTTTAAGGCAGATTTTTATTCAGAAAGGGGGGACACGAATTCATAGATAGATAAAAAATCATATACCTTGATTTACGAATTAATTGAAAACAGTACATGACTAGAGATCGTGCAACAATAGACGCAATTTTTTTCAACAACTGTTTGCGAACGATGGTTTATACGAGTAAGCAGACTTATCACGTGCATTTATAAGTAAAAAATAGACAATAGTTTGTTTATATACAGAATAGCTCAATTGCACTAATTTAAATTCTGTCTCTGATAGAATTTAATAATAATACAGTCGAACCTCGTTAACGTGAATCTCAAGGGGAAAAAAATTATTTCATGTTTTCAGTAGTTCATGTTATCAGAAACTCATAAACTAATCTTCAGTTCGACGGTGATTGTGCAAACCATTCATGTTAGAAGTAATTCACGTTAACGAGGTTCGACTGTACTAATATTTGTTTATATATTTATTACCCTTTTCCACATAGAACATCTGCGTGTTAGTCCCTACGTACAGTCGGTAACAAAAGTGTCCGAAGACTAGCAAAAATTTCTATGTAAAAAAGTACACTTCATACGGTTTTGTTAAATAAACCCTTATCGTATCGTGTTCAGATACTGAATAAGAACAGGATTCGACAAGGATTTATTTAACAAAACCGTATGAAGCGTACTTTTTTTACATAGGAATTTTTGCTAGTGTTCGGACACTTTTGTTACCTACTGTACCTAATGTGCTTTTCAGAAAAATCTCATAAATAAAATCCCTCACAGGAAAATTTCAGTTTTTTTTCATTTTTCTTTTTCAATATAAGAGATTTAAATCTTTGATATTTGCATTATAATTTCTATTTTAGAAAATAATTTATTTTCTATTGTGAAGTTAAAAATTCTTAAAATTAAATACAATTGTCTTTATATAAAAATTGTATCTTAATATAATGATTTTGATTTTGATCAGTAGATGGCGCCACCACCACATCCTGCAGAATAACTGACGATGATACGAGAGGCTTAATTGGTGTTAAAAACCTCCAAATATGTTTCTAAATACGAGATTTTGAGTGTACGTTTTAGCACAAAAAGTTAATATTTTCCCAATTTCTTTAAGAAAATGTGCAATTCAAGTGTATTAGATTAAATTTTGTAGCCGAAATATCTAACAGAGAAATTTATGATTTCATGAATCTGTCTGGGTTTACCAATCAGTAACACCTTACGTGACTACCGCATCGTTTCAACAAAAATTAATCGTAATTGGTCTACGTTAAAAATATTATATATGTATGCATATATATACTACATATAAATATATAATATTTCTTTTAAGATGTTTAGTAGAGATATCTGAAAGGAAAGTTAAATTAGCAATATTTCAAGAAGTTCAATTGCTGTCATCAAGATGCTTTTATTGAATAAGTTTTCAAAAAAACAAAGACGAATAATTCCAACAGGTTGATACAGAACGTTGTAAAACATTTAATAATGTTGCAAATAATTCCAGGGTACAATGTTGAGATAGTTGAATAAGATGGGGGAGAGAGCGAAAGTTATTATGTCTTTACTATACTATGATCTGCAGCAGTTATCCGATCCTTACACTAGAACAAGTCTGAGATGTCTGAAGAAAAAAAGCCAAATTATAGTGCCAAATACTTTCATTGTTTCTCGGATGAAATGATATAAAAATTTTGAATTTGAAAGTTCGTTATTAAAAGTTATAGCCAATTATTTCGGCAATGAAATAAATCACTCAAATTAAAATTCCATTACACCTTACGATTGGACTATAATTGCAATTTCGAAACTAAATCCTTTCTTAATGATTTAACTGACAGGGATTTCTAAATTTAGCTATAATGAAATAAACTTGTGCTGGTATAATATTTGATGCAGAGTTTTCCAAAAGAGCAATTTATTTAATAAATAATACTCTGAACTGTCAGTTAGATGATTCTAATGCGTAATCATCAAGTTATTTATTAACCAAAAGATTTAAATTGCATACGTTAATGATATTTATTCAACAAACCAAGTAATAAATATTACACTTAATTATTTGAGTTTAACGGAAAATACAAATTGTTCTCTTTCAATCAGTCTTTCTTATGATATTAAAAGAAAATTTGTATTATTCATTTAAATGAATTGAAAGAACTGATATTAATGAAAGTGAGCTTCTCAGATAATTTCGAATACATTAAGTAACATAATTGCGAATTAGATTCAAATTAAATTTATTTAATTAATTATTTAACTGATAATTTGATACTAAATAAATTTAGAATAAAATCAGATGTATTTGAATAATATGTGATTAACTTCCTCACAGCATAGACTAAAAACCAATGAAGTTCTCTTATAAAAGTCTTTCTTCTTCTTTTTTTTTCAGAAAATGATATAACTAATTTAATTTTAGAGAATTGCATAAACTTAATTTCCCCGCAAATTCACACACACCCATATATTTATATATGTTGGTAATTAACGGTAGACCGAAAGTATAATAAATTGCGCTATATATATTGGCTATTACTATTTGGCTAAAAATAGGAAAGATTCATCTTATACCAAAAAATCTCGAAAGGAAATAAATAAATGAACAACATAAAAAATGAAATGGAAAAACACTAAAAGAGGAAATTTTATCTTAAATTCTTAATTACTCTAAAATGTTTTTAGAACATTTATTTTTTATTTGAAAAGTATTGAAATAAATTTGTGCGATTGAACAATTGTGTGTTAAGGACTATTCATAAATCCGTTTTGTTTAAAATTACCTGTAACACACAGATTGTTACACCCAACACATCTTGACAGAGTACATTTTTTATATACTATATCTTAATACCGTACCTTATCGTAACCTCAGCACTAAATAATGAGGTAAGAAAACCAGAAGTCAAAAATTGTCACGAATCTATTACCCTTTCCTCACGAATGTTCAAGAACAAATTAAGGAATATTGCGAAAATATGAAAATTTTACATGAATAAAATAATAAGTTTCCAATTTTAGATTAATAAACAGATCGTTCGTGTTAGCTATTAAAAATTCTCAAGTTAAGCTTGTGTATATTTTACTTTTGCTTGCCTTACATAAGACGAGTTTTCTAAAGTAGCAATCTTTACAGCATGTCAGATAAACGTTTAACTATATTAAATTGACAATAAGATTAACAGATACTTAAAAAAAAAAAAATCAAATCTGAAAAAAAAAAAAAAAAACTGAAAATCATGCATTGAGAAATATTAAAAATATTGAAAAGAAAAAGCCATTAATTTTGTTTATACTGCTTAATGCTGTGCATTAAATCAACAGAAGAAGGAAATATAAAATTTCCGAATTAAATTACAAAACTTTATATCATACTTAAACAATTTCAGTCTTTTTAACATTTACTTCCTTTTAAGCTCGACGAAATCATTATATAAAGCTATTACAGAAACGATTTCGCTATCTTTCCTCTTTCAACCGTAGTTCAGAAAAAATTGCCCGGGTCATCAAAAAAGAGCAGAAATTGAATTTGCCTTCCTAAAACTCCCTGTTAGATTCTAACATGAATCAAAACTGATGAATGGGAGTCATTTGCCGATCTATTGTATGTCATATATACATCAAATGTGCTCAAAGATGTTAAGGCCGCTTGAAAGAATACATTTGATGAAAGATAGATGAATGATGCTTTATCGTACATCGATGGGTTCCAGAAGATTCATCATTTCGAGAAGATGGATTCTTTATTCGAATATATTCGGTTTCTTTTCTGTAGAACGTTTTTTAAAACATTATAAAGTTTTCCCTCTTCCTTATAAAACATTTTAAAATTTTAATGTAAAATGAAATATTACACTGAGAAAAAAAATATACCGTCTTGCTCTAGAATGAATAAGTGGCCATTTTCTAAATCCCTTAACTAGAAATATAGATTTCCGAGCTATGCGCGTAAGGCACCCCAATAAACTGAATGGACGAAATGGTCGAGAATTTCTAGTGTACACATTTCTAGATGGTGAAACAATATTCCGAATACTCTGAATAATCTGAATTCTTTGTATTGCGAGAAATTCTCGCTTAATTTTCTAGAATTTGGTAATAAACCAAGATCATACTTCCTGAAACCCGCCTCTTGTAGTCTCTATTATTTGCAGAGATTTTTAAATAACTTTGCCCTCGAGAATATAGTCAAACGCTCTAGAATTCTAGTAGGGGCTTCTAGAACTCGTTTTCCAAGGGGGCTAGAATTTATAAGGATGACATGGGACTGTTTTTCTAGAGCCACAACTTAGATTCTAGATGTCAGTTACAGAAGTTTTTCTCAGTGTAAAATTAAAAAGACACACATCATCGTTACACATCACCGAAGTTGCATCAAAGTTACAGAAAATTGTGAAGCAAATATTTGCCTAAACCACCTTCAATAAACTAATTTCTGTAACGGATAATTTTCCACTTTCCGAGCATTTAGATGTAAAAACCGTGAAGTGAACACGTGTAAAGGGTTTCATGACACCACACTAATAAATTGCAATATTTTCACTGTTCGGTTACTATCAATTTCCAATGAAATGTTGCATTTCTAACCCATTCTAGGAAAAACTAAAAGGAGATAAAAAAAATATATATACATCCTTTGTTATAGGGCATGTCAATTTTATTTTAAATGATCACGACGTTCCCAGAACAATACTTCCGCATTAGCGTTGTACATTTTATGGTAACTGTGTATTTTTCATTTATTATTTGATTGATTAACTGATATGCAAAGAAGTACAAAGAAGAATATTTCAAAATTTCTTTTATGAGGCGAAATGTTGATTTTTATACGATAAATGAATAAGAATTTATGAATTAAAAATTGGTATCAAAATGAATGTTTGGAACAAGTTATGACAGAATGGACCTTTGCGGAATTGTTTAGAATGCTTAAAAGTTTCGCGCTAAAAGACGAATGTTTTGTGCAAGGTACGTATTTTCTAATGGATACAGAAATCTATACCTTATGGTAGCATTTTTCAAACGATAATAATTTCAACAACAATTTATCAAATAAGAGCTTTAACTTTAAACCATTATCTTTTAATATAATTTATCATATTTAAAATAAAATTATTTAGCAATGGCTGGAAACACATATTTAATTCACAATAAGATATAAGTTTGTAAATATTGCAGCTTAGTAAAGAAATAAAACCACATTATTACGTAATATTTTTTATGAAACATGAGAAAATCAAAAAGCCTTTATGCAGTAAAATAAAACTTTATGTACAAACGATGTATTATGAGTATCTCTATGTTTATTTTATAATATTTTTCAACACGTATTTAGTTATTTAAATTGATAATATTAAATATAAGACACTCGTCATTAATTTAAAACAAGAAATGCTAAAATTTAACTTTTTATTTTGGATTATATTTTGTAATCACTTACTTAATGGGGAAAAGCTCATTAATAAAATAAATTAAAAAGCAAATAATGAGATTATTATTGTAATTAATTGTAATTAGTTTCTCTCTCTCTGTCTATGTATATATATAGAGAGATAGATAGACATGTTTGTGTATACTTCTGACTGATTTTGTAAGATACGTATGTGTAGTTTCGTTATACCAAAAACAGAAATATCATGGGTGTGTACACGGAAAACTTAACAAAGTAAAGTCAATGAAAGTGCCTTAGTGAACCAGCTTTTACATACATAAATAAAACTTACATAAAGAATAGAAAAGTAGTTAAACGTTAGAATAGGTAAAAGAAAAAATTGTCTATATCGTTTTTGAAATGTCCTGAAATCTTATATTTCTTCGCATCGTCTTATATTTCTTGCCGGAACTTGTTGAAAATACTCGGCGAGTTTTAGACTTTCGAGATAACTACAACGACACGTGCCATAAGATCACTGATATCGTCAAGTGACAAAGGTACAAGTGTTCACATATTGCTCCCGAAGAAGTAGTCAATGCGAAAAAGATTGGGCGATAGAGCTAGTCGTCTGACTCGCGAATGGAACCTTGGGACTTAAATCTTGCTGGGGAATGGGGTTTCTGTTGGGTTGGTGTTGAACTTGAGGTGCCTTGTCCAAGCTTGATTTATCTCTTTCGTGAGGATTTTAGTATATTTTAGAAAAGGTTGTTTTTTTTTTAGGTTAGGTTAGGATTTTTTTTTTTGTTCGCTGGTTTCTTTTGTGGGTTACAGAAGGTGAGAGAGAAATTAAAAAAAAAAATTATAATAATAAGAATAATAAGGTTAAAATAAAATTTCCTGTTTTGGTGCGGCTTGAAAATTTTGTGTTTTTAAGTGTATGTTTAAAAAAATAAAATAAAATAAAATAAAAATATGTGTTTGTTTTTATAAGTGATATGCATTTAAAATTTTTTGTGTATGTAATAAATTCTCAGTGCATGGTAAATTTAGTTGGGAGTGTTAAATTGGTGAGGAAAGTTTCTTAGGTGATAAAGGGGTCTATATATTGATTATAAATAAAAATGGAAAAATTAAATTAAAAAAAAAAAAAAAATAGAATAAAAAGAGTAAAAATGAAAAAAAAAAAATAATAATATTTAGACCTTGTTTGAAAAAATGTGCTGTATAGTGGTATCTGCACTGTGGGGAGTCTAGGCGATAAAATCTATTTTGTTGTTTGGTTTCTGACTTGTAATTGTTATTATGCACTGAGAGAGAGTTTTTTTTATATTTTTATACCCATTTTTTGATATATAATTTTGTTCAATGTTTATGTATTTGTATAGAATGAGTTATAAAGAAAATATATATATATCAGGTATTAATGAAAAATTTATGTATCTTGTATGTGTTTATTATTGTGTATTATCACGTCCTTTTTATCTTGTCGTAGGGGATGCTCAGGATCTTCTGGTGGCTGGCTGTATTGAAAATTTTTTTTTCTCCTGTCCTCAGGGTTTGTTGAAACTCGTGGTATGCTGTAGTGTGCCTCGAAAGTGTTAATGTGGGGAATTGTGGTTGGTCACTCATGTGGTGAGTATATGTTGTTTTGAATTCCATGCTAGCTATGTTGTGGCTCGGTATGGGCTCTCTTGTAATAGAATTCTCTTTCTTGATGTAAATTGCTAGGGTGTGACTTTGTTTCCATTTACTATTGTGGAATTAATTTTGTGTCAACTGTTTATGTGTAGCTTTGCCTTTTTGTACTTGATCAATTTGGAAAAATTGTTGGGGATAAAAGAAATTTTTTTTTATTATGTTAGGGTAATTTTGTCCAATAGTTAAGTTTTAGTTTTGTTTTGGCAGGAGGGTTGTTCGCTGAGTTTCGGCCGGACTCATGCGTTCATCTGAAAACTCGTAGTTTTAGCTGGCGGTTCCTGCTGGTTCGGGGATTGTTTAATGGCTTATTGCTGCTCGTTTTGGCTTCCTGTTTTCAAAAAAAAAAATTTTTGCAAATATTTTTTCCTGTTGGGGGAGGGTATATGTTAAGATGAATCTTAACTCTTGTTTTTTTTAGCTAGTTCTCTCTCTTTTAAAATCATGATATTTCAAAAATTATGCAAATCTTTTACATTAAATTTTAATTTGTTTCTTTTATTAGTTTCAGTATTTGCCTTTTAATTCAACTTTTAGTTACTTTCATCTTTTACTCCGTTCAAAACTTTTCTATTAAGTTTCTTGCTTGCCTAGCAACAATCGTAGATTGCAAAGCTCCTGGGCAAGGAGATACGTGACCATGAGATGATAATCTTTGCCCTTCAACTGCTCTGAAGGTCGCTGTTGCACGCGTAATGTCGGCCTGGCTAATCAGCATGACAGCTACTTCGCCAATAGTTACGTTCTGTTACTAGATCGGCAAATGTGTTGTCATCGCTGATTGGTTAGTTCGTTTTTATCTGTGAGGTTTGTACAAGCGTATTGGCAACGTTGTATGTCAAGCGTGTGTAAACGGCGGGATTTCCAGTGAATATTGCGGTAGGACGCCAAGAAGCTAGCACGATGTAGTGCTCCGGAAGTGAAAAATGGGGCTTTTGCCTCGCGTGAGTACGAAAAATTGGTAATATTAAGTGGCTGAAAGTCTATGATTCTAACAGCTTGAAACAAAGTATGTTCGAAGCCGATTACAATTGTTTTGTTACTGGAAGTGTTGATACCGTAGATTTTTTGTGGCAGGGTAAACGATAAGTAACTTGTTTTGACGAAGTTTTGCTGCCAGTGAAGGACCCTTGGAGACCCGTAAAATGGCTGTGAGGGAAAAATTGCCTCTCCTCGCATATGAAGTAGTGTTCAAAAATATGGACTGAGCCTCCCCGTAAAGTTGTTTCCTTCGGAAATTTGATGTGCGAGCCCAAATGATTACCATGTGTTTGGTGGTGGAGTTCCCGAAAGAGTGACGTCTAACCAAGCTTGCTGTGGTGTTTTTTTTCTTGTCCTTGAGTTCCTGGTTTCTATTTGTCCGACATAGTGTGAGCTGGTGTAAATTACAGCCTCCTCCAGAAGCCTTAGCAAGAGCATCCTTTGGACCTTCCTTAATGTCGGTAAAAACTTTTCAATTCTTCCTATTTCTGACCTTAATTTGCTATAAAGAAAAGACCTATAACTTATTGAAAGCAGTTTAATTCATTTGGTATAATGTCATTTTATTTTTGTGTTAACATAGTTTTGAGTAGTCCATGTTATTGGATATTTGGTACTAACCTCTTCAAAGTTACTTAAGGACTTTTATTCACTAGTTTAATAAAATGAACATTTAACTTTGCTCAATATGAAATGAGACTGCTGCTTGTAGTAAATTAAAATCTGAATTGAAAATGCATTTTCTTCATATATTAGAAACTTATAGGAAAGACTCTAAAATTGGTATAACTGTATGTTGTTAAATTGTGACAAATTTACATGTTCTTTTGTTTTCTTTAAGTCTTTTATTTTACTAATCCACTGTAAGGAGATCTCCCATATTAAAACCTTTGAGAAATAATAATTAAAATGTAGTGATAAAAATGTCTTGTGTTTGTGTTTATTAGTAGAAATATTATAAATTTTGTATTATTATGCCAGGGGGTAATTTAATAGAATGCAAACTTGTTTTTTTTATTGAGCCATTTAGTCTCTTGTTGTAAAAGTGTGGAAATCAAAAAGTTATAAAAATCCTATGAGATAAGCAAAAGTTTGAGGTATTGATAGACACGATTTGAAGGAAAATTTAACTTGTGAATGTTGAAATTGCATAAAATATGAATTGTGATTTCCCCTTGATTTTTACAGCAGGAGACATTGTTTTTGTTTATTTAATTTCTTTTGTTTATTTATTGTGGGGGGGGGGGGGGGGTAATGGCTCCAAGGTTATTTTTTTTTATTTATTTACTTATTATTTTACTTTGATTAATATAGATGAATTATTTAACTGACACTTTTTAGGTGAATGTTTATATTTGAAAATCAGTCTTATGGTAGTTTCTGTCGTAACCATTAAATTGCTTAACTTTAATCAACTTCAATATTTAATGTTTTGGGTTTTTTTAACAGAAACTGCCATAAGTCATCATGGCCTTAAACTACATTTATTTATATTTATAAAGATTTTTTTGTGTATCAGAGTCCAAGGCATTTTTCCAATGAGGTTTCGACCTCCTTTTAATATCACTTTAAAATCCTGGGTAAATTCGGTATTGCGGGCAATGTACTAAAGGTTTTTGGTAAAATTGGAATTTCAAAATTTAAATTGTTTAAATTATCAACATGGACACACCCATCAATACGTCACAACACTTATATTTCTTCGCATCGTCTTATATTTCTTGCCGGAACTTGTTGAAAATACTCGGCGAGTTTTAGACTTTCGAGATAACTACAACGACACGTGCCATAAGATCACTGATATCGTCAAGTGACAAAGGTACGAGTGTTCAAATATTGCTCCCGAAGAAGTAGTCAATGCGAAAAAGATTGGGCAATAGAGCTAGTCGTCTGACTCGCGAATGGAACCTTGGGACTTAAATCTTGCTGGGGGATGGGGTTTCTGTTGGGTTGGTGTTGAACTTGAGGTGCCTTGTCCAAGCTTGATTTATCTCTTTCGTGAGGATTTTAGTATATTTTAGAAAAGGTTGTTTTTTTTTAGGTTAGGTTAGGATTTTTTTTTGTTCGCTGGTTTCTTTTGTGGGTTACAGAAGGTGAGAGAGAAATTAAAAAAAAAAAATTATAATAATAAGAATAATAAGGTTAAAATAAAATTTCCTGTTTTGGTGCGGCTTGAAAATTTTGTGTTTTTAAGTGTATGTTTAAAAAAATAAAATAAAATAAAATAAAAATATGTGTTTGTTTTTATAAGTGATATGCATTTAAAATTTTTTGTGTGTGTAATAAATTCTCAGTGCATGGTAAATTTAGTTGGGAGTGTTAAATTGGTGAGGAAAGTTTCTTAGGTGATAAAGGGGTCTATATATTGATTATAAATAAAAATGGAAAAATTAAATAAAAAAAAAAAAAAAAAAAAGAATAAAAAGAGTAAAAATGAAAAAAAAGAAAATAATAATATTTAGACCTTGTTTGAAAAAATGTGCTGTATAGTGGTATCTGCACTGTGGGGAGTCTAGGCGATAAAATCTATTTTGTTGTTTGGTTTCTGACTTGTAATTGTTATTATGCACTGAGAGAGAGTTTTTTTTATATTTTTATACCCATTTTTTGATATATAATTTTGTTCAATGTTTATGTATTTGTATAGAATGAGTTATAAAGAAAATATATATATATCAGGTATTAATGAAAAATTTATGTATCTTGTATGTGTTTATTATTGTGTATTGTCACGTCCTTTTTATCTTGTCGTAGGGGATGCTCAGGATCTTCTGGTGGCTGGCTGTATTGAAAATTTTTTTTCTCCTGTCCTCAGGGTTTGTTGAAACTCGTGGTATGCTGTAGTGTGCCTCGAAAGTGTTAATGTGGGGAATTGTGGTTGGTCACTCATGTGGTGAGTATATGTTGTTTTGAATTCCATGCTAGCTATGTTGTGGCTCGGTATGGGCTCTCTTGTAATAGAATTCTCTTTCTTGATGTAAATTGCTAGGGTGTGACTTTGTTTCCATTTACTATTGTGGAATTAATTTTGTGTCAACTGTTTATGTGTAGCTTTGCCTTTTTGTACTTGATCAATTTGGAAAAATTGTTGGGGATAAAAGAAATTTTTTTTTATTATGTTAGGGTAATTTTGTCAATAGTTAAGTTTTAGTTTTGTTTTGGAAGGAGGGTTGTTCGCTGAGTTTCGGCCGGACTCATGCGTTCATCTGAAAACTCGTAGTTTTAGCTGGCGGTTCCTGCTGGTTCGGGGATTGTTTAATGGCTTATTGCTGCTCGTTTTGGCTTCCTGTTTTCAAAAAAAAATTTTTGCAAATATTTTTTCCTGTTGGGGGAGGGTATATGTTAAGATGAATCTTAACTCTTGTTTTTTTTAGCTAGTTCTCTCTCTTTTAAAATCATGATATTTCAAAAATTATGCAAATCTTTTACATTAAATTTTAATTTGTTTCTTTTATTAGTTTCAGTATTTGCCTTTTAATTCAACTTTTAGTTACTTTCATCTTTTACTCCGTTCAAAACTTTTCTATTAAGTTTCTTGCTTGCCTAGCAACAATCGTAGATTGCAAAGCTCCTGGGCAAGGAGATACGTGACCATGAGATGCGAAAAAGATTGGGCGATAGAGCTAGTCGTCTGACTCGTCTGCGTTGACTCTACATTAGGTATATGTTTAGGAACCTATTGATGAGACACATGTATGATCGACTGGTATAAATAAATAAATAAATAAATATATATATATATATATAAATTGAGGATTATGAATACCCAATAAACTAATTCAAAAAGTAGTATGTTATGGCCACCACAAGAATTTCTTCTGTATTTTCCTATACAAATTCACTCAATACAAATAAATTAGTAAAACTGTTATTTATTAAAATTATCTACATGATGAATGCAAAGGCGATTTTTATCTTAAAGAAAACTAACTTTAAATATCCAAAGAAAGGCAGTTTATTCTCGATGACTAACATTTTAAAAAATGCATTTTCATAAGTTATATCACATATCAAGTTTCATAAATTTGTATGCGATAGAAGTTGAGATACAGCCTTCCCGTTCTTGAGGAAATTTGCAGTATAGCAGATTTACCTATTAACCGATATGCATCCAAATTGAGTCTTCATAATGTCTTCCAATGGCTTTCTCACACATCAAGTTTTGTTTGACTATACACAATAGAACCTGATCTATAACTTTCCCTTAAATTGCGGAAATCGTTATAGAGCAGCGCAACCAGTTTAACGATTGACACCAATAATTTACAGGCGCAATTTTATGTTAAGGTGTACATATATGAAAGTCAAGGTGTACATATACATTTATATGCAATTTTGTGCAGTAATTCCTGAGATATAGACTTCCCAGTATTCATTGTATAGCAGAGCCACCTCTTAAGCAATCGATGCAAAAAGCTGAAAGTTTTTTAATTATGTCAAGGTGCATCTATATCTAAATCTATATGCAATAGTTCCTGAGATATATCCCTCATTAAAATTGTGTAAATTGCTGAATAG
The DNA here is from genome assembly GCA_963930645.1 of Salticus scenicus. Taxonomy (NCBI): domain Eukaryota; kingdom Metazoa; phylum Arthropoda; class Arachnida; order Araneae; family Salticidae; genus Salticus; species Salticus scenicus. Next base: position 24,906,948 of record OZ005649.1, on the reverse strand, counting down.
CAGCGCCTCTTGTTGAGCAATTGACGCCAAAAGTTTATAGGCAGTAATATAGGTCAAGGTGCATCTACCTATAAATTTATATACAAGTCTCTGTAGTAGTTCCTGAGATACATTCATCACAAAATTTGTCACAGACACAGATAGACAGACAGACATTTCTTAACATGGTTAAATCGTGTTTTAGACCTCTCAAAACGTGTAAATTCATCGAAAACAGGCAGTCGAAAATTTCTACGAATCCAATACTTTCTTCTATTAGATGTAGAAGAAAGTAATAAGATACGTAGGTTTTTGATTAAACATTATGTAAGAGGATCATAAATATTTTGTATTATTACATAAATGAAGATGCTAGTATTATCTCTATATCATTTTAACTACTTCGGGGGCCACTGTTTTGTGTAGAAAGCTAAATTTCCCCCAAGTTATCTTGGGATAACCAGAACTGGTGCAATTTATGTAAAACTTAACCTAATGCAATTTATGTAAAATTCATTATTTTTAAATTTAATAATCATACTCAAAAGTATAATTTTTAAACATTTACTTCAATTTTTGAAAATAATGAAACAAGTGTATATCCATGCTTCTTTGTTGTTGTTGTTGTTATTATAATGCTAATATAAAAATAAAATTAACCACAAATAATATGTTACCTTTATATTTTTCTTTTTTGATGTTTGAAAAATTTCAAAAACACATAGTTCTGATCCATTACTTCTATTTGATTATGTATTACAGTTAAATCATTCTTCAATCGTTTTAAATATTTTTGAAATATAATCCCCAGTACATTATGGTAAGAACGACTGATTTATTATAGAATTTTCAAATATTATCAAGCAATCATCAATATTTTACTTTTAAAGACAATCTTATTATAAATTACCCATATATCTGATTCACGGAGAAATTTTTAGCTGAATGGTCATTTTTAAAAGAGAAGCAGATTTTGCTTTAATGGAGAAATAAAGTTCAATATAAACGTCAAAGAGAAATAATGAGGGAATATATTTCTCTAAAAGAAAAATGTGGAAGGAAATAACTTTGGATTTTTTTTTCAAATAATTTTATCAATACGTCTGTTAAATTTTCACATAATTTAACATTATCTTTAAACCGTAAATTTAAAAACTCAAATTTTCTGCTTAGTAACTTCTCGTTTATGACTTATATCATTTAAATTTATATTTATAGCGTGATTAATTTGTAGTTAGATAAAAATATTAAGTCTTAAGTTTCATGGAAAGTGTATGTATAACTTTAAAGTTGATATTTCAATGTTAATTAACGGATTTATTATATGTTTAATTTCTTCTGTATGAACGAAAACAGACTATGGTATACTAGAAAATATTCGGCGTCAAGTTATCGATAGATTTGCATGTTTTGAGATATCCTGAAAGCAACTTATTTTTATGAGAATTTTCATTTTCATTTTCATTTATTTATTTATTTTATTTAATTTTATTTATTTATATTCATTTATTTTTACTTTATTTTTTTCATGTATGTGTGTTCTACCAATATTTTGTAATCAGCAAAATAACTGATGGAATTCTACAGAACTCAATATTTGGTTGGACCTTCATATACATTGATACTTATTAATTCAATGTATTTGATTTTGGCATGTATAGCTTAAAAGATAACGCTGCTATGCTGCAATTTCCCGAATTTACAGGAAGGTTATATCTGAGCTTCTATAGTGTACATGTTGTAATATGGCCCTTGTGAGAAACTACACAGATTCAATTTCGATGCATATCGGTCGATAGGTGAAGCCACTAGTTTTAAATTTGCCATGTTTACGGGAAGACTCTATCACAGTTTCTGTAATATTAATAAGCACCAAATTAAAAATATGGGATACATATTATGAAAAATTATGTTAATTAAATTTAAATGTATAGTGGCTGTAGGTGGTACTGTAATTAGTTCCATTCACTGTACAGGGTTAGTCAAAAAGAATAGGACAATAAGAAAACTATTTTTAGACGAATGTATGTTTATTGTAACCAAACTACAGCTACGTATGGACAGATAAACTATCAAAGTTTTTTATCATGGAACTTCCAATTCCATGGCTTCACGATTTGTCGACTTCTGGGGACTTCGTTGAAAGGATGCACGAATGGATTCCACAGTTTCTTCGGAGACACGTGGTCGTCCTGTGCTTTTACCCTTGCATAAGCAGCCCGTCTCCTCAAATTGCTTTACCCACCTCGCAATGGAATGTCGATGAGGTGGTTCCTTGTCATACTTGGCTCGAAATTGTCGCTGGACCGTAATTACTGACATTGTTTTAGCAAATATCACACAAAACGCCTTCTCCTTGCCTGATTGCGCCATTTTGAAAACAGCGTCTCCTAGCGGCATTAACGTACATGTGTGTTGCCAAATAAAACTTTGATAGTTTATCTGTCCATACGTAGCTGTAGTTTGGTTACAATAAACATACATTCGTCTAAAAATAGTTTTCTTATTGTCCTATTCATTTTGACTAACCCTGTATTATAACCCAAAATTGGTCAGAAAATGTATCTATTCTGAGTTTACAAATTTGTTATGTATGGCTCACTATCTTATTTTATATATTTTGTTTATAATATTTTGTTTAAACTTTATTTATTTATTTTTTCTTTTCCTTTTTAATGCATGTATTGGAAAGAAACTTATTTTAATCAACCTTTCTTGTAAACATAAATGCAACTGAAGAAAGCATTTCATTCAAATATTTAAATAACTCGAAAAGAACGGCAGTATAATAATAATAATAATAATAATAATAAATTCTACATATAAATGCACATAATATGAAGTAGTATTTCTGAAATGATATCCATTTTACAATAAAGTTTAATTTTGAATTTGCTATTTCAGTGAAAAGATCTGACATTAATATCTTGAAGCTCTTTAAAGAAATTGAATTAATTTAATTATCTGTTTCCTATGATTTTTTTTTTATGCATTACTCTTCTCTAACGATAAAAAAAAAGATGTTAAAAAAATTTCATTGATTTCATTTAAATAAAAAGTCATTGAAAATCCTCGCTAAAAAAAAACCTCGTCATTTTGCTTTTTTGATATAGTGAAAAAAAAAATATTTTGATAGAAATGAAAACGATATAATTATTTCTAAGACTCTACAGAATTACACAAAGTATCGTAATAAAAGAATTATAACAGAAATTTAATTTTCCGTTGAAAAAAAATATTTTTAATGAATGGGTTTTACATTAGAATTATAAAATTATTTCCTTGAATTGAACTCCCTTTCATTTATTTAATTCCTATACATTATGTTATTATTATGATTATTTTTTTATGAATTCAAATGCGCTTAGATTTTACTTTAAAAAAATCTAATAACATGTATTCTGTTATTTTTTTAATTAAAAGAAATCATTCAAACAAAATATTTCACTTACGAACAGATTCTTTTCAAATGTATACAAAATTGGATGTTTACTATTTCAGTTGGATGAAAGATAATTTTCATTTATATGCAAGAAAATTTTTATTCTCCTTTTTCCTCATTTAAATTGATAAATTCCCTTGTTTGAAAGGGTCTCCTTAATTTACAATATTCCATCTAAATTTTAAACATTATATTACTGGAACAATAAATAAAGGAGGAAAATATTACATATATTTAAATTTAATTATTGAAGAAATTTATCGCAATTTATAAAATATTTTTGTTTCCTTTTCTATTTCTACGAAAAATCCTGATTAATTTTTTGGTGTTTATTTATTTTTATTTATTTTTTTTTTTTAAATACAGAAAATTAGAAATTCTTTACTGGGAATTTACGTTATGATTTGCTTTGAAAAAGGAAAAAGTCAAACTCAAAACAAATTTCCAGCAAGTTTGGGAGTATATGATAATCAGAGATGTTTATACAAAGTTTTATTATAGTTTAATTTTCATTACAGAGAAATTAGTTACTCTATTGTAAATGAAACGAATTTTAAGAAAAATTTTGTAAAATATTTTTTTTAATTGTAATTTTTAAAATATCGCTTTGGACGTAATTTCTTATTTCTTACCGTAACAGGGAAGTCCAACCCCTACGTAAAGGATCCAAATTGTAATGACATATTTCCGGACCACATTTAATAGTGAATCCTTAATTAACACCGGTTTTATAGAGCGTATGCTCTAGTGGGTCGCAAGACTCTTTCAACTTCATGACGTTCTGGGTTTGCTCTACAGGGGTGGCTAGAAACAATACTTTATAATGGAATATTTACTTCTTTTATTGGTTGATACATTTGTTTCGAAAATCAATGTAAATATGACGAAAGTTAATCAGATAAATGAGCTTTTCATAAAAACGGACTGTTTCTAGCCACCCTTAGGGAATTAATCCAAATCGTCCTTCAAAAGACGTCACTGATGATATACTCAAGGACATATAAAAAATGGTTCAGATTTTTAAAAAAATAATCACGTCTGTTCATTAATAATAATAATAATAATAATAATAATAATAATAATAATAATGGTGATGTAAGCATGAGTGCATCAACGCATTTTCTTGTTCTTCTTATACTTTTAGCTAAGAAAACATTTTTGCTTACAGTCGACAGTAAAATTATTCGAGCGCTTGCAAAAATTCCTATACAAAAAAAGTACACTGAGAAAAAAATATACCGCCTTCCACTAGATTGAATAAGTGGCCATTTTCTAAATCCCTTAACTAGAAATATAGATTTCCGAGCTATGCGAATAAGGCACTCCAATAAACTGAATAGACTAAATGATCGAGAATTTCTAGTGCACGCATTTCTAGATGCTGAAATAATATTCTGAATATTCTGAATCCTTTGTATTGCGAGAAATACTCGCTTGATTTTCTAGAATTTGGTAATAAACCAAGATTACAGTTGCTGAAACCCGCTTCTTGTAGTCTCATTTATTTGCATAGATTTTTAAATAACTTTGCCCTCGAGAATATAGGCAAACTCTCTAGGATTCTAATAGAAGCTTCTAGAACTCGCTTTCAAAGGGGGACTGAAATTTATAAGGATGATATGAAACTATTTTTTCTAGAGCCACAATTTAGATTCTCTATTAGATTCCACAATTTAGTTACAGAAAATTTTCTCAGTGTACACTTAATACTGTTTTGTTAAATAAATCTTTGTCGAATCCTGTTCTTAGTCAGTCTAAGAACATGATTCGACAAGGATTTATTTAACAAAACAGTATTAAGTGTAATTTTCTTACATAGGAAATTTTGCTGGCGCTCGAATAATTTTGCTGCCGGCTGTATACACTTCGACTAAAAAAAAATCTGAACTGTTTTTCCGTTTATGGTGATTGCTTATAAAGTTTCTACTTATTTTCATTCAACATTTGTATTTATGCACATTTTAATGCTGTTGTTTTAATACTATATCTGAAAATTAACATTTAGATTCTTTCGACAGAAAACAATAAATTCATGAAACACTGAAAACGTTGGAGTGGTACAGATGTAAGGCTCGTTACTTTTTTTTTTTTTTTTTTTTTTTTTTTTTAATCTATATCAAGATTTTTTGGTTTGTACATCTGTGAGAATTGAACGTCTTCATTTTTCTAATGTTCGTTTCTTAGATCTATCGCACTCAACAATATTTAAGAGGGGAAGGAAAAAAAAAATCTTTGATATTTGCAGTAACTCACGTTTCAACAAAGTTGGATGTTGCATTACGGAAGTGGGGCATTCTGTTAAACAGCTGGACATAACTTATACGAGTAGTAATTGAAATGTTGGATGCTGCGAATTTTTCTTTTGGCAGGTTAGGTTTAAAAGAGTTTAACTTTGGTTTCGTATCACGTGCTTCCGATAAGCTAAAGTAAGTATTAACTTCATTATGTTAATATTTATTAATATTTCCTACGATTAACTATTTATCTCAATAGTATTAATTAAAAAAAAAAAGTTCTTCGATTAAAAAAAGAATTAATTTTTCCCTGATAAAATTATAAATTGAATATTTTTATTATCCTTTTAAATTTTGCCTGTAAATACAAATTCACAAAAAATTTAAGCAAGTAAATAAAATAAAATTGTTTATTGACTTTAAATGACAATATTTATTTATAATTACAATAGGTTTGTGGTTATTGCAAGAAATTCTACATGTTTAATAAAAACCTACAAAGGTCTCTTCTTAAAAAATTGAAATAGGATCAATCGATAAAAAAAAAGTTTTAAGTTAAATTAAATTTTCTCGGAGAACTACAATAAAATTAACAAGTTAAAATGTACAGTATGCTTCTTAATTGGGAAGTGAAATGTGAATTTATTTATTTCAGTTTAGGCGGTTAATTTATATTAAAAAAATTCTTAAACCTTATTACAATTATGCAGTTACCAATTTGAGAGCATCTACTGACTACTTTGTTATTACAATGATATGGTCGTTTCACTACTATTTTGCTATTAGAATAAAATGATTACTATTACCTTACAGTTTACTCTTTACTATTAATAATTTTGTTACTTTATGGTTGTTTTACTATTTTTTCATTATCGCGTGCTGGTTGAGACTCCGCTAAATTTTAAAAATAATCCAATTATAAGGCACAAAATGGAATAATATTTTCTAAAAAATGACTATATATGATGTATGCATCATTTTAAAAGAAGAAAAATAAGTTTTACCTTAATAGATCCATAAAATTCTATATATATTACATCATCTTTTTAATGTATATAAAATTTTAAATGACCCTACCCCGACAAAAAAAAAAAAAAAAAAAAAAAAAAAAATATTGCATTCTAATTAAAAATTGTTGGATATTGAATAATTTGAATGAGGGAATTTATTTTTAGCATGAGGAAGCTTTCTTCAGCCAAACCGTCGTAATAATTTCAATATACATACATATATAACACCCATATGCATGTGCAAACAAGAGAAAAAAGCGCTACATTAATTTTTCGATTATCTACGAGCGTATTATGCACATTGCTGATTATCCACAGACACAGAGAAAGGTCGAGATTAACAGAAAGAGTTTTCTCAACAAGAAAACAAAATGATTGCATTCTTAAACTAGTATGTTGTGGCCACCACAAGACTTTCTTCTATATTTTCCTATATACATATTCAATCAGTAACAATATTTAAAAAAAAAAAAAAAAATTACGATTTTTTTTTTCTATGTTCTTTTTTTGTTGAAAGTAATACATATTCAATCAGTAACGATATTAAATATTTAACAATATTTTTTTTTTTTGTTAAAAGTAAAAAAAATCGATAACTTTGTTTTTAAATTATCACAGATTTATAGTTCAACCATTCGTTTTAAAGGTATTGACGAGATCTTTCGAAAGATACCCATCTTGAAAATTTATCCCCCCCCCCGGGGGGGAAGCGATGCTCCCACATGCACAGACATTTTTTTCCTAGTTAACTATTTTTATTATCAATAACTCATTAATTTTACAATCACAAGTTAAAAATAACTCTCATTATGTACATTTATACGAAATTTGTCCTATACTGCCATGTTAAAAATTTAGAAAAAATGCGATCACAGCGCCACCTGTTGAGCTATTGATCCCTAAAGGTAATCAGCACCAGTTTATGTCGGGGACCAACTAAATACCAAGTTTGGTTAAATTTCGTTAAGAAAAAAAAAAAAAAAAAAGATTTTTTTTCTGTTAAAAGTAAAAAAAAATCGATAACTTTGTTTTAAATTATCGCAGATTTATAGTTCAACCATTCGTTTTAAAGGTATTGACGAGATCTTTCGAAAGATACCCATCTTGAAAATTTACTCCCCCCGGGGGGTCCCACATGCACAAATTTTTTTTCGTAGTTAACTACTACTATTATCAATAATTCATATTAATTTTACAATCACAAGTTTAAAATAACGCTCATTATGTACATTTATACGAAATTTTGTCCTATACTGCCATGCCATGTTAAAAGTTTACATAAAATGCGATCACAGCGCCATCTGCTGGGCGATTGATCCCAAAATCTAATCAGCACCATTCCATGTCAGGGTCCAACTATATACCAAGTTTGGTTCAATTTCATTCATCGGTTCGTGAGATACGGTGAAAAATACGAAATTTTGCGATCACAGCGCCACCTGCTGGACGATTGATCTCCAAATCTAATCAGTACCATGCCCCGTCAGGATCCAACTATATACCAAGTTTGGTTGAATTTCATTCATTGGTTCGTGAAATACGGTGAAAAATACGAAAATTTGTCCTATACTGCCATGTTAAAAAGTTACATAAAATGCGATCTCAGCGCCACGTGCTGGGCTATTAATCCCCAAATCTAATCAGCACAATGCCCCGCCAGGGTCCAACTATATACCAAGTTTGGTTGAATTTCATTCATTGGTTCGTGAGATACGGGGAAAACACGAAACCACAGACACACAGACAGACATTTTCTAAAAACTATCAATTCGTGTTCAGGACATCCCAAAACGTGTAGATCCGTCAAAAAACGGAGGTCGAAAATTTTCGCGAATCCAATACTTTCTCTATATTACATATAGAAGAAAGTAAAAAAAAAAGTAAGTATAAAGGAGAATGTTGCTTTTGTTTCATTTTCTGTACAGTACAGTGCAGTACCAGACGTGTCAAAATTTTATTTTATTGTTAGCTTTCTTTACACCGCTTTTCTTGAAGGGTATTTTTCTTTTTATTTAATCGTAATTACATACTAGAGAAAATTTCACAATAAATAAAGTGGTGAAAGAAAGGGGCGGGTTTCTACAATGCTCTGGAATAAATTAAAATATTGGCATGTCTGTGGTATTCTTTAATTTAGAGCACAAATTAGCTTAAAACTTTTTTGTTTACAGTTTTTACATCCTATAGTATATGAAATATAAATATTTTTAATGTATTGCGAATATTTAAACTGTTCGTATTATGCTTTACATACAATAGAATCGATGTTTTATACATAATATCAATAATATATGTGCAATATTTTATATATATATATATAATAATATATACATATATTATATATAATATATGTACAATATTTTATATATATTATATGTTTTATATATAATAGATTTTTTTTTTCTTTTTTAAATATTTTTTGAGTTATCCACGGAACCCGTAACACTCAATTTTGCGAATGATCGGGAGTATATCTATATATATTTAAAATATAAACATGATTACGAAGAACTGATTTATTTCTTTAAAAAATATCATGTAACTTATGGAATCATTTTTTAAATAAAAGAATTAATCCATGTGCATGTTAAAAAAACTGAAAAATATAGCAAGAGTAAAAGAAATAAAACAAATCGTGTAACATATTTGCTTATTTAAAAGTTATCATAGAGTTTCCAAACCAATATTTTCTTTTCATTATCTAAATATAAAAGATGATTTCAATTTATTTCAGCTTTTTTTTTTTATTCATATGTGCAGGATATAAAAAGGTTTTATAGTGAAAAAAAAAATCAAATATAAAATAATTTCTTACAGATGAGTTAAATAAAATAAAATAACTTTTCTTTTAACGTTCTGTTAAAAAAGCACTTAAGGAAGGCATTGATTTTTTTTTCCAGTTCAAATTAATATATATATATATATATATTTGTTTGCATAAAAAGGAAACCATAATCTGTAAGTGCTTTTAAAAGCATATAATTATTACATGAAGTAGTTTTCTTTTGAAATTCATGCTATCTTTTGGCGTTCATTTAATTTACTACAAATATTATTTCAATATATATTCTTTAAAATTGGATGTTTTAATATTAGATAATTCAATTCTTCATTTAATTCTTCATCTCTTATATATTAAAAAAAGGAAAACGAGAAATGAAGAAAGAAAATGAATACCAAAAGAATTTAAAAATAAATAATAATATAAGAAATCTGTTTCTCATTAGATTAAAAAAAAAAAAAGCTGTAAATATAGGTATTTACTGTTTAAATGCTGTTTGAATTTCAAAACTATTTTAACATTTAGTGAAAAAAAAATGTTTAATTAATCCACAATAAAATTGTAAAAGTATAATTTATGAATAGAATAGAATATAGGAAAATTCAGCTTTCGTATATTTCTTAAGTAGGTCAATAATGTTTATATATATTTAAGATTCAAACTCTAAATATTTGATAGCGTTGATTATTTTGATCTTAGAAAGTAAAGATCTTTTTAATCAAAAGGTCTGTGCACTTCAATGAAAAAATAAGCTACTTTAATAATAATAGATTTAAAGATTTTCCTTGATACATTGGATGACAATGATCAATGATATAACGGTTATTTTGGTACAATATATTGAGTTCTGCTAGATCTTTAGCGAGCATATGCATTTGAATTTTTTGGTGTTTCAAAACATTCCGTGTAGTATCCAATAATTTTTTTTAAATGATACAAGTTACTTTAATAATATTGTAGAGATTATGCTATTTCAAATTATCACTATTGGAATTTAATTAAGAAAATCTGAGTTTTCAAATAAAAGATAATTATGCAAATACATTCATCGAGAAACGTATATTGTAAAAGTATATTTTGTGAAATATATTATTGTACACGGCATTCATTTAGAAGGAATAAGTACTCATTTTCTGAATACCTAAATTTGAAATATATATTTTAGAGCTATGCGCATAAGATTAACAAAATAACCTGGATCAACAAAATGATGGGGAATTTCAAGTCTATATTTTTTCTAGATGGTGAAACAATATTATGAATATTAGGCCGTGGGCCATAGCTGGATATCGTTCAAGTCCGTTTCAATCATCGAGGGGCAATTTCAATTTAATGTTAAAATTGAAAGAATATTCAGTTATCTACAAATTCGCAATGTTCTGGTCCGAAGATATGCACATTGTTTTAAAAATGATTAAATAAATTCTACAAAATTGACGTTTCTGCGGTCCTGCCATTTTCCCTACTTTTAGAGGCAGCCAGATTCTCTTCTCGTTTCTCTGCTTTTTCTCCAATCGAAACCGGTAATTTTTTTCTTCTGGCATTTCGATCCAATGACGGGTGATGTTAGTTCGTGCTTTAGCGCCCCGCTTGCATTTGATATGTTTTGTTTATGTTTACATTATATTGCGTCAATATTCATTGACATTTTCATACAATTCTACTATTGCTTTCCTTTCCTGTATTTTTAAGTATTATTTACATTTAATAGAATGTGAGAAAAAAAAATGGCATAGTATTTGCATATCGAGAATTAGATACATTAAAAATTATAATATTTTTCGCAAATAAGATGTAAAGTTTCTCTCGACATCACTATCCTGCGTATTATAAACATTTTGATCGAATTGTGTTATCCTTTTTTTTTTCTATATTTGTAAGTAGAATTATTACAGACTAGCAGGCAACGCCCGCTTCGCTGGTCCCTATTTTTAAATGAATTACTCTAATTCCCGAATTCTCAAAATTGCATTCATTTTTATCACGTGAAAAGAAAAGAGAAACAAAATCTGATTAGGAAAAATGTCGCACCGGGTTCTCACTGCCTTCGGAAAAAATTCCCAAAATGCTCTAACTCTTATTTCTATTATTTCCCCCCTTCGCCCCCCCCCTCCCGTCTATCCTAATAATTTTACAAATTCGAAAATATCCGCAATCGATTTGTAGGTATCAAAAACCACTATGCACCAGCTTTGAACTATATATCTCTATTTTTATTTTTTGGCCCCTCCGTTCCCCCCTTTTCCGCCCCTCCCAATACTTTAAAAAATTCGAAAATATCCGCAATCGATTTGTAGGTATCGAAAACATCTATGTACCAATTTTGAATGATCTAACTCTATTTTACTTTTTTGCCCCTCCGCCACCCCACCTTCCCTGCCCTCCTAATAACTTTACACTTTCGAAAACATCCCCATTCGACTTGTAGGCCTCTAAAACCTATCTGTACCAATTTTGAACGGCCTAACTGTATTTCTATTTGTTTTTGCCCATAGCCCCCCCTTACCGCTCCACCCCCCTTCCCGCCCCACCTAATAATTTTACAACTTCGAAAATATCCGCAATCGATTTGTACGTATCGAAAACCTCTATATACCAATTTTGAACGATCTAACTCTATTTTTATTTTTTTGCCCCCCCCCCTCTTCCCCCACCTTCCCGGCCCTGCTAATAACTTTACACTTTCGAAAATATCCCCATTCGACTTGCAGGCCTCGAAAACCTATCTGTAAAAATTCTGAACGGCCGAACTGCATTTCTATTTGTTTTTGCTCCGTAGCCCCCCCCCCCTTCCCGCCCCTCCTAATATTTTACAACTTTGAAAATATCCGCAATCGATTTGTAGGTATCGAAAACCTCTATATACCAATTTTGAACGATCTAACTCTATTTTTATTTTTTGCCCCCCCTCTCCCCTACCCCCTTCATGCCCCTCCTAATAACTTTACACAATCGAAAATATCCTCATTCGACTTCCAGGCCTCTAAAACCTATCTGTACCAATTTTGAACGCCCTAACTGTATTTCTATTTGTTTTTGCCCCCTTAGCCCCTCCCCCCCCCCTGCTGCCCCACCTGGGGGCTGAATTTCTAAAATTCCAGAAATTGGTTTTTAGATATTTGCATTAGCTATATTTTAGGGCAAAAATTTCACGTATATCTATTTTTTTGTTTGAGATATATAGGATTATGCGAAATCACGTTTTACGCATGTGAAATCACGTTTTGCCCCCCCACCCCCTTGGGGACCGAATTTGGAAAATTCCAGAAATCGGTTTTTAGACATTTGTATTAGCTATATTTTAAAACAAAAATTTTACGGATATCTGTTTTTTTTGTTTGAGATATGAAGGATTTTGTGAAATCACGTTTCCCCCCCTCCCCCCCCTTGGGGAGCGAATTTTGTAAAATCGCTTCTTAGTGGATGCCTACGTCATAGAAAGAACATTGTCACGAAATTTCATGCTTCTAGGTCCAGGGGTTTGGTCTGGGCGTTGATAGATCACCCCCTCACTCAGTCAGTCAGGAATTGTTCTTTTATATATATAGATAATATAATATCAGAAGAAATTACTTTTTGTTTGCCCATTGGCGATGAGATACATTCAGATATGACGTGTTTTTCTCAAATAAGCTGAGCTAAAGTGAGATTGTGTGCTGATCAATGAAAAATTTTAAATATTCGTGAAAGAAAAATATCTACCCATTTGCTTCTTCTTCCAATTAATGAACTGTCCAAACTGCCTTTAGACAACAGCATAAGTTACCGTAGAAAGCGTTACACAATAAGTTTTACTCTGAAATGTAGTTAAATTATTGGCGAACGTTAGTCGAGGCCTCCATGTAGAGATTAAAAAATATTTTCTGTTCTGTTTGTGTGTCTGTTTGTTTCGTGATAGCGGCCGCAAAAATCATGCTATTGACTTGGAATTTGGTACACATGTTCATGAACCACACAGAGTTATCTGTATAGTTTTAGGTGTGTATTCCATTTGTAGTTCGTGTACAGGGACACACCAAAATTTTTCTTATCATTACGGCCTATAGAGAGAATTTGTATGTACCGCGATAGCGGCCGCAAAAATTTCCTGATTGACTTGCAAATTCGTATACATGTTCAGGCTCTGTATGGAAATAGCTGTGTAATTTTTTATGTCTAGATTATTTAGTTACTCTGCATTCAACGAAATGAAATTAGCGTACATTATTTATATTCTTAAATTGATGTTTTCCATAGAAATTAAATATGTGTGCTTAGGCTTCATAATTAATGTACAGGACCTTACAAATGTATTCCGACAATGTCATGAAATCATCCAAATTTTGTCAAATTTCGAACAATAATTTTTGAAAAACATAGAATAAGTTGAAATGTTTTATCGGTACTCTTTTACAGAAAAAAGCAAAACAATTTCATAACATTATAAACTTTTGGGCAAATTTTTATCTAAGCGCATTTTAACGCGTTTATGTTGCATTCAGTGGAGGAATTAACATATATTATAAACATACTTAAAAAACATGTTTTCTCTCTCTCTCAAAGAAAAAAAAAAAAGGAGGTATGTATAAGCTAAATTTATTTACAGTACCATACAAAAGAATTCCGATGGCATTCTATAATCATTCAAATGATGTCAAATTAGGTTAAAATATAAGTGAGTTATAATTAATTAGGTGTGCTATTTTTATTGGCGTATATAATAACGGTGGCTCTTTTACAGGTGCCCACAAAAGAATATCGATCCATTATGGTCTATAGACAGTATGTATTAAAAATGTATTTTAAAATGGTTACATTAAATATTATAAAATGTTATTAGAATGTTTAAAAGCGTGTTTTTCTGTGGAAAATTGTGGGCATAGAATTGATAATTAGTTTATAGGGTTACACAGGGTAATATTTTTGCATGAAATTTGGCAGTACATGTATTTAGGATTTAAATAATTGTACCAAATCATAATTTTGTACAAGATTATGTATCAAATAATTTAATAGCCTTCTATTTATAAGGAATTAATAGAAGGCTGCTATTAGGAAAATATATATATGTAGAGAGATATTATATAGACAGCGGAAAGTTGAAGAGGGGCCGGCAGCCCCCGTTAGAAATGTATCTGTTTATCTAGCGAGTCGTCATATATATATAAAGAGAGAGAGATGCATGTTAGGACTCAGCCGAAGAGAAAGAAAGCGAAACACTTGTATTAGATTAGGGATAAAATCCATGTTACTAATGTCATTTCTAGAAGTAAGTTAAAATGGGCTGGGCTATGCACTTTTTTAGAAGAAATGATGATGACCACCAGTCCTATTTTGGATACCGCGATACAACAAAAGACTGAAAAAGACACCAATTTGTTGTTGAAGAGATAAAATTGTGAAATTTGGAAGAGCAGAATGGAGAAGAATTGCAGAAAACAAGGCATATTGGAATTACCTAGAAGAGGCCTTCATCCTGCAGTGGACTGATAAAGGTTGAAATTGATAATGATAAGAATGTATATAATATGGAGTAAATAAATATTATCAATCAATGATCTATTGAATAATGAGTGATGAAAATAGGACGTTGAGGCTT